>CM041548.1:22605998-23123498 GCA_023238725.1 Scortum barcoo
ACTGAACTTTATTAAAGTATTCTGGACTACAAGATGAAAAGGAAAGACCACCTTAAACTCTTGAATGTCTGACCTTAATGTGCCATATTTGTGTTTAAGCTCTGATATGTTTAGTTAAACTATATAGTGACAGTTCAGCCCGCCAAACAGCAGATTACTCAATGCCGGCTGAAATAAATCGTTATGACATTATGTGGCGTCGTTCTGATGAGAGTTAATGGATGCGTGTCTTTCCTATAATACTCCACACTATCATCTGAAAACTAGGCTGCATTAATGGATTTTTATTTTTAAAACAGTTTTATTCCACCGCCGCGTCACTGTGTCAGGACCAAGGGCAGTGCATTGACCTTTTATGGACAGAGTTCACGCAGCAGTGACGGCTCTGCCAGCTTCGCCTCAGTCCATATTAAAACACAGAGCCACACTGCTGCATGCCCTTATGCACCGGCACATTTCCCAGCATGCTTCAGGAAAGGGAGGGAGGGGGTGGATGGAGATCAGAGGAAGGAGAGAAGGATTGAGAGAAGAGTTAAAGAAGAGGAAGAGAGGACGGATAGGTGAAACGGAGGGGGGGGGGGCAGATGAATGAAGGAGAGACAGTGAAGTGAAGACAGAGGCGACAGGAGGGAGGAAGATCATGAATGAGGAAGAGGAGATTCACAGAAAAACACACCGACAGCGCCGCTAGAACGACAGCCGACGATCGGTGATGTGGACGCGAGCCAGGACTGACTGACGCTCTTTGTGCGATCTTATAGAAACACGCGGGACACACACACACAAAATAAGGTCCAAGGAGGAACCACAAGAACAAACGTCCTTGTTTTTTATTTTGTTTTCTCTCTTTTCAATGCTGCAGTGCTATTCTGAGAGAGACGCTTCAGCCCACGCTCAGCCAGAGAGGGAGGCAGTGAATGGATGGAGTCAGAGTGAGTGTGTGTGTGTGTGTGTGTGTGCGCGTGTGTGTGTGTGTGGTGATCTGCTGCACTAACTCACCGCTTGTCAGGGGGCTTCTGTGTCTTTAAAGCTCACATGTTGCTGCGAGGGGAAAGTGACACTAAGCACAGAGAGCAGAGCTTATCACGGCTATATGGCCAAAATCAATGTCGAGATATTAATCATGTTTTTCCCCCCAATATCAATACCGAACAGCAAATGGCACATGTATGCATAATAATACAGTAATCAATCTGATATTCGATGCAATGAACTCCACTGTAATGCATTACATCAGACACTCTTTTAGGGCTGCGACTAACGATTGCTTTCATTATTGATTAGCCTGTCATTAATAATTGATTAATTGTTTGGTCTATTAAAAACTTGTGTTGTCTGACCAACAGTCCAAAGTCATAAATTCAACACAGAATTATTTTAAACAGATAAAAGAAGTAAACAGTTGCATTTGAGGAGCTGTTAACAGTGATTATTAGAAAATAAGTTGATAACTTATTGTTTCAGTACTTTACTCCTAGCAAATAAAACAGCACCTCAAATAACTTATGTAGTTATTCTTCAGTCACCATTTGTCATTTTTAATCGATTAATTGTTTCATCTATTAATAAAATAATGAAAAATGCACCTCTGTTGTCTGAAAGGTCCAAAGTCCAAATAAATTCAACTTAACATGATTTAAAACGGACAAAAGAAGCAAACAGTTGCGTTTGAGGAGCTGTTAACAGTGAATATTCGAACATATATTGATAATTGATTATTATATACCATGATCTGAAATGTGTGAATCTAATGTTATCATAGTACCGTTCCACAACTTGTATAAATATTAAAACATTAATGTATTAAAAAGTTAATTTGAAAAATATTGTCTTGCCTTTGTGTGCTATATACAGGACAATACTTCTAAAAAATTATTGAATGCAAAATTTCACTTCTGTAAGATTTGTACGTGTTTGTTCCAACAACGAGCATTTCCGCGACTTGTAATCGGGGATTCATCTGCTCCATATGTGCTTTGTGAACTGAAGGTTGTCAGGTTTGATGTAAATGAAGCACAATATGGCAGAGAGTCGACAGACTGGCACCACATCCCCTAATGTTTGAATCACTCAGGGAAGCATTACTCATGCATTTAGGTTTTGTAACACACTGTGCTTAAAATAACTGCATTTTGAAGTAGATTTTCCCTGGGATTACTGCAGTTTGTATAAATTGCTGTAGATCAGATAGAACAGATGCAGAGTTAATGGACAGTGGTGTTAACTCTTAGAAATTAAATTGATGAAACAGGTCCAGTATGATCTGATCTTTAGAGAAACATTTTGCTTTTTGTGTTAGTGCTGGAACGATTAATCAACTAGTTAATAAAACCAAATGAATCTGAAGCTATTTTATAAACTGAAGAAGTGAAGAAATTCACTAAATGTAAATATAACTTGGTTTTCTTTGTCCTCTGTTGTTGTAAAATGAATGTCTTCAGGTTTCAGGCTTTTATTTTGACAAAACAAGACATTTTAAGAGGTCATCTTGGTTCTCTAGAAAAAAAAATGCACGTTGTTTACTATTACTGACTAAATGATTAAACAATAAATCAAGAAAAAGGTCAGCAGATTAAACGATAATGAAAGCTGCAACCTTAATTGACAGAGGCATCCTAAAGTCACAGTTTGACTCGTCAGTTCCTGTTAGTGCGGGTAGACTGACTGCAAAAGAGGAACACGATGAAACATTTGCACACGTTTGTACTATAGCATGTAGTAAAGCATGTAGTATTGTGGCAGATCGTGTTGGCAGGGAGGCAGCAGGCATACGGGCAGCGATCCAAATCCATACATGTGTGCAGCACACGCAGCAGGACGAATGGCCGGGCTCAGCGGGGTTTATGCAGAAGCAGAAACAACGCAGGCGTGTATGAAGGTTACTGGGAGACATAATAAAGGTCTTAATTCTTTCTTAGTGTGTGGGCTTGGCTGCTTTAACAACTCCATCCTCCTTTGGGATTAATAAACTGTCTTTTCCATCCATCTATCTGGTAATTTATGAAACTGCATGTTTCATGTAAGAGGTGTTTTGTTAGGAGGCGTAAACAGGAATTTACAGAAAAGCATGTTTTTCTTCACATCACTACACTTTCTCACAGCAAGTTTGACCCACATGTGCAAACTCCTGTTTCAAATTAATTCAGAACAACAAGCAGGAATATCCTTTTTTAATAAACGCGGTCATAATGAAATGAAAAATCCCATTACTTTGACTGCAGACGCAGTGTTGTCTCTGTGTTACCTCACCGTGTGTTAAAACAAAAATTAAACCAGTTGGCGCAGGAATGTTGAATGAACAGTCCCTCCTCTGCTCTGCACGTCCTGTTTTAACAAGAGATTGCATTAGATTAAGGAAGAAAAATGCACCCAATGTAATTTTATATTCATAATTTCCTCATTTCAAGAACATATTTTAGTGAACTGTTCATCTAGAATTGACATTTTTTTAGTTTTACTGGCTTTATTGGCTGTTTAATTTGTGTTGAATTAAAAAAAAACAAGCCCTATTTTAGGCAAGTAAATGAGTATTTTGTGAAACCTGCAGACACCCAGTCCATGTTTAATCCCTGCAGTGTGTACATGTGTGTTTGTGTGCACACCTTCGCAGTTGGATTGTCTTTATTTATTTTCCTCCTTATTGAATTAACGCGCGTATTGCCTCGAAAGCCAGTGGAAGTTCAGCTATTTGTCAGCGGGGGCTTCTTAATTACAGCATCTGAGGAAGCGGGTCGGAAAAGCCCCCGGAGGGTCGAGATACACTGATGTGAAGCCAGGCTGTCAGGGCAGCGCAGCGCCCAGAACTTTCCAGCAGAGAGGACCCGGCTATTTAGGTTACTGTGATTCAGGAAATGGTTCCCGTCAACTTCTCAACCCTGGAATCAGAACATCCTGTTCTCACGTATTTTTCTCCTGCACTTACACCCGTCATGTTCCTGTTTCAGGAGAGAAAACGCCCTTTTTTCTGTTGTTTACTTCGCCATCATAATTCTCCACCTCGCAGTTTTTCTTTTAACAATCGTCCTCTGATGTCTTGTTGCATGTTTTTGTCTTTGAAACTGCAGCTCTGATGCTTCAGTCACATTCAGGTGATGTTGCTCCAGAGGCTGAGATCTTATCTTTGTTTGCTTTGGATAAAGAAATGGCTTCACAGAAGATTTGAAATTTTAATTTTTTCCTCATGAAGCACGAGGGTCTGATCATTGCAGGTCATCGTTAGATCTATAGGACAGTCATGATGATCTTGGAAACAGCATATCAGAATCAGAATGACATTCAGTAGTCCTAATTAGTAAGTGCAATGGTAAGAGTGCAAAGGAGGCTGAAATAAATAAGATTATTGCAACAGGTAGCTTTTATATACATGAGGTAGGGTGATATGACAGTTTAGTATATATAGTTTATATTCAGAAAGTGTAGACGTGTTTGACAGTGGGGATATTTTCATTTAAAAACCAGTGTGTATTAAAAATTAAATATCATTTAGTGTTACATACCTCCGCTGTAATTTTTTTAAGATCCAAACATTAATTTTTAATGACATATAAATCCATTTTTCTGAACTTCTGTCCTTTATCAAGCTTTGTAAACAGGGAATAAAATGGATTTTACCCATATTATGTTTCTAAATGACTTAAACTCACAGTAAAGATCGACCACTTCTACCACAACAAATAGACAGAGCTTATCAGAAAACTGTACTTAAAGTGCAGTCGTGGTGTTGGATACCAGCTCTGTTTGATAAAGTCATTATACTGACAGGTTGGACCAAGAACTGTTCCTGTTATTAGTGAATATATAGATTATTTTGATGGATAAATGTCAGTCTGATCCCAAAGAGTTGTCTTAAAATGATTAAATTAGTCCAATTAAACATCTTAAAACTCAAAGCTATTTAGTTTAAGGGGAAAACCTTTTGGATCGTCAGGTTTGAGAGGATGTAAAAACAAATAATTCTTCTAAAAGTTTAACTTTCTTAATAATTAATAACTAACTGTTACAAAAGGCTTGTTTCTGTGGTAAACAGATGAATCCTCTTCTCCTTGATGTTTATCAGCGTGGTATCAAAAGGACTCAGGAGGAGAACCTTTTTTCTTACACAACACCTTTATAAATATTTAACAGTACATTAGACTTTACTTGTATCAGAGGGGTCAAAGGTCGTGAAAGCCACTCAGCACATACATTAGTAAGTAAACATCAATATTGTTTTTTTCTGACAGCAGTGTTACGCCGAGCTGCTCCCATCCTCCTCCCTGACGCTGCAGGCCTCATTCTGTAAACAGAGCACACACACACACACACACACATATCTGTGGTCTCTTTCCTCTGTCCTCCTGTCAGATGACTCCATATGGCAGCTGTCATGTCGCCTGCTCTCTTTTTATCAAAGTCAGATCACGGCTGCTCCCATCTCCTCTGTCAGCTGATGGTTTTTTATATATAGAAAAATGTGTGTGTGTGTTTCTAGGAACTAGTTTATGTGCTTTATCAGAATCAGAAGCAATATACTTTATTTATTGCAGGGGGAAATTTCATTTCAGGTTTAAGCTGCACTGAAATCTACTCAAAGAGAGAGTGTTATAAAATTACCCCCAACATCCCAGCCATTCCTAATAACATACTTCCTGTGTGTGTGTGTGTGTGTGTGTGTGTGTGTGTGTGTGTGTGCTGACACAGGAAGTGACCCAGCTAATCGTCTGAGCAGAAACCAAAGCAATAATATCAAAATCGTTGTCCTCGTTCACCTGTTTGGTTTTCTGTGGAGCGAACCGTCAGCGACCAGCGTGACGTTCACTGACGTCACAATTTAAGACTTCTGGGTATTGGAGTTAAACGATTAAAAATAGTTGTGTCCTGCTGCCATTTTGAGGCACAAAACACTCATTATAGTAGATTAAAGTGTCTCTTATGTTACACCAATCGTTAACTTTTACAAATTTTGCTATCAGTTCGATTATTACTCAAGTCTTGAACATTTAATCACAGGTAGAAATCTACTGTCTCATTCTGCTTTCATACACAGGGATGATGCTTTGAAAGTCAAAAATAACCTGATTGTATTGTAGTCGTTCATGTTCCGAACACACGGTACAATTGATTGGAAATAATCAGTAATATGAAATGCTGTGGACAACATCACATCAACGTGTGTTTGTTCTCCTGTAGCTCAGATAACACAACGACAGAAAGAGATGCTGAAATGTGACGTGAACCACTTTAGATACGTAAAACACATCCATCCACTCTGAAAATGTCATTTTTAATACATGTCGTTTGTTGACATGTAAATATCTCTACTGTCTGTATATAATGTGTACTACACTGTCATATCTACCTACCTCTTCCAGTAATCATATTTATTTCTGAATTATTGTCGACTGTCTGTTTATACTTGTATATAGTAGTGTACGTTTGTATGTTGTTGTTTTTTTTTTCACCTTGTTGAGCTGTTGTTCTTGTTGTAAACTGTTTATCTCTATTTTTATGTACGTACAGTCAGATCCTCCAAAAAACCGAAGTCAAATTCCTTGTATGTGTTCACACAAAAAATATTTATATTAGAGATTGTTTGTGCTCCAACACATCAGCTGTTTCAATGAGACGTTTTCACAGTGCAATATTAACACAATAAGTTAATATCAGTTAATATCAGACTAAACACTGTATTTTGTGTTTGTCTCTTTCAGTGTGGAAACTGGTGAACACGTGGATGTGAACCTGAGAGAAACTAGAGAAGAAGAAAAGAAGGTGGATCCCAGCAGGACGTGTCCCTGCACCACATGGAGGTTTTCTGGGGGATCCTCTCAGCTGCTTTCAAAGCTGAGGCTCCTCACTAACTGTCCCTCCTCCTTTTCCACTATTTTTACTCTCTCCTTGTTGTTGCTGTGGGGACAGAGGTCGCGGGCCTCCTCCCTTTACTCGTCTGCTGTTTTGTTCTAAGCAAGACCAAAACCAGGTGCCAAACTGACTGTGTCAAAAGGAGAAGCAAAAAATCTACAAAGCCAACCTTCACCAAACCATCACAAGAAGTTTATTTAGTGATTTAGCTTTATTTCTCCCTCCTTCGACCTATAAACACATCACAACATCCCGCATCACGTTAAAGTAATTTTAAACACGTTTGTCACATTGAAGAGATATTTTAGAAACCACAACAACCGTGAAAACTTAATATCCATTGTCTTCGGTCGGTGTTTGCATAGCTGCTGCTCTTTAATGCTGAAACTGAGATTTCTTTTTTTCCACACGGGGATGACGATCAGTGCATTATTGGTTCAAAGTGCTTTATAAACAGATCCTCCAGCCGATGGTTTGCTCGTAGCTGCGTGTTACAGAAGAGGCGCGTGGTAAGCAGTGATAACTTGCCGCCGCCGTCTGAACATTTTAAGGCTTCGGCAGGACGGCGTTTGACTGACAGGCAACACAAGCCACGTCTAACCTGATATAGGCACCACTGCCGCCACCACCGCTGCTGCTGCTGCTGCTGCTGCTGCTATCTCAAAGGCTTGGAGATATACCGCCGTCTCAGTCTGCGCTGTGAAACACTGTTGACACTTTGCCTATCTCCTTCTTCCAGTTGCTTATATGAGAGAAGCCTCTCGCTCTTTGTCGTCTCGTTTCTTCCACATGTGGCGCTCGATTACGTCACACGGAACAGCCCCCTTTATCTAATCCCAGTGACCTCTTCAACTTTTTTTGCATTCTTCCTTCTACTTACTAAAAAAACATGCAATTAAAAACCTTTCACTGTATTTACATTATTTGTGGAAGGGGATCAAGTTTGTAAAAAACTAAAACAAAACAAAAAACACAACCTAAAGCCATACTGAACACCAGCCATACAGATACCTTTTCACATTGACGAAACACCTCACGATGTTTAAGACTTCTTCTTAAGACAAAGTGATCCTCAAACACATCAGTGCACATTCAGGGAGTCGATGAAGCTACTGAGACGAACCCTAAAGAACAGCTTTGTGAGTTCACACTTTTTCTACCGTTTCGTCTTTCTAGATCGTGCTCCGTGCTGAATCTGCGACCCGGACTTCGCCTGCGGTGTCGAACGTGGCAGTGAACGTGACCGCGTCGAGTTTCCGTCGTCGTCGTCCCGTGTTCCTCTGCGTTGACGGATGAATCCGGACATTTTCATGTCTGTTCTGTGGGCAGAACCTCGCTGCCCTGCTAGAACCGGGCCCAAGCCCTCCTTCGTTCTCTTCTGTTGGGCCAAGCTAAATTCAGAGCAAAGACACTCACACAAGGGTATCGAACGCACATAGATCCTCCATTTTTTATCTATTTCTTTATGTAGGTTTGTCACCTCACTCTTGATCACTCTTTTGTGAATGCCTTGACAATGCTCATTTATTGAACCGTCCTCTAGTAGCTGCTGGAAGGACTTTTCTTAAAGACTTGATTCTGCTTGATGCTTTCATTCAGCAGTACCTTTATTCAAACTCACTGTCTTCAAAACTCACTGTTCAGCTCTAATTCAAACCAAAATTTTTAAGCATACTGACCTTTACTGATTCTCTTCCTCTGCATAGTTTTGAAAGGAAGAGCTTGTTTATTGGCAAATTGATGTAAAATATAAATACAAACTGAGACTACAGCGCGTGCCAAATTCAGACTTCCTCTCAGCTTGTTCGCTAAACAAAGTTGGGATCTCTCAAGCTGCCAGCACTGTTGTTTACACACACGAGACGCACAGAGCTTGAATATTGGATTTGATTTAATTTAAATAAAAAATACATTATTTTTCCATGTATGATTTCACACATCAGTTATCCACACAGGACAACAGAAGTGCCAAACTGAAAAAAACAAGAATACATCTGTCAAAGCTCATCAAATAAAGTTTACATACAGCGCTTAATGTTTACAGATTACATTTTCCATCGCAGTTTCTTGCGTGAACCGTAACTTTTCGTGCCATAAACGACTCCCAGAAAACTCTTCAGTAGGAGATATAAGACTCTTTTTATGGAGGGATCATTATATTAAAAGAGTTTAAAAAGAGTTTACATTTTTCTCACTCACTTTGTTTACAGAAAATGTAAAAAAAAAAAAAAAAATACTGCCTATTTTGAAGATTTTGAATTTTGGCCAATGGACTGTAAAACACAACCGACAGACCAAAATTAAACATCAGATACCTGCTGCCATAAAACAAACCACATTATTTTATGTTCATAATCGGTTGAAGTTAAATTTAAAAAGATTATTTCAGAACTACAGCCATTTCACAGGCAGTTTGTATAGGGCCTAAAAACTCTGAAAGACCTCAATGTTTACAAAAGCTGCTTAAGGGAAGGATTTGTATATAGAGAGAAATGTTTACATTTAGATGAGAGAGTGAAATGCCAAACACATTCATGATACACTGCTCCAACAAAGTGAATCTGCTGAACTCCAAGAGAAACGCTTCACACCTGTGCAGAACAAGAAGGGATTAGTTCATCCGACTGGAAACTCTTCACACAAAAGCTGGAAGAGGACGCTGATAATTCACCACGCGTTGGGAGCTTTTTTTTTTTTTTTTTTTAACAACGGCTCAAGAACTTTGTGATAAAACAATGAAACCTGCCGTTTCAAGAGGGATGTTCTGCTCGTCCCTTCTTCTCCTGCTTTTCTCCTGCCTGGCTGTTTCCACGGTAACCATCACCACAGAGAGACGCGCCGTCGATGGCGACGTCAGGACTCTGACTGGTGGCAGTAGCTCCGCTGCGACCGGTAAAAGGAGCACCGCCTTGTTCCTCCTGACCGGATACAAACCGCCACTGCCGCCGCTGCCCGCTGGACCCAAAGTGGCGCCGAAAGCGGCCGAGGTGGAGGACGGAGATGACCTGCCAGTCGTGGCCGAGCTCCCTCCAAAGCCCCTCCCTCAGACAATGCTGCCAAGGAACATGACGGCGGACGCCCTGAAGCCCCCGCTCGGGGCGGCCCAGGTGGCTCCGCCCCCCAGACAGCTGGTGGACGTGGACGTGTGCAGGTACAGCGAGAACAACACCGTTTCCTGTGTGGTGTTTCCAAAAAAATCTGTGTTAATCTGTTTGAGTATAAAAAGTAAAATAAGAGATTTTTGAAGATCAGATTTTAATAAACACCAATAGAAAAACAAGAAACTTAAACTATCTTTTTTTATTTTTTGTAATAAAACCTGCAAAATCAGAGTCTTCACACTGCAGAAAAAACTTTTAGATACAAGTGGACATAAAATCCAGGTGAAAACCAGTTCAGAATAGATCTTCTCCCTTTTTAATAAAACCTGGTTGGTTAAAAGCCTATAAAACCAAAGCTGATGAGCCTTGGGTGTCTTATGGAGTCAGCTCAGTTAACCTTTGCAGACGTTCGTTCCTTTACAGCACAAACGTATTTCAATCTGTGTAATGTGGCGATCACACTGGATGCCATAAAAGCGAGGCGCATCATAATTCTTCTCCTCCTGCAGCTCTGATCTCGATCTCACTGAAGATTATATTTTGCACTGAGAGGCGTCTTGCTGTTGCTAGGCAACATGTAATCAGCTCTAAATCAGTTGTGTGCTGGCGAGCTGCATCAACAGCGGCTACACTCGGGCAATCCAATGCGGCACGACCTCTACAGTAATAACAGATTTACATAAAACTTACATAAACGCCTCACTTGTGTTCCTCTAAAGTTGATGTTTCTTTTTCAAAGACGTTATCTTTTCTGTCTGAAAGATGACATCATAGTCCTGCTCAGAAACGGAGCCATAATCCTGTCCTCATTTTTCGTGGTGACTGTTCGGTTGTTAAAGCATGACCTTGCACCCTGCGCTCGTAGAAGAGCAGAAATAGCCGTGGTGATGTTTATCTGCTCAGAGTTTACCTTCCAGATGTTGACATAAGTCTCTTCCAACAACACAAAACACTCAGGCAGCAACCTTTTTGTTTCACTGAACCAAAGTGGTAGTGTGAGCATGCATACTCCCATTAATACACTTACATCTATAATCTGAATTTCAACAAGGCATTATTCTCTTCAATTATTCTCTCAAATCCGACTCTGCCTGTGTGCACTTACCTGAAATGACGATGACAGCAAGCTTCTTCTTTACTTTTACTGGTGAATTGCAACCAGGCGGATCATTATCGTCATCATTCAACCATGATTTTCGCCTGACAAAATATCTGCCGGCTCATTTCCTTACTTGACTTCAGTTCAAATTTATGATGTATAAATAGAAGTGACAGTGGTTTTACTTTTACTTGCGTGTGCTGTTGCAATAGCTCCCTCAGTCACAGGTTTCATAGGTTGGCGGGTCTTCATAGCCAAGATGGCGACCACTGAGGGTGATGAATCAACTTTTGACTGTCTTAAGGAGACCACCCAGGTACTCATGGTGCACTACACTTTGCCACAGCGACCGTCATCCACAGGAGTCCTTTCCCACTGGTGTCAGCTGCAGTGCTTTAGAGCCGTATGGAGGCAAATCTGTGCTACTTAAATGTGGACTTCATCAAGGTCAGATAGTAATGGGCTCGGATCAGAGATGGCCATGAAAAAATGTGCATGACCTCATTGGAAAACTGCCTCCTAACATCTCTGTAGTCTGTGGATCGATGAGGCTTAAATATCTGCTGAAAGAAACGACTCTAAATGTTTTACCCTGCTCTCACGGTAGTAGGAGAGCAGATCGAGTTTTGAGGGTGCAGAAGATTTATTAAGTCGGTCAGTTTCAGTGAAGTACTGAAGGACAAATATATTTTTACCCTTTTTGCTCCGCAGGGGTTACTTCGACGTTATGGGGCACTTTGACAGCACGTTCAACTGCTCCAAGGGCAGCTACATCTACTGCTGCGGCACCTGCCACTACCGGTTCTGCTGCGAGCACCAGAGGAACCGGCTGGACCAGGACTCCTGCAACAACTACATCTCCCCCGTCTGGGCCGACCCGCAGGTCCCCGTCAACGTGCCGGCCGACAACAAGCCCGACCCGGACTTTGAGACGCTCCAGCAGCAGAACAGCAGGTCGGAGTCAGCGCTCGTTATCTCTGCTGCCAGTAATTCAAGCCGTTTCAGGAAACGTGCAATATTTTATCATTATCTTGTGAGCAGAAACATGAAATATGTTCATGAATATCTTATTTGTCTCATTTATCTGTTTTAATTTGTGTTTTTTCTTTTGTTCTGTACATTATAAATACAATAATAAAATAATTACAATGTGATGACGACGTAGATCAATAGATAAACTGACCATTGTGCTAACTGTTGTTACGTCCATAGTACGGCCTATGTGATTGGAGGGGTGATCTCCTTCACGCTGGTGGTTGCCGTGGGCGTCAGGATCGCCTTCAGTAAGGTGGCGCGCCGACCCCGCAACAGGGACATCAACATGCCCAGGTGAGACCGCAGGACAGGCATATTGGGCTATGAGACTGTAAATGATTTAGACAGAAAGAGCAGTCAAGACCAAGGCAGTCCTCGATCAGATGAAGACATGATAACGTAAAAGTCCTGCATATTTCTGTGCTCATTACTGAAATACAGTTGAGCATGCATGCAGAAAAATAACATTGTTGTAAAAAATAGGTGGACATTAACAGGAAAGAAGAACATTTGAGATCCACGAATTAAGAGATAAAACTGGAAGTCTGGATTTAGGAGTTGGTGGTTCCTCTGTATTCATATCCGTCTTCCCTTGGTTCTCTCCTCACCTCTGTCTTTCTGTCTCTGTCTGACCTTTTGCCTCCCTCTTCATCCTCTCCTCCTCCTCCATCATCCACCCTCTGCTGTGTCAGATCACTGGTGGATATCTTGCGTCACCAGTCGAGCCCGGTGCAGCAGGGAGAGAGGAACAACACCACAGTGTTGACTACCACCACCTCAGACGGACGGACATCCAAAAACCTCTACACCCCCATCCTGCAGAGCAAAGACAACCGCAGTAAGTGCCAAGAGCGTCACATTGAAACGGAAGTATTTAAGAAAACAAATCATATTAATCACACACATTCGTCGGGGTGAAAACATAAAATGATGCTGTCATTATTCAAGACAACTCGTCAAATCCCCAGTGACACGGATGGTAATTGTCGCTGCCTTTACTCAAACCTCAGTTCAATCTCAATATCACACATCTCAATTCAGAGTACGTCTGAAGTGACTGAACAGCCGCCAGACACTGCTATTTAAAGTTAAAGAAACTCATTGAACCTCTCGGATAAAGCAACATTAGCTCTTGCAGGAAGTTTGCAGAAATCATGTCTGGTAATCCTTTTTAATTTGCTGTGGTGTGGATTCACTTTTTATTTATTCTGTTTCTAGAGAATACCTCCACATCCAGTGAGTATTTAGCATTTATGTGCATGAATAATGAAAATAATCAGATCAGTTTGCTCATTTCTTTGTCTGCTATTCTTCCCAACTTTTAATATCAAAACATGCAGTGAAACTGATTTAATGGCCTCCAACACCCAGAGAAAAACTGACGACTACAACAAAGAACTGTTTCCTCTTTTTAAGTGTAATTAATTGTTCGTTTTTTGTGGTTGTTGGGCAGAGAACAAAACTGGAGGTTATCATAATTTAATCTAAGAAGTTGTTAATTGATTAAATGCTCAACATGAGAACCAAAAAAGGTGTATTTAAGTGTAGTGTATTTAAAAGTTCTGACACTTCTTCCAAATTCAGATTCTTGATTTTAATATTTTGTTTTCTTGTCGTCCTGCACCTCCGGCTGCCCAGCAGCTTTGTGTTTCTGAGGAAAATGTCAGAACACGATCGCATTTCTCTGGTTTCCAGAAACAAAAAAGGTTGTGCAGACATTTTGACAAACATTTTCCCCCTGAGTGCTGCATAGCAGAGCGATGGTGAATGTGTTTGTTTTCTTGTACTGTAACAACAATACACACAACTGCAGTCTAACCACACAAAAATAACACACTTTTCTCTCTTTACTGTCTCTCTCTCTCACTGCTGCTCTGTCGCTCTGCCACTGTCTCTCGCAAAACAACCTCTCTTGTTTCAGTCTCTCAAGGATTTTGCAAAAACTTTAAAGGATTTTAACAATAAGAAATTCAACTGAAGGAAATTGCAGCACTTCAGTACAAATAAAGAAAATAAATAACAAATCTTTCAACTACTCTTATCTCCTGTATTTTTTATTTTTTTTTTTATTTTTTTTTTTTACTATAAACCTTCAAGGATGTAATAACAAATCTTCATGTGCACTTCAGTAGGAGATAAAGTCCATCTTTTATTTATATGGATTGACTTTAGTGTTGGCACACTGACTTTTTGCAACATAATACTTGATCGTAGGAAGTGTTCGTGTTAGTTTAAGATGATCAACTGTACGCTGAATATTTTAAACTACTAAGCCGTTAACTTAGATTTATAGTAGAGTGTGTCAATAAAGTGAAATATAAAAGAACAAAAAAAGCCAATTCCTGGAGGGACTGTCTTTCCTTCTTCTGTCTGTCTTTCTGTCCCTCTCTGTCCTCTCTCCCTCTCTTTCTATTGACACACAATGCTTCTTTGTCTGTCCTGTCCCCTCTGTCCTCTCTCCCTCTCTTAGTGAAATGACACAAATGCTTCGACACATGGCTCTGACACATGGCTCTGTCTCTGGAGTGGTTGTCTCATCAGTTTGTTGGCTCTGCTCTCTGTTGGCAGCTGGCTCTCTTTGCAGCTGGGAACTTGCACCACCATTTTAACCAGCAGGGGTCTGCTTCCAGCCCCAAACACTCTGCTACCATCGGTAAGCCTTGTGGGCAGCAGCGCAGTCCAGCACAGGCGGCGACCAGCTGCCGGCCGGCTTCACGGCCTCACCACACACACTTTGTCTGTCTGTCTTGTTGTTGGTATGACGGCCCGTTGTCCTGCGCTCTTACAAAGCAGCTGTGCCACCGTCAACACCGCTTTGTTTCGACTCGCTTTAAAACTTATGTTTTTAATGACACACACGGTCGTGTTGAGAGTGACACAGCTTTCATAAGAGTGTGAGCTAAAAGTTGTCTGGCCTGCACTCTGCTTAATGCAAGCCTGTCTGCCCCCCCACCACCACCACCCACCACCACCACAAGCCTGCTTCCAAATGTGCTTCTTCCTCTTCTTCTTTCTGTGTAGCAGTGATGTGCAACTGTGCTTACAGCTGATACGACACATTACAGGAGGTCACTGCACTCACCTGCGTGTGTTTTCCCGGACTTCGCACCAAGAAAACAAAAAGGCAATGCTGGCATGAGAGATTTTTCACATTGAACTCTCACTGAGAGTCAAATCATCGCTTGAGTGTTAATTTGGTGCATCTAATATGGCTAAAAACTTAGTGAGGTTGCCGTGGAAATGATGATGATGCTGATGATGATGATGAAGGGTGGTGGAAGGGACCAGCATCATTTTACTAAACTTTGTAAGCTGTTTCAGTGCCAGTTATTCCGAGCCATTACACCCACATGTGCCCCTCGGCGGGAATTGAATTACACAAGAAGGCAAAAGTAAAAAATAAAACCAAGTTAGAGTACAGATTAAATAAAAGTTCTGTAAATGGTGCTTTTTTTTGTGTCCTGTAAGCAAAGATTATCAGTTGTTCATAAACACACTAATAATCAAATACTACTTACATACATTATTTATGGAAATTAAAGCAAAATAAACTCTTAAATCTTTTGGGTATGTGCATACTCACTGTTACTGGTAATAATTTATTCAGGAAAGTTTTACAGGGATTTGAAACCTTTAATGTGTGAGTGGTTCCTCGGTTTTCTGTAGTTTTGTCCTGCTCTTCCTGTGTTAGATAAGGTGAACGGCCTCCTGGGAGGATACAAGAACAGAACACTTCAACTCTCTGAGTCAGATACTCTGCACACTTTGAGCAAAGTTCATTTTTCCATGACACCATCATCAAACCTCTCTGTCAGCCATCGTAGGTGTTCCAAAAGAAAAAAAAAATCAATTACCTCACACTGCTGGAAATGACCAAGCTAATTTTGTATGATGACACCAAAAAAAAAGTACATTTAGCTCAACATTTGCTGCTTTTATTTGCCGCTGTGTTCAGTTTATGCGTTATAAACTACATGATCTCAGAGCCAGCATTGCTTTTTTTCCCACCGTGTGTGTAACACGCACAGTGCTAAAGTCGATCGATGTAGTGTGTGTTCCCTGGGTGACGCTTAACAGAGACATTATTGGCCATTATTGCCCATTACTGTCAATGGTCAATGACCAGATATGTCCAGCAGTAATCTTAACAAGATCGCAGCCCATAACCATTACCACCCTGAATGGACTCGACATCGATTGTGTCTGTCTCAAAGACAGGAAACAACAGCAAATGGCCAATTTTCCAGAGTTGCGTAATCTTTTATTGCTGCTTTATATTTTTTTTTTTTTTTTTTAAACTTTTTTGAAAAATATATATCTGCTGCAGACACTCAGCAGTTAACAATAAAGTTTCTCCTGTTCTCTTTTTAAATATCCGACATTTCCAATGACTCCTCGGCGGCTCCATCGATGGGCAGCACGTCTGTTTCGATTTTCAGATGTGCTTTTTGGATGTTGAACTCATTGTCCCTGTTTAAATGTACAGAGCCTATACATGTTAGGTCACCGCTGAGTGCACCTACATGTTGGGTCATTAAAAGTGCCGTCTGCTCGCTGTTTGGACAATATGAATGTACTCGTATAATGTATGATGTAACTGATATGAGTATACATGTTGCAAAACAGACACCCCTGCCCCTCCCCCATACTGCTAATCTTACATAAGACAAATCATTTTTTATGTGTATTGATCGATGTGCTGCTTTTGCACTTTGCATAAATGTGACTGTGTGTGTATGTAGACACCCCACCCCCCCGATGCTATCAGTGTATTTCTCTGTATTTACATGTGGCTGATATGTTTGTGTTAGAGCCTCAGATGAACAGTGCAGAGTTGTATTTATAGATGGTCGCCATGGAGCTCGAAGACACTTCCTGTGTTTACTGATCATTAACCAGCTCATATTTTCTTCTTCTGTCTTCTTTTTCTTCCCTTTTTTTATCCATTTTTATGTCAATCTTTTTATCTTTTTTCCAATTTCCCTCATTTTTTCTTACTTTTTCTCTTTCATGCTCCATCTCTTCGTCTTTTTCTCATCTTGTTTCATCTCATCTTTTGTTTTGGTCATCTCTTTCTACCTTTTTTGTCTTCCTTCATTTTTAATCTCCATCACTTGTTTTTTCCTCCCTCCTTTACTCCTTTTGCCTCTTCTCCTCTCCTTATTTTGCTCTGTCTCCGTCCATCTCCGTCTCCCTCCAGAGCGTGGACCCCGGATGAACAACACCCCCCAGCTCTCCTCTGGACCCACCCTGCTGTCGGGTAGCGGTAAAGGTCCCGGCGGCGGCGTTGGCGGCGGCGGCAGCATCATTGGAGGGGGCATGAGACACAACAGCAGCCACCCTTCGTTCTCACACTCCTTCCACAACCTGGCCCAGCTGCCGCCGTCCTACGAGCTGGCCATGAAACCAGAGATTAGCCGCTACAGCTCCCTGAAGAAGCTGGGTGAGCCGGAGGGGGGGGAGCTAAGGGATATAAGAGAGAGAGAAAGGGGGAGGGGGTGGGACATATTGATTATTCAGGAACTATTGATTTATTATTTTGCCTCTGACACATCATGTGTTTAAAGGGACTCTCCACTGAACGCCTGTAGTTTTGAAACGTGGCTCTTAAGAGATTTGTAGTTGGCTTCTTTGTGGTTGACGTTAGCTGCAGTCAGCAACAGGTGTGAAGGATTACAACGGATTAAAAAAATATAATAAAATAAAGGTATTATAGCCCAATAGCAACCTGGGATGTCAGTTGAAGGGGCCAAAAAATTATGGTTTTATCCCGTAAAGTACATCATGGTGGACGAGCCCCCGATCTCGATAAAAAGATGAGCATGACGTTGACCAGTAGGGGCACAAAAAGCTCTTTAATGGAGACATGGAGAAGAGAAAGAGGCTTCGGTTTTTCCAGACACAAAGCAGCAGGTGAAACATCTCTTACCACTCAATGCAGCGTTCAAAACAATCCAGCCTGCGTCAAAAAATACAAATCAGAAACCGATTGAGGGGGGGAAAAAATCAGGATGCTGCATTGGGATTTTTGTTTGGTAGAAAAACATCATACATCTGCACTGACCGATAATACAGACGACACCATCTTCACTTGGTTTTGGTATCTGTTTTGATTTCGGTTCCCTGAGAGAGGCTGAGCATTTCTCTGCAAGTTATTCTCAAGCACAGTGGCCCAGTCCTATCCCGTCATTTTCTTTCCAGGTATTTCTCTCTCCCTCTCTCTCTCTCTCTCTGTGGCCTGGTTAGTTCGTCCTTCACACGGCCGATTCTCAAGCAAGAGTCTCCGTTATGGCAGCAGGCAGGCATGGCCGCCAGGAGATTTGTGACTCAGCCGCAAAGCCAAATAATCATCTCGGTGTAGTCTGAATGTGTAAACTGTTTCTGCTAAACAGTCAGAACAGTAAAGTAAACAAAACAAGGGGGAAACGAGTGAAGAGACCTGAAAAGAAAAAAGGACGGAGGGAGAAATGGAGGGAGACAAGAAGACAGAAAGTGACAAAAAAGATGGGATGTGAAGAAGAGGGGAAGAAGAGAAAGAAAGGAAAGAAACATGGCAGTATAAACGTGGAAAAAGAGGTTGTTTGACCAGACGAGAGGGCATCCGAGGCAGCGAAAGAGCTGAATGGGCAAATAAGGATACAGCAGGAAGAAAAAAAGAAAAGATGTTCTGGAAGATAGAGATGCAGAGTGGTCGACTGAGCAGAAGCATGAAGGGAGAGGGAAAGGAGGGAGATGTGGCGATAGGGGGGAGGGGCGTTGGCTGCTGGTCTGCAGGGGCCTGGCTGCCTTCGACGGGGAAGAAAAGACGTTTGAGAGGCAGTGGCTGGCAACCTCTCTCTCTCTCTGTGTGTCTGTCTGTCTTTACCACTCTCGCCCTGCTGAAGACTGCAGGGGGAGGGGAGTCTCCTCTGCAGGCTGAGTGATGGATGGTTACTACACATGGGGGGATTGTGCGCGTTTGTGCGGCTATATGTGGAAGTGGAAACAGTAATGAGGCGAAAGTCCAGATGAGGCTCTTTATTATTTCGATTCACTCAAAATGGAAAAAAAAAAAACAAACACTTCAACAGGCGTTCGGAAAAGGCTTCCACTCGTTACACATCAGACCTTCGGAAGTCATCTCACTTCCCATCATCGCCTTCTTTATGAAACGGCAGCTCTGTCGCATTCATCGCAGCCGTCTTGTAGATTTTTTTTTATGGTTCAGATCATCAAAACTTGTCTCTACAGCATAGTAATACATACCTTTTCCTTAATAATTAGTGTCTGTATCTGAAAGAAATATATTTTGACGTGGGGTGCAGTACATCCACATCCACGCAGGAGCTTAGCTCAGCTTCAAAGTAAAGAGCTCATTATGAATGTGTAACTGTGAAGTCCGGCTGCTCAAATCCAGTTCAAGTCCACAAAGGGTCTCAGGTGCACTTTCTACAGGCTTTCTCTGACATAAAGAATTTGTGCTGAGTGCAAAATTCACTGGACCAGTTCAAAGAATCACACAGATCCCTAATAATTATGATAATAACTATAATGGCATCAGTATGTTTCTGCGTACTGAATGGTCAAACAGCGTCTGAAAACCCCCACCTCTTAGTCACAAAAAATGACAACCCAACAATCAAACCAACTTCACGCAGAAACTGAAGTGGTGAGAAAGAAATTCCCACTTAAACTCTTTTATTTAGTTAGTTTTTTCCCATTTTTCAATTTTAGAAATTTGCCATTTTAAAGTTTATCACATCTCGTCCCTCTCTCAGACGTTTTTACTGTGTGGCTGCTCAGAATAAGATAAAATAAAGGATGTCAGACTAGGAGTTAGATGGCATGAACATAAATAGCTTACATATAACTATATATAAACTGAAAAATGTATTTAAAGACATAATTTTGATCTTTTTTTATGTGTAAGTTCATTGATTTCATGAGTCTGACGTTGCCAGGAATACTTTAAAATGGATTGATCTCATGATTATTAGGTCTTTAAATGAAGCCCTTAGTCCCCTTCAGCACGTATGATAGAAGTTTGAACGGTAGAAATTTGGATTCAATCTTATTTTACTCAATTCTTCCTTTTTCTTCTGTTTATTCCAAACCGGCTAAAAGAAAACAGGAGAAGAAATCCTTCCTCTGCTCCGCCAGATGATTTTATTTGTCATGTTTTATTTGATCCCCTCAGCAGGAAAATGTGAAAGCCTCCATTAACCAGATCCAGGCTGAATCACTGTTGCACTCAATCAGTGAAATCACTGAAAAGCAGAGCAGTATTTTTTTTGTCTGATTATTAAATGCCTGCTTTTTCAGGCAAAAAAAACCCAAAACACACTGAATGTCAGTTTTGGTGAAACGCCCCTTCAAAAGGAGACTAAAATGTTGTCGTTGTGACACACAGAGGGGGGGACTGCAGCCTCTCGCCAGCCATTGTACGAAACCTTTCGCTTTTGATGTAGTTCCCCATACGGCTCTGCAGAAAGGACCTGATAAAGGCTTCTTTGTTTGCGGTCGGCAGACAGGGAGAAACCTCGAGATAATTTGGCCTTACAGGAAGGGGGAGTAAACAGAGAGAGAGAGAGGAGGTGGAAAAAAACGAAGAGGACGGAGAGGACATGAGATAAACGGAGAGAGGAGAAAGATAGCAGTCACGAAAAAAAAGAGAAAACACTCGAGCTTGAGAAAAAAGGAGGGAAAATAAGAGAGGAAACCGAAGGAGAGGACAAAGGAGGAGGAAGAGACCTGACAGAAAGAGAGAGGAGGGGAGGAGGAAGAAGGTAGAGAGGTGGCTGGTTAAAGGTCAGGTTTAAATTGGCTCTCGGGGAGCTGCTTCCATGGAAATGCTTTGAAGATTAAAGCGGTCTCAGGCTATAGAGCAGAAACACTGCGTTTCACTATTAATGAAGCTCGCTAACTGCTCTTCATCTCTTCTCTCTCTTTACTTTGTGTCTCTGTGTCTTTGTGTTGATGGCCCATCTAATTTTTCCTTTTCAAACTTAAACGATCTATCTGACCTCTATTAAAGCCTTTTTTTTTATTTGTCTTTGGCCTTCAGCTTCTTTTTTTCCTTTTTATTCCTTTATGCCTCATGTGATGTGCAGTTTATCTCTCTATCATCTTTCCCCCCCTTATGTCTTTTTTGAAATTTGTTAATGCCATTTCTGTCCTCACTCTCTCTGTCCTCCTTTCACACGGTCACCCCCATTTCACCTCTGTCTTTTTCTCACATCTATCTCCATCAGACAAGAGAGAAGAATACAAAAACATGCGATATTAGATTTTTGCTCTCTCCTTCATTCGTCGTCCTTGACATCATCCTCTTCTGACCACTTCTGCCTCCATCATATCTGTCATCTCTCTTTTGTTTTTTATTTCTTTGTATTTTCTCTCTTCCTCATTTCTGTCTTTTTCTTTTCTTTTTTTTTCTCCACTCTTCTACTCTGAGCTTCCAGGTTCAGTCTTGATCTTTTTACATTTGAGAAAACATTGAATTGTTGATGATCAAATCTACATTTTATCTGATTTTATTTTGTGTTTCATTTTAGTTTATCTTTTTTTTTTCCTCCAATAATTTCACCAACATGGACGAGAAGTCCTCAAATGTCTCCCTGATAATTCGTTCTTTCGCTTTATTTCAAACAATGAAACATGAAGAGAACTTTTATGTATTATCCAACTATTTGAATATCCTGACTCATAACTAACAGCATTTTAAAACAGAAAAACATCTTCTTGTTGCACCTTCCTCAAACTTGAGCATGTTCTCCTTTTATCTGTTTCATTTCATCGTAAATTGAAACAGTAAAAAGCATTTGAAAACACCAATTTAAACTGGGGACATTTCACTTCACATTTTATAGACGTCAGACCAAGAGCTCAACTCTTTCTTGACATTTTACAGATGAAAGGATTAATCAGATAATTGATATTAATCAATAAAGAAAATAATCTTTATTTGCAGCCCTGTTTATGCACGTCTCTCTCTCTTTTGCTGATCCAGAGAAAGAACTGGACGAGTACTCCGGCTACTACAGCTCCAAACGCCGCTCCAACAACGCCCCGCCCTCCTTCTACTCCTCGCAGCACCACCTTCCCTGGGGAGGCGACTACACGCTGGGATCCAGAGGCACGCTGCCTCTCCACGGCTCCCGGCCCCGCATCCACATCCCCGCCTCCACCCCGAACCCGTACCCGCTGCCCGCCCAGACGCAGTACACCAGCTCCAGCTTCGACAGGCCGCCGCGGCGCGTCCGCTCCCAGGACCAGCTGCTCGCGTTCGGGGAGGGCAACACGCTGTCTCGCCTGTCCAAGAACCAGCAACACCAGTACTACAAAGCCATGATGAGCACCAGCAGGGGCTCCAACTCGCAGACGCTCCGCAGGTGAGATGAGACGGGACAGAGGAACGACGTAGGTAAAAACACCAAAGGAGGAAGAGAGGACAAGATTAGAGACGAGAGGAGATCACAAGAGATGATGGAGGAGAGTTTAATGTTTAATAAACATCAAGAGCAGTAATAGTTTCATCAGCTTTTAGATGTCTGACAAGGTGAGAGGACTTAAAGCCTTTTACTTTGTTTGACTTTTTAAATGTGTCACGTAAGTTAAACGTTGAGCTCGACAGTTCATGCTTTACCTTGGAAAAAAGAGCTGATAAAACAGTCTCAAACAGTCGTTTTGCTTTCAACCGTATCACCATCACATGATGCAGCCCTGACAAACACACACAGTTTTTAATAAAGAAATAACTCTTATTAAGATATTTAAACCAACCTGCTATGAGAATGATTTTTCTAAAGCAACTGAAACATCAAATCAACATAAGTACAGAAAACACTTAATAAGATAAAAGATGGGCTCAGTACTGAAATTAAACTGTGTGTTGTGTCTGTATTATTTAAATAGACTCATGATATTGTTTTTATCATAATGAGATATGATTATAAATTGCTGTTCAGTGCTATAAATAGTTTTACTGTTATTCTTTACTTTTCATCAGACAGAACTCTTTAAATGTGTGAAATAAAATCACGCTGTTGTTGTTGAATCTGACGCAGCACGTTGATGAACAAATCTCTGCTTCCAGGTCACACGAGAGGCTCCTGGTCTCACCTGACCGTCTGGAGGACCGGCTGTTGGCGATGGGTCTGATCATGGGAGGGGGCGAGAGGGGAGCGGGCAGCGGGATGGTGCCCACGATGGGCCGGCTCAGCCACCACCAGAAGGCCCAGTCGCAGCAGAACATCTGCGTCACGCCGTCCATGGACCGCCATCACATGATCAAGATGAACTCCCACCCGACGCCGGGCCACGACCACGACCGCGACCGCAGCTCTGCCGGCTTGCCCGTGATGGGCATTCACGGCGGCTGGGACCCCCACGGCGGCGGCGGGGGAGGCGGAGGAGGAGGACACCCAAACGCCCGACGGATGGCTTTCGCCAGCAAGAGGCAGAACACCATCGAACAGCTGCACTTCATCCCCGGAGGAGGAGGAGTGCAGGGACTGCGGACTGGGAGTAAGAACGAGGTGACAGTGTGAGAGGACGAAGAAGGCAAAGAGAGGAAGATGAAGAGCAGAGTGGTGAAGGTGTAAAGAAGCTGAAGAGGCAGACGGTGAGAGAAAAGGAGGCGTTTAGTGGGAACGACAAAGCCGAGCGGGAAAAGGAAAGTTAAGTATGAAGAAAGAGACGAGGAACAGGTTTGTCAGCCGGCTGCCTCACAGGGCTGCCCCCCCCCCCTTCAGAGTACAAAAAGTGGTGGAAGACGATGTTAATCTCATAGCAAGGAGAGCCAGTTGATTTCCTCCTCGTCACTTTGTTTGGAAAAAGAGAATATTCAGCCATTCTTTGTAAAGGGAAGACAGAAATGTCCACTTCAAAAAGAGCAAAAAATATCATACGAGTGCAGTTTAAAGGCTGCCGGGTATTCGCTGTGACTTTTATTGAAGGATACCCGCTGAGTCGGATTTGTCGAATTGTCCTTGAGTTTTATTGCACCGTCCTCTGAGTCCTCGAGAGCTGCGACAGACATTCATCTGTCTTTGAATCAACTGCGGATGACGGAGAGCGCAGAGGCAGAGACGGAGGGGGTTTGCTTGTCTTTGTATTTATGAAAAAGTATTTAAAACCAAACAAGTCGCTTTTGTATGAAATTAACCTGATGATGATGATGATATTAATAATAGTATTAACATAACTGAGCCCTGTAAGAATTTGTGTACACTTAGTTTAAAACATTTATCCTTTAGTCAGCCAGGCTGGACTTGACACCTGCCCGTCATTTCTTTCTCTAGCTGTGATCGGACTGTAATAAAAGCTAAAAATAATGTCCAGTAATAAAGTCCAGTTAATTTGATGTACGCTTGATTGCCTCCATGGCTTGATTGATTCACTTTAGATCGAATAGAAATCATTTTAAGAAAAAAAAAAAAAAAAAGACCAACATCGACACAAACTGCTGCTACAAAGGCCCCGTCACACCAGCGTTTAAATATGTGACAAAATCTACTCATTTAAAGAAAAAATCTACTTAATGTGTACAAATAAATACAAGAATTATTTTGCACCAAATGAGTTTGAGCAACACAAGCTGAACCCGAGGAAGCTTTGTGCTGCACCGCCCGAGACGAAGGTACAAATACGTTGAAGTTTAGAAGAATCAGAAATCAATAAAACGCTTTACTGACTGGAAATGAAACGAAAGAACAAAATGGCTGACACGGAGCGGAGCACTTCCTGGAGTGACCGGGCCTTCAAAGTAAAATCCGCCCTGCAGTATGATTTCAGCTAACTTAAAGCCTTTGTACAGTGAACTCTGGTGGGTGTTTATCATCTATGAAACATTGTGCTGTGACCCTTTGCGTAAGAATTAGTTTTTAAAAGACCGACTCCGCGTGGGCTGAACGCCGTCCGAAACTTCTCATCGCGACTTCGTAGAAAGTCGGGGGAGGGATTTTTTTCTTCTACGACGCCACAGCACTGGACTCCAACCTGCGAGTTCGGGCTGCTCGCCTCCACATGAAGGGAGGGAGGGAGGGGGCGCAGACGGGTCGGAGGCGGGGGGACAAACGGACACTTCTTCACACCAAGGGCTATACTGAATTATCTTTGTGTGTCTGTGCGGCGTCTGCTTCTCGTGTTCATTCCCCCTCCGCGTGTCCGTGTCGGGAGGCATGCTCGTACACACATGACTTCATTTTACTTTTTTCTTCACGCATAGAGAGAAAATATAAACATGCAAAGAAATTTCTGCAAAGGGACCTTTGTGCAACATGTAAAAACACTCGACCACGATGACTCTTTATGTTGAATATTATAGCATTGTTAGCGGGAGGAAAGGAGGCCATGATGATGTCATATTTTGTAAATCTTTGCGTTTCTCTGGCTGTGAGACGGACCTTCTGGCCTTTGGGGCTGGATCCCCCTGTAACGGGGTTTAAAAGGACTCGTGAGGCCTTGTTTGAGGTTTTCGGCGTCCCATCTGAGACATGATTGACGACTGAGCGAAGCTTCCTGCCAGCCATTTTTTAGTCTTTTACCCCGACACAGGTTTCAGATCACCCGTGTAAAGACTCCCCCTTCGATCAGACTGCGGACGCTCTTATCATGAATCGACTTTTTGTTTTTGTTTTTTTTCTGTTTTTTTTGTCTTTTACTTAAACATGTATTTATTTTTTTAAATATCTGTGAATTTTAATGTATAATCCTGAATTTTCAATATTCAAACTTTCTAGTGGAAATAAAAAATAAAAAGGAAAAAAAAAAGAAAAACATGCTGATGCAATGAAAGAGAAAAGACGAACCGCATGACGATGTCAGAAGCCAGTGTTGATGATGTCATAGTGCTGACTTATGATGTCACGGCGTGTATGTGTGTAAATGTACATGCGTCCATTTTAATTTGTGTGCCCGTGTGTGTAACTCTGTGTCTTCTTCTTCTTCTTGGGAATGCTGAACCTCATTTTTGACCAAACTTTCAGTCGCGAGTCACGTCGCTGCGTGTTCATATCAACTTGTGATGAGTTTTTATTTCGTTGTTTAATTGAAGGGGATAAAATAAAAAGTATGTGGGTTGGGGGGGGGGGGGCATTGTTCAATCACAGCTTTTCTTGTCGAGCTACGTTCACCGAAGTCAGGACTTTTCAAACATTTTAAAAAGTGTAAATTATTGAAGGCTGCAAAGACAGCTCATTGTGCTCATTTTACCAAAACTTTAAGGGCACAAAAAATAAACACAGTATAAAACTAAAATAAAAGTTGAAATATGTGTGAAGGGGTTAAAAAAACAAATTGCATTTAAGTATTTTTTAGCGCCATCTGTCGTTGGTTTGTGGAGGAGAATGTATCGTAACCGGACTGGAAAAGCTCTGTGGTTTTTACAATGAAAATAAAAAAACATCTCATTAACTTTTTAAAATGAGAAAGAGGCAAACATGAAGGGACGCGGCGTCGGAGGGGTTGTAAATGACACGTGAATATTGTATTTTTAATGTCTCATTTCTCCTTCAAAGGTCTGATACAGATGTTGTAATCCATGTTCAGTTACCTGCTCACCCTGATGAAACCGTGGGTGTGTGTTTGTGTGTATGCGCGGTGAGTGTGTGTGTTTGAGTGTGTTAACCACTGTGGCGGGGGGGGGTTCATGGGCATATTTGTATTCTCAAAGCTACTCTGCATACCTCAAATTGTATGATACATTTATTTATTACATCCCCTTATATGTCTATTTCCAGGAATATCCAGACAAAGGTCTCACAGATGTGCAACCCTTTTGTTATTGGTGATCAATTCTTGCGTTTGTAGAAACCATACTGTTTAATTGATAATAACAATAATAAAAAAATCCCAATAAACCTTGAGTGTGAGATTTTTTTTTTTTCTGTTTCATATCCGTGAACTGCTGATTTAAGGCAAAACATCAACTTGGGGAAAATTGTGATGCACAATCTCACTATTTTTAGGCAACAAACTGTTTAAACCAAGAAAGAGGTGAATTGGTGATGAAAATAATCCTGATAGACCAAATGCTGTCAGAGTTCAATGAGTCACATTGAATTATGTGTTTTTTTCTGAATTATGACGCGATACACAAAGATATTTTAGTTACAAGAGTAAGAAAAGCAGCAAAACCTCACAGTCAACCAACTGGAACTTAATAAGTGACAGAACATCAGTCAGATATCTAAAAGAGTCCTCTGCTGATTGATTAAGTGAATGATCAACGCTTTATTTCCTCATTGATTCTCATTAACTGCCCCAATAGAGCTTCATATTCAGTTTAATTTAAAACTGACAGTGTTTTGTTTGACGTGTATGTTCTACAAAACCCTATTTAATGTTGTCCAAACACAGGAGGCCAAACAGGAACTTTGCTTGGAATAAAACACACTATTTAAATTTCATTTCAGATCAGAAACAAGAAGAATCTGATGTTTGTACAAAAATTATACAGCAGATCGTCACTGTGGTTTGAATGGAAGTCAGTGAGTGGAAAAAAGTGTGTGCGTGTCTCTCCAATCCGCCCCCCCCTCCTTGTTTCTACACCCGAGGGACCAATTTGCAGCTCTACACTGGGGAACAGCAGACTCTCCTCCACCCTCCCCAGTTTAACGCAAATTATTAAGTTCATTTACAGTCGTTAAATTTAGAAAATGAGCAAATTAGACAGGGAGGTAAAGAGCTACGAGATTCTCTGCTGTCGACTTTCAACCTCGCTGACCTTTGACCCACATGGAGAATTAATACTGGTTTGATTCATTATTTTATTTCATTATTTGGTTTTATAGAATCAGAATCTGGTCACTTACAAGGGATTTATCTTGATATGTTGGTGGTAGAAAAATATAAGCAAGAACTTCAAGACAAAATTATAAATAAGATATAATCGAGATGTGCAATTTGACTTTTTATTTTAATGAAAGAACTGTACAGGTTGTGCAGGAATGTGCAAAATGTTCTTTATAAGTGTGCAAAAAGTTCACAGAACCAGCTATAAAGAATATTTACAATGTGCAAAGACACTGATGTGTTTTAACATAACATCACTTTTTATACAGAATATTCACTGTTAATTATTCTCACAGCAGAGAGATAAAATCCAACAGCTTTATGACCTCTGACACCCCTGCATGAGAAAAACACATAAAAAAAGAGCAGCCAGTGTTCAAAAAATGGGAAATACTTATATACACACACATAGTAAATACTGAATATCTAATGCAAGTTACAGAGTTCTCACGTATTTAAAACTTGTTGTCTTCCTAAAAGGGTTCTTTATTTCAGAGCACAATTAAAAAAAGCATTAAACACACACACGCACACACACACACACACACACACACACACACTTTGTAATGTTATGCAGCATGCGCCGTAATGATATCTTTAATTGACTCATTAACATTTCACACACTTGGTGCGAAAACACACACACTCACTCACACTCTCACTCACAGTCACAGTCACACACACACACACACACACACACACACACACACACACACACACACACAGGAGGCTTAATGACAAACACAAACACAGTGTCAACATGCACTGTGATATCTTTTTCAATGGAGCGCACACACACACACACACACCTACTACAATGTCAGCATGCATGGTATTTTTTAAGGAGCACACACACACACACACACAGAGGGTTTGTTCATTCATGAGCAGCGTGCAGCACACACACCTTATCTCACACACTCCGGATCAGAGGTGGCGGTGAGCGGCGGCGCGGCGCGGCGCGGTGCGGTGGTCGCGGCCGGACGGAGCGGCCGACCTGCGTCCGGCTCTACCCGGAACCATTATGCAGACAGGAAACTACCATTTTAACGCGAGCAGCAGCAGCAGCGCAGGAGCAGCCGTCGTCCGCAGAGAGGGGGGGGACGCACCGAACACCGGGAACAAAACAGCGGAGCGCGGGGAAAAGACGGAAAAACACGACGGAGAGTGAACAAAGGCGCCGTGCGGGAGCGGAGCAGCGGCGCGGCGGGGGAGCGGCGCGGCGGCGGCAGACAATGGACGCGCCGGGCCCGGCCAGCGGAAACACTTTTTGTTAGCGAGCAGCGGCGATGGAGCTCCGGGCCTTTCGCAGTGTTTTTCCACGGATGAAGAAAAAGGCCCCGCCGACGGCCAGCAGCAGCACCGTCCCCGCTCTCACGGCGCCCGGCCTCTCCGCGCTCCCCCCGCGGTGTTTCTGAGCTCCCGTCCCGCCGCCCTCCGTCGCTCCCTCCCCGGGTTGGAAGAAAATCAGGAGCCGATCGAAGCGCCCGAGAGTCGGCTAGCGCTGCGAGCTAAGCGCGGCTAGCGGCTCGGCTAACCAGAGTGAGCTTTTCCACTCAAAATCCCTCCTTTTATGTCACTTTAAATATATTAAAACACGTTTAAAGATATTTTAAGTTGATTTAAAAACACTTTAATTAAATATGAGGGTGTTTTTTTTCTTTTTTTTTCTGTCGACCGTTGGTGGCAGTTGGTGATCGGCAGCGGGTGTTCGTGTGATTTGTGTCCGCCTAACGCGCTCGATCTTCGGTGTGTGTTGTTGCAGGCTGCCGGGGTGAAGCCACCGGGTGTCGGCGGAGAAAAGCAGGGCAGTGTCCTTCCACCTCCACCTCCAACACAGGCCGGCTGCGGGTCCAGAGGGGAGCCCCGGACCTGTGGATCAACCCGGTGAGATGGGAACAACACACCACCTCCAGATTATTTTAATTAAACTGATTTATAGTTTTTAATCAGTTTGTCACGTACGGGCTTGCAGAGCTGCAGCTCCATAATGTCACCAACAGTGCAAAGTTTGAGAGTCATGCACATGTTAAAATCTGCACATATCTGAGCAGGGTTTCATGCTTTATGCAGAAAAACTGATGCACAATCTGCAGACTGATCACACATCTGTTAGTGTTAAAACTTATTTCCAAACAAAAGGCACATTTTTTGTTGTGCTTTGAATAAGTTGCTGCATACTGTCTTGTGCATAATGCTGTGATAGTGACATGGAGGACTAAAAACACAGGTGGGAATAACATGCAGCCTCCAAATTATTTAAACAAACTCTTAGTTTTAATCAGTTTGTCACGTGTGGTTTGCTGTAAAGCTGCAGTTCCACAATGTTTGAGTTTAAATCTGCACATATCTGAGCAGTGTTTCTGCAAAAAAACTGATGCACAGTCTGCAGCTCAGATTGACTCATCACACATCTGTTAGTGTTAAAAGTTATTTCCAAGGAAAATGCACACTTTTTTCTTGTGTTTTGAGTAAGTTGCTGTGCACTGTGTACTGTTACAATACTGTCACAGTACTAACAAACAGGTGAGAACAACCTGCAGCCTCCAAATTCTTTAAGCAAACTTTTAATTTTAAATCGGCTTGTCCGCTCCAAAGCAGCAGCTCCACAATGTTGTCGACACTTAGAAAGTTTGAGAACTGAAAGGAGACACAGTAAAGTCATGCACAAATCTGCTCATATCTGAGCAGTGTTTCATGCTTTATGCAAAAAAACTGATGCACAATCTGCAGCTCAGACTGACTGATCACACATCTGTTAGTTTGTGCATATTAAAATCAAAATGCAAGTTTTTTTTCTTGTGCTGTAAAGAAGTTGTCTACTTTATAATAATGTCATACTGTCATAGAGGACTAAAGAAACTGCTTGCTCTATATTTTTATAAATAATATATTTTTATTTTTCTGCATTAACATATCAACATTGCATCTTTGAATGTGAATGTGAAAACCAACGTGGCAATAAACCTGATTATTAAAAAGTTTTAAACTAATGAGGAATCTGTATCTCAGTAATAATCTTAATAATCATGAAGATTTACCAACAGGATACTCAGGTACTCAGGATACTCTTTTTTTTTTTTGTCATAAGACTGTTTGAGAAGTCTGTTTAATAAGCAAACTGTCGATAAAGACGCTGCAGAAACGTTAAATCAAAGAGCTGAAGGTCATTTTTCACCACAGTGTTTTAAATGCTTTCTTTAAAGTTTGTATATTTGCTTTTTTTAAGTGAAAAGTTAGCTGGCGTCATTTAAGAAACACAGATTGCGGCTTTGATTCATATTAAAACTCGTTAACAGATTAACATTTACCACAAAAAAACAAGAGAGACGCTTGATCAGACAGAGATTCGCCTGATTTCTCCTGAAACACTTCAAAACACACCCGAGGTCAGCCTGTTGAGAGAAACTCCCCCCGTACGTCTTCGTCGTTTTCCACAAAGTGCGAGAGGTTTTTTTATTCCAACACGTCAGCAGTGAACTAAACTTTCAGCTGATTGTGTAGAAAATAAACCTGCTCTTCTTTAGATCCCGGTAACTTCAATCACGCTGGTTTTCTAACCTTCCTGCATTCACACAGCTGGTTTCCTGCCTCCTGAAAATTGAAAAAATAACTCAGAAATCCCTCAAACTATAAAAATGGAACATTTGTCATCAGATGTTAGTTCATTAGAAAGTTTATGTTGTGTATGTCTTTATTAAACTTAACAAAAAATGAGTTTTAACTGCTTTTTTATTCATTTAAAGCTGTCTAAATAGGGCAAACTACTTAATGAATATAGATTAAATTTCATTTTGTACCAAGTGATTGTGCAGAAAGTTGACTTTTGATTTTGAGGAATGATTTTTGCCTCAGCTGATAAAAGTTTTAGTGCTTCGTTTCCTCTTAAAGAATCAGATTCACAGCGTTATATAAAGAAACAGCGTCTTTAAGTGGTAAATTTCCTTATAAAAGCCTGAAACTGAAGCATCTTTTCTTCTCAGTATCATCATTTATTTGTTCGGTTTTGAGAGCTTTTTCACAGATTAAAACTAAAGCAGGTTTCAGTTTGGTTCCTCCGCTCGGTGATGAGCCGACGCTGAACGAGTCGCTCTGCTGAGCTTCAGGCCGAGCGCAAATGCGGCGGCACATTTCGAGGATGTTTGGCGTCTCTGGTTTCTGTCTCGGGGGAGCGTTGTTCACGAACGAGCAAAACCCAGAGAGAGGTCAGAGCGAGGAGCAGAGTTAACCCCAGTTTCTAAAAAAAGAGACCAGAGATGGTTCAATGCCAGTGTTGAATTATTTCTTTTCCTGTTCCTCTATGATAACGTTGGTGAAGACAAAGCAGAGAGAGAAAGTAAAAGTGTTTTTATAATCACATGAAGATCAGGATGTTTTATCGTAGTTTATCTGAAGATGAGCGAGTAGGCGGAGGAGTCATTACTAATGACATTTGTACTGTTAGTTGATGATTTGTACATTTTAGGTCTTTTTATCTTATTTTAGATCAAACTGAAGCAATAAAAACTCACTTAGTGTATTATTAGAGAGATATCACTCCTTGTTTTGACTGATAAAGGCTCCATTTGAGTAAGAAAGGTTGTCAAGAGTTTTAGAAATGAGACAGCAAACGTAACTCCGTTTGGATAAATACATTTTCAAATACATTTCAGTACATTTAATAACCCCATCTAACATACCTTTTTTTTTTATTATTTGGCATTTAGCTGTTGTGTGAGTGTGTGAGATGGGCGGCCATGTTATTCATCAGCAGGAGGAGGATGGACGGGGGTCATGTGGCATTTTAAGCCACTGCTCTCATTTCTTTTTCCCTCTCCAGACTCTGTTTGTCACTCTCACCAGTGTTATTGATTATTCTCATTATTGATTAATATATCAGTCAGTTTTTTTATTCATTGACTGTTGTTTTGTCCAGAAAACGGTGAAACTTCTTGATCTCATATGTCAAAACAGAAAACCACATTTAAATATCCAAAATAATAAAGAAAACTGGTTGCACAGTTTCCCCAAAATGAAGATTTGACAAAGTCATGTTTGTGGCTTACAGCAGCTGTCGGGTTGAAGCTGCCTGATAGGAAGCCGGCTAAATAAAAAGTTTTCACCAGGTTGAACTAACAATCACATGTAAAAACAAACAACAACTTTCCAAAATTTCCTCAGTTGTACAAAAAGAATTATGCAACAGCTGCACAGGCCTCTGAGTGGGTTTTCAGCATGAAGGCAGTGACACAGTTTCTTCTTATCTGCAGTCCGACATGCTTGATGTATTTTTAGTCCAAAAATTTAGATGCGGTGGCCACAGTGACACATGATTTTCTTTAGAGGAGTAGATTTTGAAAAACAAATACACCTATCTAATAAAGGTTTCACATTAGCAGTAATATAACATCATGTTTATCTTTTCTATTAGATCTCTGACTGACATTATCGTGTCCTCTGTGTTTTCTCTCAGGCGGTCCGAAGAGCTCCATGACGGGACTGAAGGGCGGTGAGGCGATGGTTCATCCCCCGCTGAAGTAACGGACACACTCCACTTAATGGGACTGCTGACCTGATTTTTAAAAAAATAAGCATACAGTTATGGAACACTTTGAAGAAACACTACAGACAGTTTTTTTTTCTTTTTTTAGTATAATTTAGTTTATTGCCTATTTATGACTCCTTTTTTTTTTTTTGTAACATCCCTCAGAAGCACTTGAAGGCTTCACACTTGAACGGAGAATAAAAGTATTAACGAGACAAGCATCGGCGTTTGGTGGATTATAGCGACTTGTTGGACGTTTGGGGTAGAAATCGCAGCAGGACTACCTCTGAAAACCCTCCTTGTTGTTTTGACAAGGGGTCACCGCTGTTTCCAGCCACTACAGACTCAGTGCACGTTGTGGCTTCGCAACGCTGCCACAGCTGTGTTGGGAGATGTTCCAATTCAGCAAGTACCCCATGGACATTTTAGAGATGCTAAGTGGACACCAAGCCCACCAGTTCAAAGGACTTGGATTAGAACGACAGCTGAGCCACCAACAGCAAGTCCAACTGCAGCATCAGCAGCAGCTCCAGCAGCAGCACCAGCCCTCCGCCGACACCTCTGGGAGCCTCCTGTCCGGCCTCGGACTCGGGTCCCTCCAGAGCTCGCGGAGCAATGCCTTCGCCGACTCCTCCTCGCTGTTCGCCAAGATGAGCGCCCCGCCGCCGCCCATCACCCACCAGAGCCAGTCGTCCTCATCGTCCCACAGCTCCAGGAAGTCGAGCAAGATGAGCAGCAGCAGCAGCAGCGGGAGTGGCAGCTCCTCGTCGGGGTACCCACAGTTCCTGCGGCCGTTTCACCCGGCCGAGGCGGCGCTGGCTCAGGAGCAGCTGCACTCTGGGATGGGACGTTTTGACTTTGGCGGGAGCAGCAGTGGAAGCAGTGCGGGTGTCATCGGCGGGGTTGTCACGCCGGCGCCCCCGCCTCCCCCGCTGCATCCAGGTCTCTCCGTCCCCCAGCCCTCCCCTGGCCCCCCGTCTTCCTCACCCTCTCCCTCCACCTCGGCCTCGGCCTCCAACAACCCCTCCGGCAGCACCGCGGTCCCTTTAGTCGGCCAGTCCGACCCCCGCAGCCTCCACCAGCAGTTCAGCTGCATGCTTGCTGCCAACCAGTACTTCCTGTCGGGCGTGCCCACCAACAGCAGTCTGGAGCAGTTTCTAGTCCAGCAAGGCACTCACAACCACCTGGGCCTGGGCCTGGGTCAGGGGGCCACGGAGTCTAATTCGGCCCTGGCGCCTCCCCCCGCCCTCCATTCCTCCCACAGTCACAGCCACACCACTCCACAGCCTCAGCAGCAACAGCAGCAGCTGACCCCCCACGCCTTATCACATCCACACAGCCATGCTCACCACCCGCACCCCCTCCACCCGGCCCCCCAGCCTGCCCCGCTAGGTGGCTTTGATTTCCAAGGCATTCCAGTCCTGTCCTCAAACCAAATAGCATCACTAATGCAGCAAGAGGCCGGCCTCCCCCTCCCGCTGCCGCTGCACCTGTCCCTGTCGAAAGACGACGCGGTGAAGACGGGCGACAGCTCGTCCTCGTCGACCTCGAGCGGAGGAAGCAGGAGGAAGAAGGCGATGGCAGGGTACCTGCCGCAGAGGAAAGCGGACAGTAGCAGCCACAGTCACGGCAGCCACAGCAGCAGCAGCGTCAGTAACTGCCACAACAGCAGCTCGAGTGGGCACAGTCAGACCTCCTCATCGGGCCTCGTGGGCGGAGGATCTGGGATAAGCGGCATCGGAAGTGAGCCGCAGCATTCCTCGCTCCTCTCCTCGTCCTCGCAGCAGTCGTCCTCCACCGTCTCCTCCTCTTCATCAGCCCCTCCTTCGTCAAACTCCACCTCTGTGCTTGTAGCTAACGGCAACCAACAGCTGTCCAAATCCCAAGACAGCAACAGCTCATCCGGCCAGCCCGAACCGGAGCCCCTTTACCACTGTGGTGAGTGTGGTAAAACCTTCACCCACCTCTCCAGCCTGAGGAGGCACCTCCGCAGCCACGGCTTGACCCCAGAAAGTCAAAGCAGGAAGTCGGACTGTAACTCCCCCAGCCCAGAGAGGATATTCTGCTGTGGTGAGTGTGGGAAGAGATTTAAAAAGAGGGGTCACCTCATCCAACACAGCGTCACCCACTCTGAAAACCGGCCTTTCGTCTGCAACATCTGCCAAAAGTCCTTCAACCGCAGAGAGTCACTCACCAGACACGAGAAGATCCACGACGAGAAGCCTTTCCGCTGCCCGGCTTGTGGGCGCTGCTTCCGTGAGAGCACCTCCCTCCTCAACCATGCTGCTTCAGGTGCTTGTGGAAAACCCCCCCGGAGTTCAAAAAACCGGGGCGGCTCCGGAGGAAGCGGATCTTCCAACCCGAGCAGCAGTAAAATGGGAAGCAGCGGAGACAGGGTGGGAATCTCAAATGATGGGGCGGCGCTGACTAACAACAAGTATGCAACAGATTACTCCAGAAATCGCTACCAGAACCAGTCGCCCTACAACAGCGGGGTTGACGACTACAGGCGGTCCCAGTCCTCATCGCTGTACTCCTCAGAGAGCACGCTCGCCAGTGAAATGAACCAGCCAGACTCTCCGCAAGGCCCCTTTAGCCCCGACTCTTCACCCCCACCCTCAGAGCCAGCACCACCACCACCAACCGCCACAGCAGCAGCCGCACCTCCCCCTCTCCTCCCTGCTGGATGATTCGGAGGATGAGGTCACGAGCAGCGCAATGTCGGCCATCGCCGCTGCAGCCGCGGCCTCTTGTGATATAAACACTGAAAGCCGGGAAGGAGAGAGGAGGGACATTATCGGAGGCCTGCTGGGGGGGTTGGGGTTTGGTAACCTGGGCGGACCGTCGTCTACGTCCAGCCTGAATGGGTCCACAATGCCCTTAACCCACCCGAGCCAGCCCCACACGAAGCCCAGGAGGCCGAGGAAGCCCAGAGAGAAGAGGGACCCGAGCACCATTGTACGGAGGAGAAGGAGCCCAGCGCCTCCGGGCGACGGCTCGGAGAGGCCGTACAGCTGTCACATCTGCGGCAAACGCTTCAGGAGGGCGGAGACGCTGCGGCGCCACAACCGCGTCCACACAGGGGAGAAACCACACGCCTGTGACGTATGTGGCAAAATGTTCCGCATGAGCCTTTCCACCTCACCAAACATCTGACCGTGCACTCGGGTCAAAAGAACTACAAGTGCAACCTGTGCGGGAAGATGTTCGCCTATGCACAGAGCCTCGTGAGACACGGGAAGTTGCACAGGAAAGGCGAGATCGACAGCCAGGGGAGGCGAATTAAAGGTGCTGCTGCCGCCATCTCTCAAGTCACCAACTCTGGGAACTCCGACTACTTCTCATCTTGCTCACAAGGAGACAAATCTCCGACATCTGGCACCCCCTCCCAAAGGCTTTACACCTGCACGGTGTGCTGGAAATCGTTCCGACACTACTTCCACCTGACGGCACATCAACAGACTGTCCACGGTGGCGGCGTTGGGCTGGAAAAGTCCTTTCGTTGTGAAGTGTGCGGAAAAGCCTTCGCCTACTCCAACAGCTTAGTGCGCCACAAGCTATCTCAGCACGGCATCGACCGGAGCGGCCAGCGGGTCAACCAGTCCCAACCCTCCGGATACTCGCCGCTCTTCTACGATGCCGGATCAGGCCCCAGCTACGCCGGGTCGTCTCACATGCAGCAAGGAGCCTCCGGACAGCAGCAGCAACAACAACAGCAGCAACAACCACTGCCACCTCCGCCTCTACCACCACCACCACAACCACAGCTGCAACACCCTTTTCACTACCGCTCAAAAAACTTCCAAAAGCGGCATGGACAGACAAGAAAGCAGCGGAAGAAAAAAAGGCGAGTGGTGATCCACAGCATCATGAGAGACGGGAAGCTGGTGGGCGTCCCGCTGAGTAAAGACACCCGCAGGAAGCTGATGATCCTGAGGAAAAAGAGGGGCAAACTGCAGGCGCAGCTCAACAAAAAAAAGCTCCTGGCCCAGCTGAGGATAAAAGGCGGCGTTATGAAAGTGAAGTCGTGGTGCGGTGGGGCCGTCAGAGTCACCGGGCTCACCTCGATGGACGTCCCCGTCAAGCGCTTCCCCTGCCCGATCTGCCCCAGCGCCACCTATGCCAAGCAGGGATCTCTGCTGGTCCACCACGCCGTCCGGCACCCGCCAAGGAACTCAGGCCGCCTCGCCCGCCTGCGGTGCCAGGTGTGCGGGCGACGCACCAGCTCGCTGCACAAAGCCTTGAAACACAGAGGCCAGCATCTAAGACAAGCCGCCTTCCAGTGCCGCAGATGCAGACACCATTTCTGGAACCCGCGGCTGCTGGCCCGCCACAAGTTCTCCTGTCGGGGGGTCTCCAGCGTGGGCGGGACCTGGGGACTGATGAAGCTGAAATCCCTGCCGCAGCACGACCAGTCAGATAGTGACCATTCACCAATCCAGCTAACGGTCCCGGTTCTGGGCCAGCCTGAAAGATCAACAGTTCTGACTGAGTACAGTCAGTAAAAGCAAACAAAAAAACAACAACAAAAAAAAAGAAGTTTTCTAGACTAGATTGTTTTTATTTTTATTTTTTTTAAATAATCCAAGAAGCAAGCAAGAGCTAGCGAATTTTTAACAGAAGAAGATGAGAGGAACGGGGGGAGGGTTTAGTGTAACTACCTTTAATATCCCCGCTGACCTCCCTTCCGCACACACCTGCATACGTTCCTAACGTACTACAGCAGAGGTGGTGGATAAATTAATGTGGACTTCAAAAGGCCCAAAATCAGAACCACCCTTGATATCTGTGCCCCCTTCAGCCAAGGTGAAGGACTCTATAGTAGCACCTGTTTGGGGAAAAAACTGCAGTTTCCAGTTTCCGTTTATCATCTTTTTAAAATAATTTTATTTTTAATTTTCCCATTAGCAGTGTTTTTGCGCAGAAATCTGGATTGGATGTCTGTCATAGAAGTGAGGTACCTTTTTAAGTACCAGTTTATTTTTTCAAATTGTTTTCACATTATTCACAGTTAAACAGTATAGTCCGTGTCTCTTGCTCTGTATGTGTTTATTTGTTACCCCCCCCACAGTTGAGAATCTCTCACGTTTTATATTGAGATGAAATCTGCCCTCAAAATGAATTTTATCTTTTAAGGAAAAACAACAACAAAAAAACCCCGACAGTCTAAGAACCTCATGAAAAATAACTTATCTGTCACAAAAGGCAATACTAGTCGATGTGCTGTGACCGGAAAGGAAAAAAAAAAGTGTTGGTGACCTTGTTTTTAAATGTACACTACTTTTTTGTCATTTAAAAAAAAAAAAAAAAAACAAGGTGTGGGCGGAGAGAAAACACGACTCAAACTGTTAATGTGTTCAGGATTTGAAAAGGACAACAGAAATAACCGGAGTGTACTGTACAATTCGTATTATATTTTATTATATATTGATTATTTGCTGTTTTTTACTCCAAGTATCATTTCTTTTATCATTGTTGGTATTGTATGGGTGGGAGGGAACGAGTCGGGGGTCTTTGTAAAACAGCGGGATGAGTATATGTATCGATGTGATATTTTTTCCCCCCTCCCTGTGCCCCTTTTACCCCCTCCCTCATTGCCACAGTTATGCCCAATTTTTTGTAAGAAAAGCGTGCATTACACATAGTTCATTACTTAGGTCCTGTCCAGACGTGTTTTTTCTTTTTTTTTTTTTTTTTTTTTCTGTAAAACTAAAACATGTAATATTATTACTAAATTACTATCCTTTTCTTTGCCTAAAAGTGAGTTGTTGAAAACCCTCAAATCAAATAAAAACAAAAAAAGAAATGTTACGTCCACTGTTGGTTGAAGTTCATGTTAAAGGAAGGCTGTAGTAGTGAAGAGTAATAAAAATATATATAATACTTTTGAATTTGGGTTATTAAAAACGGTACTATGCTTTTATTTATTGACTAATCTTTAATTTATTGGTAAGAATTTTAATTAGAAAATACAAAATCTCAATTTCAACACCAGTAAATGTTCATTATTTTGTTATTCCATTCCTAACACATTTATTCATGTTCAGATCATATTTTGTTGTGAGTAAAAGACTCATAGGTTATGCTAGAGAATAATACGTTCATTCAGTGTTAGAAAGCTATAAATCAAACACCATCTCTGAATTGAATCAGTCAGTTCTCTAAAAACCTCGACATCCTCCCTCTTTTTATCGCCGTCAAACCGCAGCGGTGAGTTCAAAGCAGTCGGTTCAACCAAACCACAAAGAAAAAACATTTGCTCACTTCCTTCTCGTCTAACCGCGCTGATAGCTGCGGTTTTATCGGCTCAGGTATGTGATATCCGCTTCTGCCTGCAGCTCAACACGATGGTGAACTGAATTTAATCAGCGGGCTTTTAAAGCATCGAAACAGAAACTGATATCAGAGCTTTTAACTGAATTTCATTTGGATAAAAATAATCATGGTATAAAAATCCCAATTTTTGGTTTTAGTATTTTACTTTTGTTCATTTTCTTTTAACCCTGTTAAGGAAACATCTTTTTCACAGCTGTAAATCAGTTCACAGATTTTTTTTTAATATCTAACCTGTTAACTGAAAGTGAAACAGGTGTTAGTTCAGAGTCAATAAATATTTATAGTTTTTTATATTTAAAAATGGCTGATGTTGAAAAATATTGGTATGGTATCAAACTTTGAGTAGTTAAATGATCAATATAATGCTGACTTAGACTTTAGAAGTTGGAAATGATTAAAATTTGTGCAGTGTGTTTCAGGACGTATTTTAGCATCAAATATTTGGATTAAGGAAAACAGTTCGTCTTGTGTCCGTCTACCTGTGACTTTATCGGGATTCAGATTTAAAATGATCATTAAACTCTGATCTGAACCCTCGAAACTTTCAGAAAACAGCAGCTCAACATCAACAATTAATCACAATTGTATTTTGTGTGTATTTTTATCCGTCCTTTCCTCCTGCAGGGGCGAGTGAAGTGGTTTCTCTCCCTGTCACATGTAGCCCCCCCTCCCATCATCATCATCACCCCCACAACAACAGCAGACTTCAGTAATCGGAGGTCAGGTGTGGAGCACCTGGAGCCAGTCAGGTGAGCTCTTTATGTCCTCATGAGTACCCTGCAGCTGCCCCCCCCCACCTCAACTCGACTACAACACGTGTCACAAAACATCATATCGGCAGTGGTGAAATTAAGTATATTTATAAGATAAAATAAACTTTATTAATCCCACATCGTGGAAATTCACAATCCAGCAGCTCAATAATAAGAAATATAAAAAGAAGCACAAAAAATTGAAAGATATAGAAAACAAAAATACACTATAAACATCCTCCATATATACAGATATTAATTGTTATTGCATTAGATAAATAAATTGCACATGAAATGAGTAAATTGAAATGATTAAAGTACTGTACAAATTCAAGGTACTTCAGTATTTCCATTTTATTATTTTATGCACCTTTATTTATTTTAGAGGCTGACTCTTTACTCTCAGCTTTAGTTTCTGTACAGATTAAAGTGTTTTATCCATCCTCGTATCTCCAGATGTGTAGATGTTGGAAAAATGTTCCTTCTTAAGCTAAATAAACTGTTCAAAGCCTCGTCGATCGGCTGGAAAATGCATCATCTCAAAGCTGAAAACAGGCTGTGTATGTGTTTCTCACAGGTCACCGCCGCGCTGCAAACACATGATGATCTTATAGACCATGATGCATTGCTGCATGGATGAAACTAGCCAACGGGATATAAAGTCGTTCAAATGAGCTGAAACATGTACAGCAGTGAAATGCATCATTAATGCAGTGGGAATATTAATCCAGAAACATCAGAGAGTGAGTACTTTTACTTTAGTGGAGTATTTTCACACTGTGGTACTTTTACTTAAGTAAAGTATCCAAGTACTTCTTCCCCCACTGTTACTTAATTCCTCTTTATCAGTGGTATTATGCACCTTATAACACATGCTCAACAAACTACCACAGTATTAATCTGTTCTATTTTATATTTATACTTAGTTATATATTTTATTTGAGGTTTATAATTTATATGTAAGGTCAATATTTCATCCATTTTTATTTTTATATTTATTTTTTGCTTGTTTGTTTTTTCTTTCTAAATATTTTTTTTGTTTTGTTTTAAGGACTTAAGGAGTTTCATCACCAGTGCACATGTTAAATAAAGTTTAAAATCTTGAAGGTGCCTGAAAGCAGAACAAACAGTGGCTTCGGTGCACTGCAGAATAACGGCCACAAGATGGCGCCATTTAAATACACTTTAAATGATGGAGCAGAAGAACCAGGAGGAAAATAATTTGAATCCGAAACACCTCATGAAACTGGAATCACACATTAGTCAAGCTGTTGTTCCTCACTTTCACCGATGCATGCCAGCAAACACACACTCCAGCTCGTGTGTGTGTGTGTGTGTGTGTGTGTGTGTGTGTGTGTGTGTGTGTGTGTGTGTGTGTGTGGCAGAGGAGGCTATTTCGGCCTCTTACTACTCGCACATTCCTGTCATGTATCTCTGACAGCACTCCGTCACCCGAGAGGCTTTTCCAGGTCCTTCCAGGAACTGTAGTTGGTTCCCAGAGTGCAGCTGCTGCATCTGATTCATGAAAACAGGAAACACAGCACGTCCGTGTGCAAGTCGTTTATTCTCTTTATTTATTATTTTTTATCTGGCTGTGATTGGAGTCATCGATTTGTCATTTCACATTTCAGTCAGATCTGCAAAATGATGTACGGTGATGATTATTAAGGCAGCAGAAAGACACAGAAAACATGCTAAGCACATATTTATGTTCATTATCCAACAACAGAAATGTAATAATATAATAAAATCTTTATTTATTTTAATTATAGGATATTTTTAACAGGTGTTCCACAGTAAACCTTACAAAAAGAGTATAACATTAAAAAAACAGGTATGAAGTATGATATAGTGCACAGCAATGAAAAGTAAATATTATTAATAATAAAGATAATGTGTACTTTGCAAGACATCCGTAAGCTGCTGTGCTAGTTTGGAGTTAAAACACAAAAACACACAATACAAAACAATAAAGGGAAATATTATGAATAATATTTAATGCTCCATCAACAGGCGGATAAAACATGAAACACAGGAACTATTCCTTATCTCATATAAAATAAGATGAGACAGAACTTTAATAATACAGAAGGAAGTTTTTGTGCCAGAGATTGTTCAAAATACAACAACATAAGAATTAAAAAGAAGAAACAACACAGTAAAAAATGGTAAAGTGTAAAAGAAGGAAGTGATGGAATAAACAGAATAACAATAAAGAGGAAGATAAATGAGAAACAAATAAACTAAGATAGAAAAATACTATTATATTTATGTGTTATTGCTGATGAAGTGATAAAAGATATTTCACATGATTATTTTTTTAATGTTTTTATCTTAATTAGTTCCTTTTTTAAACCTAATCATTATTATGATGTGTCGTGTAGTAATTTCATATATTTTCAGTGTAGTTTGCATTATAAAGAAATAAACGTGATGTTTTGTGCCTCACTAATCCCCCCTCCCCCAGCCGGCCGGTCACGCGGCAGTGGCATGGGGAAACCTGTGGGCGGGGACTGTGACCTATTTTTGTCCAATGGGAGGCCGCGACGGGCAGCGAGTGACCTAGTTTCAGCCAATCAGGACGCGGCTGAGTCGCCGGTAGGCAACAGTCTGCGCGTGCCGGAGCCATGTGCTCCTCCGGTGTTTGAGAGCGCGCGAGGCAGACCGGGACACCGAGAAAAACACACACGAGCCCACCGGATTTTGTCCCGTTAAACACGCTTTAAATGATCAGCTGCAGGAATAAAAAAACAACATGGAGGCGGAGTTTTTGTGGAAATGTGTTCAATTTTGACACAAAATGGAGGATGTGGCTGCTCGCACGTGAACACCTGTTTGCTTTGCTCTTCACTTCCTGTCACGTTGAGCGTTAAAAAAACACATTTTCCAACATTTTTAGTGAGATGATGAAGAGACAAACAAACAAACAAACAAACAAACAAACAGGCTCATGTGAGGTTCACTGTCGGTCCGGTCATCGTGATGTTCACCTGACAGCGTGAGAGCAGAGCGGGGGGGCGTGGTGCGTTCACGGCCCCCCCGCTGCAGGCCGCCATTGGCTGAAGCTGCAGGGAGGTGTTGTAATATGTAAATGAGCGTGGCGTTCAGGGACCGCCGGAAGAAGGAGAAATATGAACGTCTGTATAATGCATTTGAAACACTGTGGGTTCACTCACATAGAGGGTTTGTTTTTAATCCATTTTGAGCTGATGTGCTGCTTAAAAACTATTTTTATTATTTGTTGAAGTAAAATTAGATAATTAATATATCAGTGTAATGGTTTAAAACATTTACTGTAATGTCATGGACTGATGTTGCATTAAGAACCTACTTCACAAGTTTACATCACATTTCTCTGTAATTATTGTTATTCAGCTATTAGTTCTTAACAACATAATCAAAAGCTTTAATGTAAAGCAAAGTACACATACTGTGAGTACACATCAATGAAAGGAGAATGAGGAGTGCAATGGTGCAAGAAATAAACATGATTACTACAACAGATAGCTTTATATGCATGAGACAGGTGGATATGACAGTAATACGTATAAACAGTATATATAGTGTGTTTAGATTTGTGTTTGTGTGGTGATATTTACATGTAAAAATGAGAATATATTTATTTTTCAGGCCAGTGGATGTTTGCGTTGCAGGGTTATTATACAGGCATCGTTTCTGACAATCTGCGAGTGGTGCAGATTTATTTATTCCTGCATATTACTGCATCCACACATAGACACAAGTTATACATTTATTGTTTTCTGTAATATTGTTGTAATTTTCCTCTAATATAGTTGTCGTTTTCTGCAATATTGTTGTGTTTTCTGTTTCCTTAATGTTGTTTTTTGTGATGTCATTGTGTTTTGTTAACTGTCTCTTCATGTGTGTGCTTGTTATGGTGCACATCCTCTGTTGCACCTACCGCAGAGGAAGTTATTTCTCACTAAACACCAAAACAAACCCTTTGCATGTGATCAGCGGAGGAGAGCTCAAATTTCCCAGCTTTCCCGAACGCACCCCTGAGCGCACAGCCCAGCGGCTCTGCAAAGTGAAGGAGGTGTGTGTGTGTGTGTGTGTGTGGAGTGTGTGTGTGTGTGTGTGTGTGTGTGTGTGTGTGTGTGTGTGTGTGCATGGCACGGTGGGCGTTACCTGAGGGGGCGTGGCCTCGGTATGCAAACGATCCACGCCCCCAAGCGCCTTTCCCCCGTGAGCGGTGACGTCACGCAGAGCGGCCCGTGTTGGTTCCAGCTGACTGAGAGAGAGAGACTGAAAATAGAGGGAGTGTGTGTGTGTGTGTGTGAGAGAGAGAGAGAGAGGAGAAATAAGAGCCGTCAGTCCCATCTATCTGACTCTATTGGATATTCTTCTTTTTTTTTCCCACGAGGGGGGGGAATCTCTTTATTTCCTTCATCTTATATTCTGTCGCTCATATTCAAGTTTTTATTTTATTACGCTTTTTTTTTTTGTGTGTGTGTGTGTGTGTGTGTCCATCTTTCTTGGAGACTTCTCGCGGCTCTAATCCTGCTTTCTGCCCGGGACGATAGACAGACAGACAGACCGAGCTCCTGTCTGTCATCTGAGCTGCGAGATCATTATAATAATAATAATAATCAAAGAAAGATCGATCGGACAGACGGACGGACGGACGGACCGCTTTCTCTCTCCACAAACTCACAGGAGGAGGAGTAAAAAGGGGGGGGGGGACTCTTCGGGATCCAGGATCAATCAGAAACCGGATCAGAGAGGATGAATTAGACCCGATCGACATGGTGCCATTTTGGAGATAAGTCCCCCCTTTTTTTCTTTCTTCTTCTGTTGTGTTTGTCTTCATGGGACGGCCGGACGTCAGGTGGAGATCTTGATTGGTCACCTGTCCGCGCGCACTTTTTTTTTTTTTTTTCCTCTCTTCTCGGACGGACGCGCGCGCCTGTCAATTAGCGCCTCTTAATTGGATTATTTTGCTTTTTTTTCGGACTCGTGGGGCAGGTTGCTCCTCTTTCATTCTTCCTCCTCCCCCTCCCCCCCCCCTCCATCCTCCATCCTCCTCCTCTTTGGAAGTTATGTCAAGGCCTCTCACTCAGCTCCTGCCGCCGGATCTCCCTGCAGGGGCCACGAGCCCCCAGTTTGGGGCCAGCAGCCCGGCCGGAAGTGGCCCCCAAGGCGGACACCTGACCTCCATGACCAACCTGAAGTCTCTGCTGCAGCTGCCAATCAAGGCCGACCAGAGAGGACCCAAGGACTGCTGCGAGATGAAAGGTGTGTGTGTGTGCACGTGATTAAGTGTGTGTGTGTGTGTGTGAGAGAGGGATCCTATAGGCGAGAAACTTCTTAAAGGGGAAAGGAAGGAAAAACACCAACAAGTGCAGGAACCTCACTGTTTTTTTTTAATGCACCACTTTCTTAATGCTCTGTGAGTGCAACATTATGCTGAATTTTTACAGCAGGAGATTAAAAAATGCACATTAACTGCAATAAAGCAGAGTGAGAGTACTATAAATATGCATGTTTAAGCCCCTGCAGAGATATTTCAGGGATATTTTAGCGATAATGCATGAAATAGAGCTGATCGATTCATCAGTTTGGAGAAACATCAGCAGTAAAAATGGCAGAAATTCTTTAAATTAAGGTTATTTCTTTATCAGCTGTGGTAATAAACTGAGTATTCTTTTAATCCTGAAAAACAAAAGGCAGCTTGATCAATAATCAGATTAATCTTTGATTGTGAAAAAAAACAAACAAATGAGAAGAATTCACTGCAGAGCTGCTGAAGTCTTTGCAGAAACACATCACAGGAATATTACAGTGATTATTCATTAGTGTGTGTGTGTGTGTGCATGTGACTGAGTGGGTGGGTGTGATTGTAAAAGACAGAGGCCCCGCTTATCCAACACACACACACACTAACATGCACACACACACTCTGTTTTCACTTCAGCCTTCCTCCTCCTTCTGGCCTGCTGGATTATTATTTTTTTAATTTCTTTATTTTAATATTAAACGTTTCCTTTCTGCATTTGGTGGTGAAATGAAGTGATCAGGACGAAGGAGGAGGAGGAGGAGGAGGGTTTAAAAAAAGCAACTCAATCTGGAGTGGATGCCATCAAAAAGCAGCCAAAGCAGCAGCAGCAGCCGCCGCTCGTGCTGAATGTGATTCTCCGGTCTGTTTAAATAAAGGTTACTGAGTGGGTTTGAATTGTTTCCCATCCACCAGCTGCCATGACAAATATTAACCAGGCTGCCTCTCTCTCTCTCTCTCTCTCTCGCTGTGGGGATGTCATAACTTGGAGTCAGCTGCTGTCACACACAAACGGGTTTTCTTGAGCTTGTTAGGACCCTGCATTGACTCACACTCATCCCCTTGCGGCTCACTCTCACTGCATTCACACAAATATGAAGCTTGACCTCTTTTAAACCCCTAATATTGTTTTTTTGTTGTTAAAATTAGTTAAAATGAGCTGTCAATTAAAAAAAAAAGGTAGAAGAGGAGGAGAAAAACAAAAGAAAAGCGCTCTGTGCACGTGGGTGACCCCTGGTGGCATCTCAGTGCAACCGCAGCTCCTTTTTTTTCTTTTCTTTTTTTTTTTTGTTCGTTTGTTTGCATGAGGAGGAGGAGGAGGAGGAGGAGGGATGATGGTGAGCCCGGCTGACAGGCTCTCCATGGAGTCAGAAAGCAGCTCAGAGGGCCCCTGGCTGGCTGTCTCGCTGTCAGGGCCCGTTTCCTCCTAACGATGGGCGATGCATTCAGGGGAGCAGAGAGGAGATGTCGGCGTGTGATGCCCCCCCCTTTTTTTTTTTTTCTTTTTTCTTTTTTTTTTTTCCCACAATGCAGAGTGGATGTTTCACTCCTTCGCCCGCCTGTTTTTTTTTTTTATTTCTTTATTTATTTTTTGCCTGGCTGGCTTTGTTTGACGCCCTCACAAACACCCACTCCATCTTCTCGTACATCTCTTCTCTGTCTGTCGTTCCTCTCGCATGTCTTTGAGTATTTTTTTTTTTTTTTTTTTCCCTGTCTTGCTCTCTCCCCTCCATCGGATCCTCGTCCTCGGTCCCTTGGCTGATTTACATTTTCTGTCTCATCTCTTAAAGTCTCATCTCTCCTCCTTCACTTCCCTTCCTGCTCCTTCTTCACAAAAGGATTTCCACATTTGTTTCCAACTCCTCCGCCTCCTTTATCATCATCATTTTGCTTTCCCTTTCTGTGGAGCCTGCAGGTGTCAGGAGATATTTTATTATCTTAAAATTTGTGTGCAAAATTTAGACATTTGTGCTCTCAGATTAGTAACTCGTGACACATATGAGCGATTTATCCCATCGAGTCGGTTCATGTACTCGTAGTCTGGTTTAGTGCAGATACATGGATGTGCTTTGGATTTGGCCTCTTAATTCTACCTTTGCAATGATTTGTTATGACTTTTTTTAAAGTTTCAACAATACCGTCAAACCTTTTGTATGTATAAAACATTCATTTAATGGTGTGAATTGTTCTTTGCTTTGCAATCGCCGTCCTTTTCCCGTTATTTTTGCCATCTTTTTTCACCCATCTCATCGTCTTCTCGTCTACTTTCTTTCTTTCGTTTTCTTGTGACTGCCTTTCCATCCACATGCTTTTATGAGCATATTGCACATAAAATCGCAGAAATGCATTTAAAAGAAAACCCATGAAATGTTATTTTTACACTTGCCTGAGGTGGAAAAGTTGGCGTATCAGTGAAAACAAAGTGCATCAAAGTGCCATATAAACCAAATAAATCACAACATAAATGATTAATGTGACTTAAACATCCACTGAAGAGATAAAAACATCAAATCTAATCAAGTTTAATATTTCCATCATGTTATCTGCATATTTATCCATGATCTCTATTTTAACTGGTGCCCTTTTAATAATGTCTTGTTGCTCTCTCTTCTTCTGCAATACCCAACAGGAGAGTTAGCGCCACCAACTGTTTAGCTAGCTAAAAGTATTTCTGTAAAAGTGGTTGCTGGAAACAAGCATCAATTTGCATTTTCTTGTCCTGATTTTCTGGAAACTGTTAAAATTCGCACTAAATATGGATGAACCCCAGCAACCAACAATTAGTAATTTACATATCCGACCTGTGAGCGTCATTTTGTGTCGACGCAGAATCAAAAATCAAAATCAAATTTATTTATTTAGAGCCCAAAATCACAAACATCGTTTGCCTCGGAGGGCTTTACAATCTGTACAGTTGTGAAGCGTTTATCTGACGTCTAAACTGAAGAAATGCGCAGTTGTTGAACACGTAGGTCGACTCACAACAGCTACGTACGTCTACGTCTCTCTCTCCGAGGCTTGGTGCCATTTTTCTGTCTCTGACACACCAAAAAAAATGACGTCCCCTTTCTTTGCTGCGCCCACCAGCCCCCGACCGCATCGGTTGTCTTTCTGATGAACGAACACCTTTTTGAATCGGAGGTGTGGGCAGCGATTCAGAAGTCTGCATCGAAGGCTAACGTCTCCTTTAGAGCCAAGACATTTGTTTTAGAAAACTAATTTTACAGTCTTTATTTCGGTGCATAGTCCTTGAAAGAAAAGTTGCAGGCGGATGATGATGATGACGATGATGGCAGAGATTATGAGGCCTTGACTCTGTGCTCCCTCCCTCCATCTCTCTCCATCCCTCCTCTGCTGTTTTCACCTTGTAATCTCTGTCGTCTTTATGTTCTTTAATCCCTTTAAATTAAAATTTCCGGCCTCCCCGATTCTCTCCCTCAGTCTCTCGCTCTTTTTCTCCCTCATCCCAGCCCTGTTAAATATGCTCTTTTATTACTATTTTATTGGGTTTTATTATTCTGCGTGTCATTTATTCAATATGCACTTTCGGAGGCATAATTCCTTAGAATAATATTATCAAAGGATCAGGGTGCAAAATAATCACTCTACTTCTTTCAGCGCTGCGCTGAAATTAAATTTGGTTGCTGCAGGATTTTCATTTCTTTCTCTGCTGATGGTTTATTGGTGCCTGATGTCTGTATCTATCTTTCCATCACCCCGCCCCTCCCTCTGTGGGAGGTCAGAGTGCAGGGTCAGCTAAGTCAGCTTTATTTATAGATACCTTTTAATGATCGCTGCTAAGTGCTGCACAGAAAGAAAGGAGAAGGACACGAGCAGCAGACGGATGGGCGGACCTCAACCGCCGTTTGTCAAACAGCAACGAGAGCCGCATCGATCGTTTGTTTGTTTGTCTTTTAAAATGATTTCCTGACAAAGTATCTGAGTCCCAGCTGAAGTCTGGTAAAAAATCTCAGTTAATTATTCATTTATCTCGGTGCATTTTTTAAATATTTAAGTAGAGATAGTATAGAAATTCTTTTTTTTGTCTTCCTGTAAAACCTAAAAATATTTTTGATGACTCCCTTTATACTCGGTGGCGGTGACATGAATTTATCCCATCAAACACGATCATGTAAAACCACAGCTGATCATCAGAGAGATATTTTAATAGAAGGCGTGCTTGGATTTTAGACTGTGTTTGCATTGTCAAAGTATGTGGTTGAAGTTTCATTCATTTGTTTATATCCTGACTCAGGAGGTGATGGAGGTGCGACTGGAGGCTAACATGGCTGTATTTGTATTCAATAAGCCACGCCCACTTTAAAACAACTTTATTAAAAACCTCCCCTTACTAAACCTCAACCAAATCCATCACATTACTAAAGATCACAAGTAGACAGCGCTAAATACAAGTTTAAACGACCACAAAGACACTCTCGTGCATGAATATTAGCTCTGACGTCAGGACTGGCCTCTTTGACGTCGGCAGTATCGAAATCTGAACACCTTGAAGATGCACGACAGACACGGTTGTAAACAGCGATGTGTCTCAGCCGTCCGAATGTGTTCAGATCTGTGAAACACATTCAAGAACCGAGTGAAAACAGGCTCAGAGTTTCACTCTAACACACAGCGGAGGCATCAAACAGACAGACAGAGTAAATCTGATGAAATCTTTCTGCAGCGCTGTGATCTGATCAGACCTGCGACCATCTGTCTACCACACACACCTTTAAGCACTTTATTAAAGTACGTGTGTGCTGGAACGCTCCCAAGTAATCAATTTGTCTCAAACCTGCTAAATTATTAATATTATAGCATATTTTTAGACAAAGTGTGTGGGAATAGCAGACAGAAGGCGTTAGCTTGAGAAGTGCTTTATGTCGGGTTTGATTCAAACATCGATAAATCTCTCTCATATTAGTCTGAGAACAGTTTAATTACAGTAAAAAAATGAGAACATTGCGAATGAGATTATGAACCTCTCTGCTCACAGTCGCGTTTGAAATCTGCTGAGTGTTTATCGCTCGTTATCTCCTCTTATCTTCCCTTTTTGACCTTTGACACAAACACGAGGAAAGGGAGGAGGGAAAAAGTTGACCCACCCTCCGAGCCCGATGAACCGATCTAACAGACGTCTCCTCCCTCGCCCTCCTCCAGACAAAGACAAGCCTGTGGACTCAGATGAAGACTCGCTGGGTATCAGCGGCGGGCCTGCGGGGGCGGGAGGAGCCCCGGGGTCCGGTGCGTTGCGGCCCAACTCCCAGTCGGCCTTCCTGGGCCCCCTGCTGTGGGAGAGGACCCTGCCCTGCGACGGAGGCCTGTTCCAGCTACAGTACATGGACCTGGAGGAGTTCCTCACTGAGAACGGGATGGGGATGCACAGCAACGGGCCCAGCTCCGCTAGCGCCCAGATCCCCTCCCAGGTGAGACTGAAAGCAAAAAAAACCCCTCATGTCAGCCCCACCGACCCGCCAGGAAGAGATTAGTTCTCATTTGACGAGGCCCCTTTTAAACAAACACACACATCCATCATGCTGAAATCACTTTACGCTTCTGGATGGAGCCGTTTTAACGTAAATACTCAACTACTAAGACACATTTACATGAAGAAGAGTTTATTTGCATCCAGGTGTGAACAGTCTTACAGTTCACGGCTCCACAAAAAACATAAATACTGGCTGCGTAAGATTTATAGATTCACATGCCCTCATTTACTTTGTCTTAAGGCCTCTTTATAGACTTAGTTGACTTCTTACTTTCAGTTTCTTTTTATTTCCAGTTTTCAGTTTGGTTTAGTCAACAAAACTACTTGGTTATGTTCAGGAAAAGCTCACGATTTGGGTTAAAATAGACCCTTTTTACAACATCAACCACATGTTAGAAAGCCGCATGTATCTAACATGTGCCTGAATGTAAATAACATCTGCAAAAATGACAAAACAGATACTGGTTAGCTTGCAAGGTGACTATCTCCCGTGTTAGCCTGTTTGCTAGTCAGCGACTTAATTTAGTATCACTCTTCTGCATTGACGTCATCTTATGTAGCAAGTAATTATAAGCAGCCACATGGGAAGAATTGGTGGCGTGTTGCTGCAAAGCTACACTATAATATAGCTAATTAATAAACAGCTGCAATATAGAAAGGTATATTTAAGCTTCATTTCCATTCTTCAAGCATCAATAAGTTACGTAACGACATCAAAATGATGTTGACTAAATGCACTTGGTTACTCTCCACCACTGGCGCCACCTTTCTCCATAAACTGGGAGGATGATAGCGAGTCTGAGAGGGCTTTTGCGAAATGTGAGTTTGATGCCAAACTGTCTTTGCCATTAAAACCGAAGATCCATTTTAATTTAAAAAGTATTCAAAGAGCCCTAAAGACCATTAAGAACATGATTAACCATCATTTTTCAAGACAAAGAACCACTGTCTGCATCTGGCGTGTGGTCGTTTGAAAGTTTAAACAACTGAGTTTAATTTGGACATATTGAACAAACACAGTTAATACTTCGTTTTGTTTATGTTTAAAATAATGACGCCCTAAAGTCCGATCCAAACACTGGTTTACAAAGTTTTGAAGAAGTGCTCGTCATGTTTTTTTCCTCCCAGAGCTCCCAGTCGGCGGTGCCCAACCAGAGCTCCCAGTGCCCCCCCACCTCTCCTCCGCCCTGCTCCTCCTCTTCCTCCTCCATGTCCTCCTCTTCCTCCTCTTCCTCGCTGCTGGGGCTGGAGAATGTCCAGCCGCAACCGCCGCCGCCGCCACCGCCGCCTCAGCAGCAGCAGCAGCAGCAAGGCATGATGGGAGGACCCGAGTGTCTACACGGTGAGTCAAAGTGAACATCAACAGCAAGATGAGAGGAAATCTGAAATGTTCGCAGGCTTTATCGGCCCAGTTTTAGTCCATTTTGATTAATCTGAATGGACTTTTGATGGATTTTAATACATCATCCATCAATTTTTTACTTTATCACTCACTCAGAGGACTTTTAAGAAGAAGGAAGTCATATTAACTTCACCAAATCTCATAAATTTATAAAAATAAAACAACTTCTTAGCTGCAAATAAGAAGCTTGTTTTTTTTATTTTACCGACAGTGACATTAAAAGTGACATCTTCACGTGAGCAGGGAACATTTCTAATGCAGTCAGACAAATACGTGGATTTAAAGGCCTTGATGTGATGTGGCACTAATGAGGACACAAACCCCGCCGTGCACCTACGTTAACTAACCTTATTTGACCGTTGGACTCCTCCGCCGGTAACCAGAGGAAGGTCCTCGCTAATTATATCTGCGTGTGATAAATGAGCGACGCCCTGCTCTCCAGCCTGTTTTCATCCGTCATATATTCATAATTTATTGTTTCCTCTCTCTGCTGCTTTTGATGTGAACCAGAACTGCCAGAACATCAGAGGAGCTTTTCTGTCTGTCTTTTTCTTTTATTATTATTACTTTTTTTTTTCTTTCTGTGTCTTGGAGATTTCACAAGTCTGACAACTTCCACTTCTAATTGAAACCACAAAGCTTGTTCCCCATAGCGCTGATGGTCGTGTTTTTTTTCTGCTGCGAGCCATCGGGTGAATCATCGCGGCTAATTTGATGATGATTTATTGATGACAGATTGCTGCGTGTCTTTGTGCATGTTCAGCGGCTGCACAGACGTTTAAAGGAAGGATGAGACAATGAAGGAGAAAGAGTTATCGTTTTTGTCTTTCGCGTGGTTGCATCTCTCAGTTTGTTGGATTAAACCAGCTGAAAGACGCAGAAAAGACTTTCAGGAGAGTCTTAGTCGCCTTTAATGCAGTTATGTTGGGTAAACACACCTCGGGGCAGATTTAAAGCCGCAAATCATTATCAGTGTTGCAATGAAAGGCTGCGTGATTGATAATTTTACAATCTCTCGTGCAATCTGTAGTGTTGACTCTGCAAAGGAGATGTTTGCTCCTAGACTTTAGCCTCTGAGGCCTCCACCCAGGCCACACTGAGACGACTCAACTTTGCTGCCTCTCTCTTACCTGCAAGCATACAAAAGAGGGAGTGTAGTTAAACCTGCATCCATTGATTTTTTTTTTGGCCACTAGGGGCAGCGCGACAAGCTAAACACAGCACTGACCTATTTTGATCTTATAAATTATTAATTAATGTTTGCAAACAGTTCATTAAGGTTCACTTGGAGTCCATTTTGGTCTCCACCAGTTCCGGCTGAATGCTCCAGTATGTTATATCAGTTGGTTGCTAACTTTGTCTACTATGTGGTGTTGGACAGGTAGCAAACAGTCGTCTTTTGTAGAGTTTTTTTTACTAGAAATAGTTTGTCGTTGTTGCATAAAACAGCAGCAATGGAATGCAAAAAGAGCTGCAGAGTCGGGTGGGCTCGTCTCCGCGAATCCCTTTACATTACTGATGACTCGATGCATTTTATTAGAAAAATACTGATTAGTGCAGCATCACAGAATTTAATGATAAAAACTGAACTGAACTGCTAAACTGAACCAGCAAACTGAAGAAAATTATACTGCGATGTTTTTAGTGTCACTCACAGAGACGCTGCTTTTGTCCTCTGCTCTCTGTGAGTTTCGTAAAATTGGATCAAAACAAGCCGACTGAATTTGGGAAGAAACTATGACGACAAATATGAAGAAAAATGACAATAATGAAACAAGCTGTTCAGAGAAGCTGCTACCTGAGCAGATCTGTAGCTCTTTGTCCGTCCTCTTTGTGTGTTTAAACGCCTTTTGTTTGTTTGCTTGAGTGCAACGGTTGTTTGAGTCTGTATGATTCCTACATCGTCGCCGTATTCGCAGGCTGAATTTTGTAAAAGGTGGACGCGCCTACAGCCACGTCAGACTCTTTGTCGTTTGATATTTGTTGAGAAAATGTTGCCCGACCGGGCCTCCTCTGAGGGAGCGACGGTGCACAAAGATCAAGGTTGTTTTCATCACGCTTCATATAATCTGCTCCATGCTTCATTTTTTTTTTTTGTATTCACACACTTTTCACAATGTATGAAGAGCTCGTACGCAGCTACAGGCAGAGAGAGGAGAGAAAGAAGAAGAAAGAGGGATGAAGTGGTCCGATACTAAGAAATCTCACAGTGTTTTCACAAACAGTAAGAGAGGATGTTTCGACCGTGAAAAAGAGCTGCAGAGAAAAAACAGAAAATCACAAAGAAAATGTTGGAAAATGAGACACAGAAGATGCAGGAAAAGAAATCAGGCAGGATGGAGCTGCTGCAGAAGAGCGAATACTGCTGGATACTGCTGCAAGGCTTCGTGTGTGTGTGTGTGTGTGTGTGTGTTCATATCTGCCTGAGTGCCTATGAATACACACCGTCAGTGTGTGTTTGTGCACGCGCCTTGACGCGTGCTTGTGTGTGTGTGTGTGTGTGTGTGCAGTAGGATGAACTTTGAACACGCATATGAGAGTGTCCTCTTTATTTCGGCATTTGCATGCAACTGTTTAGGCTTTAATGTGAAGATGTTCCCGTGTGTGTGTGTGTGCTCTTTATTCTGAATTATAAACACGTGACTGGGCTGAGCATGATGCATCCAGCCAGAAATCCCTCAGGTCGTTGTGGAGCTGAAGTGTTACTACAGAGCTGCAGAAAGAAAAAGGGAGAGCGATGGATGGAAAAATGCTCTGGTAACGATAATAATCTGATCCACATGAACGTTCGGTTTGATTTTAATTCATTCTGTGGAGAAAATAGAACAGCTTAGAGGGGGAGAAAACCCAAAAATAAGTCGCTTTGATGCACATTTTTCACCTGTTTGTGCCTTCAAACACGATGAATCTTAAATGTTTAGATCTGTGAGGGTGCAAACTGAGGTCTTTGGTTGAAAGTGGATGAATGCTTGACGGATAAAACAATGACTAAAGCAGCTGTGGTCAGGTAACTGTAGGAACTGGACGCAAACATTCCCATAAATAACGTCGAGTTTTCCTTTTTCTTTTTCGCTTTTCCTTTACCTCACAAAACCAGACAAACCCTGGCGAGCTCGGTTTAAAGAAGCAGGACCAAAACGGAGCTTTGACATCATTTACGGCCTCTCAAAACCTCCAAAATATTCACCATTAAAGCTTATTTGTACACGATCTTAATGAAAATGTTACACTGCATTAAGTCCAGTATAGTTTAAACACACTTTCACCTGGATTTTATGTCCCTACACATTTTAAAGCTTAGTTTTAAGGACAGTAAATGAGTCTTCAGTTTAGTTAATACTCCACATACTGTTACAGAAAATATATTAAAATGCAGGAAATGCTAACAGGCCTTTAATCATGTGTCTCAAATATGTATGTTTGTTGTGCAGATGGTATTTTAAGAACAATTTTGATCCAGATTATAATATATTTTTTTCAGAAATCTCAAAATAAATAAAAAAACATAAAAAAAAAACCCAAAGAAAACAACAGTATTAAAAATCTTCTAAAATTAAACATGATTTTCTACTTAGTCTTGCTCAGAAATGATTTTTGCTGAATAATTTAGAATAAACTCAACATTTCCGCAGCACGATGTTTAAAAATCGCACGCTGAGTCGGCTCTGTGTTCGTCCTGTCTCGTGTTTTAAATGTTGATGTTTTAGCTAAATGACCGATTTGATCAATCTGCACCGTAATTTTGCTCAACACCCAACAAAGATGCTCGTTAAGCAAGCAGACGTCCTCTGAGCTTCAACTGGAGTATCAAGAGTTTCTTCGACTGGAGTTAAAGAAACGTCACTGTAACTTTATTAAAATCATCATTCGTCATTGTTTTTTTGTCCTCGCTTGGCTTTTCCTTCTCTCCTGAAGACCTTTTCCACTGAACAGGAAACATGAGTCACCTTTACATGCAGTTCACTTGTAGTTCAGATCACACTTCCAGGTCACTTCTCTTCTTCCTCATCGAACAAGATGAAACTTTTCAGCCGCAGATTCCCGTGAGTCTGTGCATGCTGGAGGACGCATGAACTCATTGACCTGCGATGTGTTTGGAGGGTAGCATCTGCTGCACAAATTCTTAACAGCTTTCACAAAGGCGGTCCGTGATGGCGAGCACTTCTTAAACTGGAGAGCACAAAGAGATGACTGCACGCGGAGTATAGAGCAGATGAAGGATTTAAGGAATAAACGTCGACTCGGACAGCTTCGACGTGTGAGGAACAATCCCAAATCTGAACAACTGCTCAGATCTGATCGGTTGTTGTTTCGCCCGAGGCTGATCTGTCCACCAAACTTCACGAGGATCTGCTCGTTTTTTTTAAATCCTGCTGACAGACGGACACGTGATGAGGCCGACGGAGAAAGCAGAAGTGGTGAAGTTCAGATAAAAACAGACCAAACGGCTCCTGTACGGCTGCACAGTTACAGAAACACAAACAGATTTGATTTAGTTTAATTTATTTATACTGGAGGCTAAATCTCATTTAAACATTTTCAAGTTTCAGCTGTCAGAAATCTCTTTGTCCTCGAGTTGCCTCTGACCGTAAACAACCACAATAAAATACATTTAAATGGGCTTTAATCCACAGAAACAGAATGAGGCGATAATCTGAGCAAGAAATCATCCAGTAAACAGCATTTTCTCATAATCTCTATTTTATCTAGATTATATTTTATTTAATTATAAATTGTGTACATTAAAAACATATTTCAGTCACGTATCCACTATTTCTGACTTTACAAGACACTTTCAGTCTTTAAATTCACTCTTGTTTTTCAAAATAAAAGGTTTTTTTTGCAAATCGTGGACAGATAATGTCACGGTGCTTCTGTAGCAGCGTTCAGACGGATGCTGAGGATGGACGTTGTGATGTAATTTGTAATGGCTCCTCTGTTTAGCATTAAAAACAGACTCATGACTTTTGAGTGTTAATATCTCAACATCCACTGGACTGATTGTCACAATAATTTGCACATTATTCATTGTCCTCAGAGGACGTAATCTGATGATCCTCTGATTTCTACTTTGGCGCCACCATCAGGTTGACACATGGCATTTTTAACTGAAATCTCTTGACAACTTGCCTTCATGGTCCCTTAACTTTTAACCCGGCACCGTCACACGTTAAAGGAGCAGCGTGGAGGATTTAGTGACATCTAGAGGTGAGGTTGCAGATTGCAGCCGGCATGAACACCCCTCCCTCACTGCTCCTTCTCTAAACATGCAGGAAAACCTCAACGTGCAAACAACAGGTGCTGTTTGGTTTGTCCACTCAGGGCTACTGTAGAAACATGACGGTACAACATGGCGGTCTCTGTGAAAGAAGACCCGCTGCCTCTGTAGCTCAGTCTGAGCTAACAAAACACAACGATTCTCAGTTTCTTGTGACTGTACACCAAGGAAAACATTATGAATTTTATATTTCATTTCTGCTAATAGATCTTTCTAAATCTGAAGCACTTGTCTTGTAAGACTTTGATTCTATGACCATATAAGAAACTAATCATATTCCCATTAACCTCACATGTGCAGCACTTCCTTTTTGCATGCTAAACTGACACAGTGAACATGATAAACATTATACCTGCTAAATGTCAAAATACGAGCGCTAGCATTGTGAGCATTTAGCTGCAGCACAGCCTCACTGAGCTGCCGACTGTCAACTTTTTTACCTTTTTCAAAATAGATATGAATATATTTGATCTTTTGCATTTCTTTGTTTGCGCTGCCGAGCAGAAAACGTCAAAACCGGGTGCGTGGAAAAGGTCAGACCGACAAACAATCTGAGCGCCGATTAGACGTACAAACATGTACGAGTTCAGCAGCTCCTTTAACCAAAAACAGAAAGACGACGACTGGAAGGATCAGTGAGACAGCGAGATGAGATAAAGGTGTATAAAGATGAGTCAGATATGAGCGTGTGCGTCGATTAAACAAGCGAGGGGAACTGATTTACTGTCTCTTTAAAAGAGGAGAGAGCCACGGCGAGGCAGTCAGTGATTTAACATTCAGGCCTGTGATTAATCCTGGCAAGGGAAGAGTTAAACAAGACACTGACTCTGCACTCTGTAACACTGAGAGAGAGAGAAAGAGAGAGAGAGAGCAGCGCTGGAGGGGGAGAGCGAGTCGAGAGCGTTCGCTTTGCATGTTTTGAAATCTCTCTTGCTCTCTCTCTCTGGATCTCACACGCTCGGGCCATGTGCAGCCGCCACGTCACGTGCCGCTGCAGAAAGCATCGAAGCGAGAGAGAGAGAGAGAGAGAGGGGGAGGAAAGTGGAGGGAGATAAAGAGAGAGAGAGAGGAAACTGTGAAGATTACAGAGAGAATAAACAGTGAGGACCGAGCAGAAGGAGAAAAATCTTCAGGATGTGAGTCAGAAAGGCCGAGAGAGAATTTTAATTAAATTTTAAAGCAGATCCTTGTAGAGCAGAAAATATCTGCTGTTAGGAAAAAAGACTTAGAATATAACTGCACAAATAAACATTGATTAGTTCCTCCTTTTCTGCAGAACACAAATAGAAATTCAACAAGTCAGACAAACTAAAAATTAATAATCTGTGAGCTTGATCTGATCTGATGCCCCGCCCACGTCATCGTTTGTCAGCACCTTCAAAATGACCTTTAAAGAAATGACTCGTGACCTTTTATTCGTTTTGATCTGCCACCTTAAAAACAGGATACACCGGCGGTGTACAACGTGTGTCACCTCACAGAGACATTAACGACTTCATATATTCACTTCCTGCGTGGTCAGATCTCAGCTCTTGCACACTCTCCTCTTCTGTTTCGTATACTGCAGGCTGCACGCTTCAGTTGTTAACACGATGCTTTTTGCCGGTGAGTGCTGCACTTTAAGGCCAAAAGCATGAAATAAACGCAGCTTTTCCACATTCGATGTCAGCGTGACCGCCAACCGCAGAGCGCCTTGGCCAAAGACAAACAAACTCAGGTTTTGTGCAACAAAAGAAAAAACCCCAGCCTGGCTGTTACGGCACCGCGGGGCATCGTCGGGCCTCGAGACAAACAGCAACGTACAGGAAAGAGACAGCATTTTAGCATCTGATAAACCCTCAGACTCATGGATCTGTGACAAACAGGGTGGAAACAGTCTCTCATTTCTAGAGGTTTTAAGAGGGCACAGTTCGCACAACGTGTCACGAAAACATGAACATTTTGGCGTTTCAGACATTTAAAGGTTGTGATTGGTGCTGCTGTTTTATGTCAAGGACCAGAAACCAAACGGATCCTCAATCCAGATCTTCTGCTTGAACTTATTATCATTTCTTTGTTGGAAAGTCAGAGAGTTCAGATGTCCTGATGAGATTTTTTTTTTTTTTTAACCCAACACAGCTGCACAGTGAACATTTAAGGCGCATTAGGTCCTTGTTAAATCAGAAGAGAAGAGTCTTTATTTCAAGAGTGAACAAAACACTGAAACTCCGATGCCGCTGTTGTGGTTCGTACTGGCGGGGGTCTTCCTACACGTCTAATCCCGTCGTGTGTCCGGCGTCTCATAATGTGATCCGACCGCTGGCAGAACGTGAGCGGTGATTCAGAAAGCGAGGGAGGAGGTCACTACTATCTGCACACTGCTGGTGACATAACTCCCAGTCAGTGTGTTGACATTAGGAACAAGACTCCTGGGGTGTGTCACCTGGACTGAATTGTTGTTTCTGCTGTGTGTGTGTGTGTGTGTGTGAGACCACTGGTGCTCTTGCACACTCATGCGAAGGTGCACGTGCCTGCGCTGTGTGTTTGTTTGTGCGTGCTGAGGCGAGTCCGAGCCTGCCTGGGTGTGTACTCGGACGTCCATGTGTGCTCAGCGTCTGAACCGAAATTACAGCGAGACTGAAAACAGATGTTGGAGATGCTGTCAGAAAATTAATCAGACAAACGATTAAAGTTAAAAACATTCGTTCATGTGTGCGAATATTTGTCTTTTTTCTGTTTCATATAATATCATAAATGTTTTGTTTTTAAATTTGTGTGACCAATCAAGCTATTTTAAGATGCTTTATAGGATTACAAAGACCAAACAATCAATAAAAACCATAAAAGGCCTGATTGGTCGAGTGTGTATACGACATATTGTTGTTTTTTTTTTTTTACATATAATTAAAAGAAAAAGCTCCAGTAGATCACATGTTCGCTGCAGGAGAAGAAGGATTTTGTGTTTAAGATACAGAGGAGGAAGCCAAACATGGCAGCAGACAGTCAGGGCTGTGAGGAGTGTTTCAGGGAGGGGAGCCCTTTTTATGTAACACACTTCCCATATCACATTCCTCGCCTGTATTGTGTTTCCAGGCGAATGTTTTTTTTTTTTTTTTTTTTACTCCGTTTGGCACAAACAGCTGCTGGCAGAGCTCACGGTTCATCTGCATGTCGTCCGCTCGCAGCAGACGACAGAAACAAACAGCGCAGGAAATGAAACGCCGCTATCTGATTACTACTGCTGACGGGAGAACTAACACTGCGATTACTACTGCTGCCATTATATAATACAGATTCTTACGCCAATATTTAGATTATTCCACCCATCCAACATTAAAGAGGGTGGATTTTTATTACAAAACAGATATTTTTAAATTGTATTTTTTTATTTCATACTTATGATTAATGACTTTTAAAGTAATTTTTTAAAAATACCTCAAAGACTATGACTCCTATTTGTAGTGACAGTACAACAATTACTGACATTAGTACTAATACCATTAGAACTAATACTTGTTCTCTTATCACCAGTACTACTGTTGTTATCGTCAGAAATACCACTCCTTACTACTCTGATCGGACTTTGTAGTTACTGAATAATATTTTTTCGCTCGTGTGAAGTCTTGTTGGCGAGAGTGAGTCAGTCTGTTTTCCCACAGTTCCACATTAAAGTTAGACAACACCAACAATCATGTAACTGCACCCATTATGTTGTGTTTGATGACTCAATATTTCATCCTGTTTGTTCTGCTTTTGTTGCACCTGCTCTGATGCCTTTTTGTGCCATTTTAGAGAAACTGATGTGAAAAAAGAACTGGTTTGAAATATAAGAACGGCAGTCCTGATAACGTTAGCTCGACAAACGTGTTTTTACTCTTACTAAGCACACTGAGACACCCAACAAACACATTTTCAATAAGTTAAGCTAAAAGTTGTTATAACTTTAACAAAATAAAATGTATGCTCATGAAACAAAGCGTTGAAAACACCTCAGTTTCAAAGCTAATGGAGTCAATACTTAATTAATTTTGATGAAAACTCACTGAGGATGAAAAAAACATATATTGAAACCATTAAAAAAGAAGTAGAAGTCCACAAAAAAATCCTCTGAATTGCAGTAATCACATCCATCTATTATCTATACCCGCCCGCTTATCCTGACACACAGGGTCACAGAGGGTGCTGGAGCCTATCTCAGCTGTCATTGGGCGAGAGGCAGGGTACACCCTGGACTGGACGCCAGTCAGTCACAGGGCTGACACAGAAAGACAGACAAACCACTCACACTCACACCTATTGATTGGTTGATTGATTGAACCCAGAACCCTCTTGCTGTGAGGCAACAGTGCTAACCACTGCACTGCCCAAAATATAAAGCCATGTGTTCATAGCTGGGTTCGATCCTTCACCCAAAGTGAGAGAAGAGATTTAAGCCCCAGATGCAACCTACTGAGCTATACCGTCACTGCAGTAATCACAATAGAAGTTAATTGTTACCTCCATCCTCGTATAATTAGCATAATTACCATTGTCCCGGTAATTGCATTGTTTCCCTTTATTGCATAAGGATCCACTGAAACAGGAAGAAAGAGCGCTTAAACAGATTTCAAAGCCGAGCTCGGCTTCAGGAGTAAAGATGGAGAGCAGCCGATGATGATGATGAACTTCAACGTATTCGAGGAGGCTTTTGGCTTTTCGTGCTATATTTACGTCTTTTTGTTTCACCTGCTTCGCCCACTTCCACTTCACTTTTTTGGGTTCCTACATTTCCCAAAATGCCTTTCCATGACCCCCCCCCACCCCCCCTCCTCTGGCAGTGAGTTTTAACGTTAACGTGTGGGCGGATCAAGCGAAAGTATACTTAGATCAAGCGAGCGATTAGTCAAGAGGACGAGTTGGTCACCTGACTCTCAAACCTTGGCCCGTCTATTTTTCTGCCTCCGTGGGCGTCTCTGCCCACCGCCGCCGATTCCTGCGTGTTTTTGTGAACATCTGAAGAAAATGGCGACTCGAGAGAGAAGCAGTTTGATTGTGAAAACCCAAACATTTCCCTTTGATATAATTTCAACATTTTCTTACGTCATGTTGAACCGTGAAAGAGAGCATTTTTAGAGAAAGTTTCCAAAGTTTTTTTGGTGTTTTAAAGTTTCAGATTCATCAGTATGCCTCCGTTCGCTCCGTCTGAGGATCAACTCTTCACGTCCTGAGGCGAATCCTGTGATGGAGATTTTAGATGATGCAGCAGCCGTTTTTTTTTTTTTTTTTTTTTAAATGAAGGATTTTTTTTCAACCAGGATTTCTCAACTTGACAAGAATATGAATAAGAAATGAAGCCTTTAATTCTGAACGGTCTGCGGTCCTTGAGTCTCGCCAATAGAGACCTTCAAAGACCTTGAGAAGTGTTGTTGAAGCTGAGGTGCTGATAGACACACTGGATTTACCATCTTTTAGTGTTTGAAAATGGCTGATTTTAAATTTTAGAACAGCAAAAATAATCGAGTTTCAGCCGCTTTTATCCAAAATGATCATCCTTTTGGTGAAATTGACAGTCACACTGTGGAGCGAAGGGAAACGACTGACAGGCAGAGCGACAGGCGGAAAGAGAAAAACACATAATCTCAGCTAAATTAATGAAAGCAGAGAGAGAGAGGAGTCAGCGGCTGCTTCGTCCAAATGGCTCCCGCTCGCAGACAGGAAATGAAGCCAGGCGAATTGGAGGCTGTTTACCCGGCAGCAGCGGGAACCCTGTTCTTGGATCAGTTTCAACTTTTTGCCCAAAATGGTTGTTATTAGGACGGGGCTTTGGGGCGGCCTTATCCAGGATCAGACCCAGTCCAGCTGCCGGGGTGGGGGGGGGCAAACAGATGGATCAGAGGATGTACAGACGGAGAGGGATGTATGTGACTTTTGTGCATGCATGCATTATGGGAGATTCATGATAATTTTATGTTTATGCACAGTTTTATATGCACATTTACACGATGATGGCTGTAAAGCCACATTTTTTGGACACTTGGGGGCAGCAGAAATAAGCCGTCAACACAACAACGACATATTATCACCATTTACAGTTGATACGGCGAAAGTTTTAGCTAACAGAAGCTTATTTAGACATTCAGCAGACATAGAACAACAGCAAAAAAATCAAAAATGGAAAATCAGTCTGACATTCTCTATTTTGTGCACTCTTTGTTTATTTGTAAATGTTCATGGTTACTGATGTAGATAAGAGCAACATCACGTGCACGTTTGGAGCAGATCGTTTGCAGGTCGCAGAGTTCAGCCCTTCGCTTCGTTTGTTTTGAAGCAAACAGCAGCATCTGAACATAGTTGGCGGCCGACAACGACGCCGAGGTGCCCGGAAATCGAAGCCTCTTTCAGGAGATTCAGGTTATGACTCTTCCAAAATGTCAAACCCTGCAGGACGACGGGTTGCCAAGAAGACTCTGACCAATCAGCGGGCTGCTGTATTTGTGAGACTTTTGTTTACCATCCCTGGTCTGATTGCAGCCGGGCAGCGGGACCTCAACATAACCAAATATACAAAAACTTTTCCACTCTGGCTTGGAGAAAAAAAACAACTATAAAGGATAAAGAGTGCAGAGGATGATGCATTCAAGTCACACTGTAAATCTCAGCTCTGACAGTCAGATAGATCTTGTGGTGGTAGAAATGAGCAGATCTCAAAAACGTCTTTTCCCCATCTCTCTGCAACCACGAGAAGATCTTATCTCAGAGTTTGACATGGGTTTGAACTTGAAAAACCACCATTCACAAAGTTTATATACCCCGAGTTTCCCTCTTTGCCCGCTCAGTGTGTCGTCAAGTGTTTTCAGCTGGACTTAAGCGGGGGGACGCCGGTCGTCTGCTTCGCCCCCGCCTGCCTGCTGTGGTGGAGCGTGACTCTGGTTTCTCGAAGGATTCGGTCGTGGTCTTGTGGTCGACGTACGTAATAAAATGACAGACAGGTCGCAGCGGCGGTCGAGTGGCAAATCAGTGTCAGTCACGTTTACAAATCAAATCCCCCCGACGGCTTCTCGACAGAATAAAACAAAACGTCATTAATGCTGAATCTTTGAAATCTCTCATTAACGAGGGGGGCTGGATGTGAAAGAGCCAGCGTGACATCCTCCCCTCTCTGCTGGTGAAAATAATTTACAAGTCAAATTGCCAACTGTAAACATGTCTCTTCTCTATTTAATGTGCTCAAGTATCTGAAATCTTTCCACCACTGTTTCACTCGATATTGGTCACCAGCTCTGCAGTTATTTATAATCTGTGGCTCGCAGCCTAGAGCTCCCAAAAAAAAAGGCTGCCACAAAGAGTTCAGACTGGTACTGGATGATTGCTCAATTAACACTCATATTCCAGGGAGGAAACGTTTGGAAAAATCCTGTTTTGTTGGTTTCCAGGTATCCGAAAAGAGATGGCAAAGAGATATGACTAAAAATAGACCGACTATTCTCGGCTCCATAGTCTTGCATTCAGAAAAGAGAGGCAGAGTAGCTTCAGGGTAAAAAGGCATCAAGGAGGAGGTTTACATTCACTGCCACACAGGTTACGAGCAGCGACCCAGAATAACTTGAATTAACTTCAACACTTTCTTTTACTTCCTGGTATTTTAGTGTTTATTTTATTCTCCACAACACTTAAAATGTCAAACTGGAGGAAAAAACAGCTCTAACATTACCTGTCATTGTGCAGTAGACCTTTATTAAATGTAAACAGACACAAGAGGTCTGATTTCTGATCAGATTTATCAAATTTATTTGTCATTTTGATCCTTCTGTTTTCTGTATTTGGGGAAACGAGCTGGTTTTCTCCATGAAGCACCACAAAGGGTTAAACAAAATCCTGATCTTTCCTGCTGTTGTAAATCCAACATGATGTGAACCTGCTGCCCCGCCGAGGGTTTCTAGCTCGGCGCTGCCTCCTGGTGGTGAATCTGCATCCCTGCGTCCTCTGAGGGAATCAGCTGAATCAAGATGCTGTTTATTTAAAAAAGATTTAAATGAGACTTTCAGCGTCCGCTCGTCTTTAAACGTGCAAGAAACTATTAAGAAAATAGAACCGGATGGACGCCCCCCCTCCTCCTCCTTTAGTTTGAATTAAACGTGAACATATTGTCTAATCCTCTTTATGGTCGACTCGTCTCAGCGGGCCTCTTCTTGGCTCGAGTGTGAAGCACATGTGACTCTGCAGAGACCTCGACACCTTCACACTCAACGTTTGACCTGAGGAAGACCGTGGACACTAAAACCAGTGAAGACACCAGCTGGTTTTTAAATTGTGTTTTCTTCAGCCGTCGAATAGAAAAACGTCCTTTTTATACCATGAAACTATAATAAGAAATACTGCATGAAAATGTTAATAAATATAGATAATATAGATAGATATATGTAATAATGTGGTGCTGCAACACAAATATTGGCCTGTATTTACATTTTGAAAAGCTGTGACCTCTACATTTCAAAGTGTAAACTGATTTTAAAAGCATTAAAGTTTCTTACTGTGATCTTCTGTCATCTGAGAACTTATCGGCCAAAATGTTGTATTTATTGGTGAGTTACTGAATTATTAGTCATATTTTAAAATACTGTATTTCCATTAGCTGACATAAAAAAAAAAAAGGACACATCCAGACTGGATAAACTGATCAGGCGGGCCGGCTCTGTGGTCGGTCACATGAAGCTGGACTCTCTGGTGACGGTGGCAGAGTCGAGGACTCTGGACAAACTGCTGGATATTATGGACAATGCCAGCCACCCTCTGCACACCGTCATCAGCAACCAGAGGAGCCTGTTCAGTGAAAGACTGCTCCTTCCCAAGTGCAGGACCAACAGGCTCAAGAACTCCTTTGTCCATCATGCCATCACACTCTACAACTCCTCCTCACAAGGGGGAGGAGGACATAGAGTAGGGGTGGTAGCCATTGTACATTTACTTGTACAACACTTACATACATTGGACACTTTTTCCCCTAGTGCAATAACCCCATCATATGCAATAATGTGCAATAATTTTAATTTATAACTCTTAACTTATACTTATACTATACAAAGCCATAACTTATTTCACACGATGCCATACTCAGCTCTTTCTATTTACTTATAGTATTTTATTCCCATTCTTTATATTTTGTATTTTAAGTACTTACTGTTTTATTTTTCAACTGTGTGCTTCTATACCTGTATGCTGCTGGAAACGTAAATTTCCCTGAGGGAGTCATCCCAAAGGGATCAATAAAGTGAAGTCTAAGTCTAAGTCTAAGTCTAAAAAACAGTTCACGCAGAAAGAAAAAGGATTTTATTTGAAAGGTTGATATATTTCACAGATTTCTGTTATCGGTGGTCTCTGTATGAAGGACAGTTGAAGGTCATTTTGCCGTCACCGTATCGTCCAAAGCTCTGGTCAGATGTGAACAGATCTCCGTCAGGGATTGTCTTGTCATCATGTTTAGCGCGTTATCCTTTAGCTCCGCCGCTGCTCTCTGACATGTGACCGTGCTCGGTGAGGACAGAAGGGCTCTAATCTGCAGATCAAACTGAACTAGATGACGACGATTGGACGCTAAACGTCCTGCTGATTCTGTTTAATGCATCTGAAAGGATGTCAAACAAAAGATACTTTATTTGAAATGAATAGATAATTAACCGAACTCTCCTCCTTTTTTTTTTTCTTAATCTATGTGCCACATATCCCAGATTAATAAATTATCCTGAATATAACAATCAGCAGATCCAGTTTAGGTCAAATTAACTCGACTTATAACCTTTGACTCCCAGTCCCAGTGTCTGTAGCCAAGCTTGACCTCTGACCTTGCTCCTGCCTTTTTACAATCAGCAGCAGTGTTGTGTTATAAATCTCGGCACATCCACATCTGCCTGCTGTCACGAAGGTTTGTGGATTTGCTAACAAGCCGAGCAGCCGGCAGGTCGAAGAGCTCTTTGTGCTTTAATTTAACAAACAGAGCATGCTAACCTAATGAGTATATATCAGCTTGTGTGGGTGCAGACAAAGTGTAAAAGCACTGATGATGCTGTAGTTTCTGAGGAGACTTTATAAAGTTTTTAATTTTATTTTGTAGTCTGATGTCTTTGCTACGATTATTAAAGAAAGTGCAGCAACTATGGCTGAGTGTGATAGTCATTAATCCACGTTGAGATGCACTTTGGAAGGACTGAAATGTTCTGATTTCTTATTTCTCTTATTTCTCTAAATTTCATTAAAAGTGAAGTTAAATTAGTTGCATAACATCACAGGAACAGTTTGGTACAATGAACCGAGTCTTTTCTCTCTCTTTCGCCCTCTCAGGTGGTCAGGCGGTGCCTCAGGACCCGTCGCCTTCCTCCACCTGCCCCCCGGGACCTCCTGGACCTCCGGTGGGCGCCAACGGCAGCAGCGACATCATGGTGAACTTTGACCCCGACCCGGCGGACCTGGCGCTGTCCAGCGTGCCGGGCCAGGAGGCGTTCGACCCGCGGCGGCACCGCTTCTCCGACGAGGAGCTCAAACCGCAGCCGATGATCAAGAAGGCCCGAAAGATGCTGGTCCCCAACGAGCAGAAGGTACTACATCTCCCACAAACCTTTGCTGTCCTACAAACTACTGTCTGTGATGTACCTTTCTGTTGTGTTGCTGCTCTGGTTAGGAAAACGCAGCCAAAAGTGGTATTATAATTTATAGGTTTTATGTATATATTTCTGAATAGTTCCAGAAATCCAGCCTCTTTTTTAGAACTTAGTTTCACTTTAAAATAGTGAAGATTCACAGTTTAGCTCTGTGAAGCAATGCAAGAATATTTCATCGTACTGATGTGGAACAAACTGAAGAAGCGTGACGTCCACCGGTGCTGATGCTTCCTGATGAGAGTCCTGAAATATTTTGTTCTCAGCTCGTTGCACAACAGGGCCGGCTCTGATCAATGGCTCGTGTTTTCATAGTTCAGCGCAGAGCAGCTGCAGCTCCTGAGGCGTTTGTAATTTACGTTATATAAATCGTTTGTACGCAGGTCTGGAAAAATGATCCGGACCAGAGACGAAGCTCTGCGGCTCCTCGTGAATATAGATTTTAGATTCGGCTGTTCGTTTAGCGCAGAAGAGTCAGAAAATCTCTCTCTGATCACAAGATGAGAGATATTCCAGCACCACAGCATTAAGGAGGATTTAGCATTTTAAAAGACATCTTAAATCACTGATAATCTCTCATCCAGTTTAGAAATGTTGCACAAATATAAGAGTTGAATCGTGGCAGGAAAGACTCTCTGAGGAAACACCATGAAACGTTTGGGCCTGCAGTGACTCCGCCGGCTTAAATATTTCAGATACAGATCTCTACTTTCAATTTGGACATCTATTATGCTCTCAGAGTACAAAAAGTTTAACACAACAATCCCTGTGATTTCCAGTCTTACCAGTCTTCTTCTCATGAGACTCTCGTCGGCCAACAAATTTCTTTCATGCCCCAAAAAACAACGCCGCAGACTTTTGCGAGGCTGCCGGGTATTTATATCTGCAGCGCAGAGTATTTATTCATTCAGCTGAGCGGCTCCGCGGGGCAGGACGCCGCAGCTGCTTTCACAGATTTATTAATACGATTTTCACCCGAGTCGTTATTATTCTCCATCTCACCTTTGATTCTCATCCCAGATGCTGCAAGATGCAAATTACTGAACGTGGAGTTTAGCAAGTAACACTTTCAAACTGACATGCAGGTCTTTTCTTTTTGTACATGCAGAATATTCGATTGGTAGAAAGCTCTGGTGTCGTTGCTTAATGTGTCTGTATGTGTGTTTGTACCCGAGGAGGTGTTCTGATATAAGAAATTAATGGATGTCCATTATTTTCTCCATGAGAACATCTTGGAGTGTGTTATTGCTCTTATACCATGGCCGACTAAAGGAAAAAATATGTAAAAATTGTTGTCGGCGTTGTGGTTTAAAGGAATATTCCACCAATTCACAGCAGTTATGAGACACAGACTGTTTATAAAAATGGATGACGTGTCTCTGCTTCCTCCCGCTGTACAAAAGTGAAGCCAAAATATTTCAGATATTGGGCGCCGCCATCTTGTATTGTTGACATCACATGGAGACAAAATTTGCGTGGTAGTGATAAGGGGGAGGAGCCTCGATATTGAGGTCCCGCCCACACACCCGCCCAACTCAACCATTAATCAATAATTAGTAACTTTTAGCTAACAATCACCTGCAAAAGTTAAAGTTACATTTCCTCTCAGTGTTTCTACCCTACTTTGATTGCTGAAAAGACGTCTGCAGACACCTCTTCGACTACTTCAGTTTGATTGACAGCTGTCAATCATGACGTTTCACCCCCTTTTATATCATCAAATATCTCATTAAAACCAAACTGATCAGATAAATGAACATTTAAACAAACATTGTGAAAAAAAACCCGCAAAAACAACATTTATTAGATGTGAACTTCTTTTATTTGTCCCATCTGCTAACATGGAGGGGGCGGGGCTTATTACAAGGCTTGTACTGCAACCAGCCACCAGGGGGCGATCCAGATGTTTTGGCTTCACTTTCAGGGAGCTGTCATGTCGTCCATCTTTATATACAGTCTGCGGTACAAACATTCATAATAAATCTGAAAGCGAGAAGCTAAGTTTGTTAGTTTGTTAACATTTTGACATCTGCGATCAGAAGTGAATATTTTCCGCGGCCGTGGTATAAAGTGACATAATGAAGTGTTTTCGTGTAGTTATCATGGGTTTCCTGTTCTGTAGTTGCGACTATTCAGCTGTTGCCACCTTTCCTTTCCTCCTTCCCTTCCTCCTTTCCTGCCATTCTTCCTCTCTCATCACATAACTGACCCTTCTCATCCCGCTCTCTCCTCTTTCTTTTTGTTTTGTTTTTTTTTTCTTCTCTCCACCCCTTCCCCTCTTGACCTTCCTCTCCACACACCCACAACATACCACACACCGCCGCCATGACGACAGGACGAGAAGTACTGGAGCCGGCGCGTCAAGAACAACGAGGTGGCGAAGCGCTCGCGGGACGCCCATGGCGGCTGAAGGAGAACCAGATCTCGGTGCGCGCCGCCTTCCTGGAGCGGGAGAACGCCGCCCTTCGCCAGGAGGTGGCCGACATGAGGAAAGAGCTGGGCCGCTGCAGGAACATCATCAACAAGTACGAGAGTCGACATGGAGACTTGTGAGGCGGCGGCAGCGAAGGAGGAGGAAGAAGAAGACGAAGATGATGATGATGAAGGAGGAAGGGGCGGGAGGGGAGGAGGAAATGAGAAAAGGGTACAAGGCAACCCATCAACAGCAGCACTTTAGTTGAAGTGGCGGGAGGGAAGGCCGGCGTAGATCTGCAGTAAGCGCTGTGCGACACCGGGCGCAAACATGAAAAAAAAAAGTGTTTTAATGCACGCGCTGTGCTTCAGGATGGCACGGCAGGAAAGCACAGTGGCGCCATTTTTTCCTTTTTTTCCCCAGTTTGACTCTCTTTGTACATGCTGCTTCGTTGAATCCACACGACGTACCGAATCACCTTGTGTCACCTCGGCAGCTTTCATCACTCGCGTCGGTGCTGTGCTTACGGCCGGTGTCGCACGGCGTTTTTTGCAGGTAGTGCGTCCCCGGCCGCCGCTCCGGGGCCAGTTCAAACAGGGTGTTGAATTCACATTATGCCAGTGAAATCTCACTTTTTAAGCTCAAGGCACGGATACAAGCCAGGAGAGGTCAGACGTGTAATTTTTTTCTATAAATAAGACAAAAAAACATGTATATTTTTGAACTGGGCAGGAAGGCGAGACTAGTCCAGCAGAAGAGGAGGCGCAGGAGGAAGAGGTGCAGGGTTTTACGTCCATAACGCAAAGAGATTTTGACATAGGATTATTGTATATTTTTCTATTAGCAGAGATAGTCAGGAGGAGGATTTTGGAGATAATCTTTTGTATATTTTATATATGGGGCGGGGAGGGGCTGTTAGCTGGACAGTCACGGGGCCACAAGAAACGCTTTTCCTCCCAGCTGTTTATCGATAAACAACAAATAATCTATTTTCACGGAGCTGGTTGGTCGCAGGTCGAGGCGTAACATGAGAATGTATCACGGTTGAATCAGGTATTTCACACGGTGCGAGACGAGGAGAGGTATCTTAGTAACGATTGTTTTTTGGGCGGCGGTGGAGGTGGTGGTGGGCGAGTTATGAGGGGGACGACGGTGAAACAAAAATTGTATAGTTTTAAAGAAATTTTTGCGTTCGTTTTTTTCCTTTATTCGTGGGCTCGTTCAAGCACTTGATCTTCTATTTGATTCCGTGTCTGATTTTTTTCTTTTTTTCTTTTTTTTTTCCTCGAAATAATCGCAGGGCTTTTATTTTTTAAGGTGATGGAGGAAAAAGAGAGAGGAAAACAGGAAGTAATTAGCCATTGGGACAGCTGGATGTGAGCAGATGTTTTGAAAATAAATAAGGTGGAGAATTTCGCTGGCGGGTTTGCATTTAGTTCGGTGTCTTGCTCACACACACACCAATACACACACGCTTAAAAAAAGAAAAAACACACAATCTGCTATCAACAACACAACGTGGTTGCGGTCTTTCTCTCTCTATTTACTCCTCGATTTGTCCAGGAAGTGCAAAAATGAAATACTAACTGGTTTAGGGTTGATTTGCCCAGATTGAACAGTGACTGAAACCTTCAGCATGCACACACACTTTCACACACACACACACACAGTCCTCACCCAGGTTTTAACCTTTATTCTTGTTGTTGATGTTGTTTATGGACTTCTATGGTGCTGATCTGACCTGATCCTTCACCTACCTGACACACACACACACACACACACACACAAAATCATACACATGTAAACACACACATTTAAAAAAACAAAACACATCCACCATCTCAAACAGTACTGAACTGCCTATACCCTTTCTTTGTCTTTTATTCCTTCTTTTTAGTTTATTTTTTCCTTTATTTTGTTGAATATTGTATCGATAAATCGTATATAGATTTACACACAAACACTTGTCTATACCTCTCCTTCAAACTTTACCCAATGAGAAACGAGAAATGCACCCTACTGCTACTGTACCATACAACTGTACTATTGAATATTAAACTATTCTCTCACTAGATATATATATGTATATGATATATGCTTGAATTATGTGATTCTAGTTGTAATATACATAATTGAATATATTACAGAGAAACCCATCTGAATCATTTTGTCAGTTTTTTCTCAGGTGTTTTTGTCTGAGGTATTAAATACACGTATTAAAAAAAGAAAAAATACACAAAAAAAAGTCTTTGATTCAATGACAGAATTTGTGTTTTGCTTTGTTTTGTTTTTTTTGGGGGGATTTATATATTTGATTTTTTTTTGTGTTTCAGAGCAATTCAGAGCTGCTGATTGTTTTGATTCCATTACCCCTCTTACTAACTCATTTTATTATTATAGGACAGAAAACTTTCCGTCTGACCAACTAACCGTTCACTAAGCTCGCCCCCTTTAGTTACTGCTGCTACGATCGTCAAGCTAGATTTCTCAATTATCACGACAACAGTGGCCAGAAATTCAGTTATTCCACAAACAATGGATCCTTTATTTCAAACATTTCCAAAACTACTCTATTGTTCACTAATTAGTGACTCCCTTCGCAATGCAAAAGTTCACTCAATAGTGAGCAGAAAATTAAGATTTTACATCTCAGGAGTTAATTTTCTCAATAAAATGCGACGTGTTGATGTGACACACCGCATAATTTAGACGCTAAATAAAGTGCACTGTAAAGATAACGGGTTGATTTTGGACACAGTTGGAGATAACATACTGCTCAAATAGTAGTATTTTTTTAAACAAGTCCTTTATTTTATACGGACTACGACCAAGTTTCACCAGCTTATATACTCTTTCTTGCCGTAGCTCAGTAGATAACAAACATTAACTCAGTGCAAACTTGTGCAAAGTTTTTTAATGTTTCTGACTCGTATGACATGAAAAAACTTGCAAAAGGGCTCATAAATGGCAGAACTGTTCAGAACTGTAATCAAGCTGAAGTCAACCAAAAACACCATCATCAGCTGATTTTATATTTCTAGCCGACTCGCTCTAAAACACGAACTTGTTATAAATATAAATATAAATATGTATTTTATGGTCACATACAGAATATCATGCTAAAATACTGAGGTTAATGTTTAGTCGACTCGTACTTAGTATTTTAAAAAACAGAGTTTTTCTCTCTGGTTGAATTTTATTTTGTTATAAAATATCTTCGTCCACACGAGAACTGAAAAACAAGCATGCCGGGCCAGTATGGGGTGATAACTACACCAACAATATGTCAAATACTACAGAAGAGTGTAGTGAGCTATGAATAATTAATGATTATTTCTTTATCGCTATTTGGCAACTTGTAATTAGACCTGATGCAGAGCTGGAAAAACGTAAATGAATCTGTCGTCCACCGTTGTTGTTGTACCTTCAGGAGCATCCTCACTACACAAAGTAATAATTAGCGTGTACAAATAAAAAAAAAAAAAGAAAATCTTCTTTGTGTCTGGATGAAAGGTCAAAATGTGCTATAAAAGCTACGTTTTATAGCACAAAAACTGTGTATGTGTGGAACAAGTCTAAATCTACGTATCCTAAAAAAGTCAACTTGAACAGTTTTCATCTGTTGTGCAAACTCCCAAATTCAATAAAGAGACGCTAATGTTACCTTAAACTCTGATATATGCTTTATCTCTAAAATAACCTGATACCTCACACAGTAATGTAGTTAGGGAACGAGATGCTTAGTTATCTAGTTATCCACACGTAATGTTGGTAGCTTTTATTAGAGCAGACAAACATGATTTAAAACAACTTTACACTTTTTGTTTTTGCTGTTTCGGGGAGGAGTTTAGTGAACGGTTCATTTAGAGCTGTTGTGTCTTTACTTAGAGGTGACACGACACCAAAACCTTTTAAATTTATATAAAAAAAGTAAAGTTTCCCACCAAACAGCCACACAGCAAGTCGAAGTCGCGAGTGTTAAAACTGCTGTTGTTGTTGTTGTTCATAAATTTCTTTCCTGCAGCAGCTTAAATTTCTTTCCTGCAGCAGCTTGTTGTTTTCTTCGGGGGAAGCTGTGATTTGAATCTCACGTAAATCCTCTTTCGATCCCCGAGAACAACTTCCACTTGATTTCCCACGAGCCTGTTTGCTGTCGGCACCATCCACAGAGACTTACGTGAACCCAGGTGTATTATGGGAGCTGTAGTCCTACCTTTAATATTTTATTAAGGTATCTATCGTAATTCTTGGGGGGAATATGATGATTAAAGCTGACACACAGACACAAACTTTTGAATTTAAAATCCCTGGAAGAAAAGTCTCAGAGCTTCTTACGCTTCTGTCTGCTGATGGAAGAAGAAAGCCATGTGTGTTTTTTTTCTTAATGATATCTGGGATTTTTGGACTTTCCTCACAGACATTTCAGAAACTTTTTAACAGTGCTATTTTTCTATGTAACTGTGTTGTTGAACGTGTTACGACTTTTTTTTTTTTTTTTTCCCCTAGTGGGCGTTTGAGGCTCACTCACTCTTCACGTTTGTTGCAGTAGTGACGGTTTGCTGCTGGACGATTTAAAAAAAAAAAAAAGAAAAAAAAAGCAGCATTGCGGGTAATAATGACGACAATAATAACGATGATAACAATAATGTACACAGCCCTGTTATTTCTCCTTCGATTTTGTGGATTCTCAGCTAACTTCTCCATGTTGTGACTGACTGTTATGAAATACGAGTCCCATGAGCGCAGCACTACCCCGATTCCTCACCAGTATTGTGTGCTGTCCACGGGGATGATGGCATGTGGTCTGGCTTTATTCCCTCCAAACACCAATAAAGGCTTATCCTTACTCACTGACGGAGCTTTTCTGGTGTCTTGCTGTGTGATCTCATTGTTTGTGGGAAGTGCCGCTAGTTGCACTTCTATCAGTGACCTCTAGGGGCTTCCTTTATTTAGAAACAAACGACTATATTAAAGTCAAAAGGTGCAGATAAAAACATCCTCAGTAGCTAATGTCACTCCTTCTAATGTGTTTTAATGGTGTAAAAATGCATTGCTGCATTATAAAGATCAAAGAAAAGGCACATAAAAAGATAAAGGCTGGCTCTTCTTGTCAACCAATCCCACGAAAAGACAAAAAATGTTGAGTATTGTCTGCAGATTTTTCTCCTCATGTCCCTTCATCACTACAAACACACTGTAGTTTATTGTGATTCGATCCCACACACACCGTCCTGCTGCACGTGAGCACCAAGTGGTACGTCGCTAAAAATCACTAAAAATAGTCCCCCAACAAATGCATCATTTCTTCCCATTTGAGTAGTTTGCTAAAAACTGACAATAACCAGCTGATTTCAGAATATTAAACTGAGCAGCTTTAAAAAAATTGAATTTATATTCGCAAACTATTTTTAAAGATTTACATCTTTTATTTGGGGACAGACAGGCTTTTTTAGCGTCAGTCCAGATCTCTTTATAAACCTAAGTGGGTTTTTTTTTTGTGTCTTTTTGTGGATTTGAAATTGACCAAAAAAGAAAAACACAGAGCCTGAACCGGTGTCTTCGTTGGTATCGCTGCACGCTCAGCTTCACACTGAAGCCAAAAAAAAACTGGATTTCCTGGCTTCAAACAAACAGCGAGGGACACGGGGGAGAGAGGTAAAATCAAATCCTTCAAAAAAAAAACAAAAAAAAAACAGGAGTAACATCCACATTTCCCCCTGAAATATAAAGCTCATTTCCTGTGGTTAATACATTTTCCCCTCTGTGTAAAGTGAGATGGTTCATTATTTGTAAGGTTTTACTGTTTGATCTGTGATGATGATATCGATGTGCCCCCTTCTGTCTGTGTGAGAGAGATGCTGAATAATAAAATAAATACAGAAAGTGCAGCAGCAGACCGTTGGGAGGCACTCGGACCCTTCAGATCCACACTGACAGAGTGTGTGTGTGTGTGTGTGTGTCTTATCATTTCCATGTGATGTAAAATATGTGCAGTTACGAGTGTGTGTTTTTTAAATTGACCATGTGTGTCTGCATGTCCTAATGTTTCCATGACTACAGCTGCGAGTTGTAAGTCCGCCGGACAGATTAGACTGTGAGGCCCCCCTCACCCTCAGTTATGTAACACACACCAGCTCAGTCTGTGTGCCCACCCCCCCTCCTCTGTGTGTGTGTGTGGGAGTGGATGGCCTCACCACCTGTATCTGGTGGGTTGTTTCAGCTGTTCGACGATGTTTGCGTCACCGGCTCCCCCTCGCCACAACGCAGACCATCTGCCCAAGCTGGTGCCGACGCTCCGAGCCAAAGCGCGCCACGTCGGGCCGAGCTGTGCCGAGCTGAGCCAGGCGGTGCCAGGCCCCGTAACCTCGCTGCTGATTGTATTTACAGTCAGATCAGGGAGTCCCACAGAGCAAAGCTTTGAAATCCATTTCATAACATCTTTCATTTGTTGTTTTTCACCTGCAAGAGAAGACGTATTCAGATCTTTTATTGAAGTAAAAGTACTCACTAACATGAAAATACTCCACTACAAGTAAAAGTATTCAGTAAAGCCTTCTGATGTTTCTGGATTAATATTCATGCTGCGTTAATGTGTATTTTATTGCTGCACATGTTTCAGCTCATTTGAACTTTTATACACTGTTGGTTCGTTTCATCTGCAGCGGCAACGATTAATCGCTTAGTTGTCAATTAATCACAGATGAAGAAGTGTCTGATTTCATTTTCTCAGATGTGAATATTTTCTGTTTTCTTCAGTCCTCTGTGACAGTAAACAGAATATGTTTGTGTTGTTGGACAAAGCAAGATATTTGAGGACATATCTTCGAGCTTTGGGAAACACTGATCAACATTTTAACTCCTACAACTCGATTAATCGATTAATGGAAACATTTAATCAACAGATTGATTGATGATAACACGACACATCAAGGAACAACTTCTGAGACCAATCTGAAGATACGAGGTTTGATAAACTAAAGCTGCCAGACAAATGTAAAAAGTACAATATTTTACCTTAAATTTGTACTTAAATACAGTACTTGAGTAATGAAATTTGCATAAATCAAACAGAAGATATCCAGATCTGTGATAAATTGTGACTTAACGGTTTTGTTGCTAAAGTTTAAATGTTTGTTTCTTTGTTCACCCACAGTTCATATCACCTCTCAAGTTTAACCACCATCAATCCCACCGAATCTAAAAGCTTTAATCGCTTGTTTTTACAAACTGATGGAGAAATAGCCAACAAGCTGTCATTCCTGTGGAGGCATTCGGCCATAAACCCATTCGATAATGACGATACGCGAGCCAAGAATCTCACTTTTGTATTTTTAACCTCCAAAAAAAGCCAAAAAATGTCAGGTTTTTCTTCTGTAATCACCTCTGGTACTTAACTGAAGGGAGAAATTCACAGAGGTTTGCAAGTAAAGGTTTCATTTTTTATATTTCATAAAATTAAATATAATAAGATCAAGCAGCTCTCCATAATTAATTTTTCACACATGCACGTGAGAATTGGCTGTCAGACTGAGAGCTTTCAGGTTGATTGAACTTTTGAACATTTCATGCATGTTTAACTCTTTTACATCTTTCATGTGATTTTAAAGTCAGATTTCAGTGTTATTTCATCAATGCCACATTACGTTAAATAGTTAAATGACTTTTCCTGTGCTGTTGACGGACTTTTTTAGCATGAGAGGAGGGAAATGTGATGAATATTATCTGTTAATCAATGAATTAGAAAGTTTTTCATGGTGACTCGCTGGAAATGTAAAGAAAGAGGAACAAATGTGAAGGAACGAGACACAGATCCACACACACACACACCACTCTGTATGCCTTTAAGTAAGTTTTATTTGTATTAAATACCAGCTTCCTCTCATCAGGCTGTAACTTCATCACATCAACTTTGCAGGTTCATTAGAACGATTCAAATAAATGAAGACACACAAACAGGCTTTAATTAGAAATAATAATAAAAAAAATCAGTTAAAGTCTCTAATAAACTCACAGCTAATTGTTTAAGAGACTGAAACTGACACACACACTCGTCTCCTGCCTCCTTTACACTCTGCTGTCATCCCTTTGGTCTCCCCGGTTGCCATGACAACCGTGCAGGCAACACGACACACAGTTTCTTCCTGTGATACCGTCGTCGGGATGGATGCACGTGCGTTGAAATCATTTGTGGGGAAGCTGCAGCGCCTCCTGGTGGTCGACTGTGATGAGGTAAAACTCAGCACATGCAGGAGCTGAGAGGATTATAAAGCTGCTGCGTAATCCTAAATTAAAAGCCTAATCCATGTAAATTACAGCAAACTATCTAAGTTGTCGTTTGGATTGTGGTTTATGTCCGTCAGTCGATACTCGAGTCGTCGCCTGCTCTCTGTTTGTTTAAATTTCCACCAGGAACTTGAAGACCTCGACTCTTTTATAAGATCATTACCAAGATCGTGCACTAAAAGCTAATAAACCATTAATTAAAGTGAAATTGAAGGCAGGCTCACTTTCAGGAGCCGTTTAGCTGCAGTAATTATGTAATCAGCCTCAGTTGTAAATGAAATGGATTATAAAGCCCATCCTAAAGAGTTAGTGCTCAATTAGCTCTTTATTTACCACCTAAAAAAGCCTTTTTATGCCCCAAGACATGTATAAGGTACCTTTTTTTCTCTCATATTAGTACAATAATCTCAGATATTTTATATTATATTTTATATCACAATATTTTACAGTTTACACATCATTTGCTCCAGTAGTCTTTAGACTTAAAGTAGTTTTAACATATTTTTGGCCACTCGGGGGCAGCAGAGAAACTCGCTTTTTGCGATGTTTTTTTGCGAAACGTTGCAGAGTTGTCTGGCCACCTGACAAATCTAAGTCCAGTTTTCTCTCCTTTTTAGCTCTTTTTCCATCTCCAACAGGCTTTTTCGGCATCGCTCAGGTCGTGTTCAGTCAATTTAGGAACAGAGAACCAAAATGATGAGCTAAAAGATGCTAAAATGATCTGTAGAGCTGCAAAATGATGATTCTCTGTGGGCTTGTCATTATGAGAATTTGGTCCATTGTTGATAAAAAAATACCTATTAATGCAACTTTTATTTTGGCGTGACTTTCCAATAACTCTTTCAAGATTAAAAAACTAAAATGACGACGAGAAGAGCTGCTGACACAGAAAATAATTTAATGATAAACTGAAGCTTTTTGGAGCTTTACTTTATTTTGTCAAAGACAACATTTCTTTCCACAAAATTAACCAAAATAAAACAACCAAACTAATTTAAATTCTTCATACCAACCTGCCAAATTTTGTTGATGACGACTCTCACTTTTGAGTGATGTTCAAGGTCTTTTTTTTGAGACGACCTTATTCTTTTCTTCGCAAGAGAAAAAAAATGAGGCACTTAAAAGCCACATTCAAGGCTGCAAATAACTCTTATAATACTGTTACGGCCTTGTTTTAATATTCTGCTGTCTGCTGTCTGAGCACACCTCAACCTTTGGCAACAAGTCTGTCTGTTTTCTGCTGCCTAACACAGAGAGCAAGAGTAAGAGAGACTCCTGAATCATTAATGGATATTATCAAAAATACCATCGCCTGTGTGTGTGTGTGTGTGTGTGTGAGGAGGTCAGATTGGGGGGGGGGTTTAACTGTCACATCTGTTGCCATGTCGCTCTCCATCTCGCTGTGAGGATGTGACTCTAAACGTCTCTCTGAGGCTCCGTTTGCCCTCAAAAACCTTCAGCAGCAGCTCCACCTGATCCCGACCAGCTGCCAATCACAAACCGCCTCCTCCGTGTGTGTGTGTGTGTGTGTGTGTGTGTGAAGGTGTGTTTGTATTCACTTCCCACAAACAGCAGGTTGAGAATATAAAAAAAAAACAACTCTCAAACCTTGAACTAACCTCCACTTCTGCCAGCATTTCATTTACTCGTTTTTCTAAATAAAACACCACATGAACCACCTCTCATCGCTTACCACATTTACCACTCAACTCAGGTCTTATTTAGGTTGATTTAGATCATTTCTATCAGGTATAATAAGATCTGACTCACCAGTGATGATGCAGAAAACTGCAACATGATGACATTTAAATAAAATTAGGAACATGAACAGTGTGATGATGAAATGTTTTATCTAAACACATGTTTTCAAGCTTAACTGGACACAAAATTTAAGATAAATGATAGAATTATTACCTAAACTGTCCATTGTGACCTTCTTTATATTTGCCTGAAAGACTTTTTGCATGACACATGCATGAATGTTTTTTGTTTTTGTGCCCTTGAAAAAAATCTGCAATTAGTTGTTTGTCTAAACAACAAAATGAGATATCAGGGCGACGCTGCAGCCCAGTTTTCCTGTTTGCTGTCGGACCACGGCCTGTCAGGGTCTTGGACTCTCGGGGTCGAAGATCTGCTGCTTGTGCATGTTTCGTGTCAGCCCGGTTGTGAGCTCTGAGGCTGAACTGTTGTTGGCTTTCTCTCTTTCTGCAGTTCTGATTCACTTTAAGATGAATTATTGTTGTTCACGGCTGCTGCATGTTGTGCAGGTGTTGTTGCTGCTGGTCGCCCACATTGCTGTAGTACTTAAACGCTGAAAAATATCAATATTCAATACCAAAATTTGATAACATTTCCTGTTATTTAACTATTAATGAAGTTGTCTGAGCCCTGCTTTCTCGACAGCACACTCTGATCCATGCATACTCATTACAGCCTCTGTTTCTGAGCTTCATTTGAGTTTGCATCAGACTTTCTTTGTTGTTCAAATACAGCCACTAAGGTCGGCTGTGAGTTTGTCATTTTTGTCTCGCAGGTCGACTCTCCTCAGCTTCTCTCTGCTACTATAAGAGAATATTAGTTCTTTTTATTCACATTCATTATTTGCTCTTTAAAGCAGGTCCTTAAAAATAAACTAAATGATCTAATTAACTCATTTCGCTGTCGGAGAGAAGCGAGCAAGTATCGAGTACCCGAGTATCGATAGTGTGGAAAATCAGCACTGAAACTCTTTGAAATATTCTGAATCAATATGTATAAAACAGTCGATAGTTTTAGACAACACTACTGCTGAGTATCTCTGTTATCAAAATGTACATCCACTCTGATATTATCTGTCCTCTGTCCTCCTGATGGTTTCTTCCATTTTTTCCCCTGTAAAATGATTTTTCCTCACCTCGGTCGAGAGTCTAACGACAGTATCTGCAGACTGTAAAGCCCCTTGAGGAAAACTGTATGTTCATTTTCAATCTGTGCATTCATTCATATGCAAACTATTTATTTTGTCATTAGAAAAATCACAGTAGACTGAAGTTGAACTCCTGTTTATCACTAATCTTTTCATGGAGGCAACATGTGTTTCTGTACTTTTCAGTTATAAAATATTTATAATTTTATCACGATTTGTCCTTTTTCTCGATACTTATCTCTGTTACTCCGCCACCACAAATAAAAATGTATGTTCACGTCTGTGTGACCATTTAAATTCTTCCAGCATCTCCGACAGACTGAAAAGGATTTTATTGGCTCTCCCAACCTGACAAGGCAAATTACTTTTCATATTAGAGTCTGGATGGTCTCTGACTGCAGTAAATATGCTGCTTTTCTGTTTTCAGATACAGTCATACACATACTTTTGTATGTTTTTGGTCTGTTTTTTATACTTTGAGTCTCTGATGGTTCCAGCTAAATGAAATCTTAATGCAACAGACTGATGAAGGCCTATTCGTTTTTCCTGTTTCCGCCCATTATCTTCATGCTTGTGTCATTTAAAAATGTGAACTATGATGGAAGAAACAATAATAATTAAAACTTCAGTTGAAATATTAAACACTGAAATACAGCATTAACCTTTAACATGGACGGCTCTTATAGATCTGCATCAATTAATCTCTACACACACACACACACACACACTAAAACACCAGAGCTGTCAGGTATGGATGGATGTGTGTGTGTGTGTGTGATGATGGAGCAGGCAGTGAAATGTCAGCGGCAGCATAGTGATGAGCGAATCAGGCGGTCTGATCTAATTGTCTCCGGGCTGCAGCTATTGAGGTTCTGTGGGAGCTCGATCGCGGCGATTCTTTCTCGGCGATATCTTGCTGATGAATGCTACCGTGCGTACGCGGTTAAAAGCTGGGTGACGTCACGTGTGTGTGTGTGTGTTTGCGAACACACATGTGCTTGTACTGTAGTTGTACTGCAAACGAACACTTTTACATAGAACTCCGCCTTTTTCCTTTCCTACAGTATAATAAGATAAAATAACAATAAGATAAAATGCTGGGTTCACACGGGGCGGGCCTGTGTTTGACTGCAGGTTAAGTGTGTGAATCCCAAGCAGAATATAAAATAATGATAATGTAAAACGTAAATAGTTCTTCTGTCAGTTTTCATGGATATATATATTTGTCTCTAGCCACCTTTCGACCACAGGAACTTTCTCCAGGAACCTTTTCCACCACAGGGACCAGGATCTAAATGAGGTTCAGGGACTTTATTTTACCCCCCAAAATGTCCCTGCTCAAGGGTGAGTACTTTTCAAAAGTGCAAGAACTTTTAGGGTTGGCCTTGCAGTGCTGAACATTTCTGATTGGTCGAGTAATTTCAGCATTTTATTTCCATTTTTAAAAGCAAACAAACTGTATTTACGGTTTGTTTTTGTTGAACACGGAGCAGAAGACAACCAAGTCCAGGCCTTACTGAGTATTTATGCTTGAGGAGGAAATCCAGCGCAGCAGAAATCTTCACGCATCTTTAAACACAGACAACAATGGATTCCTGGGACTAAAAGTTCAGGAAACTTTGGTTGGAAACGCAGTTTTGTATGATGATGTATAATATTGTTGAACAGCGCTCTGCAGAGGTGGAGGTGCAGCGTCAGAGTTAGAAGTGACGCAACTCCTCAGCATCACTACTCACGAGGTATATAAACGGCTCAATAAGTTATTTACAGTGGCCACTTATGGTAAAAGTTCAGCCTCATCTTCAGTATCACAGCCAGCCAACGTGGGTCCATTTGTAGAAACTGAAGCGCTAATAGTCAGATCCAAAGTGTAATAAAGTGAAATTATTTTTAAGGTTGGCCACGTTTAGATGATTTCCTGAAAGTCTGTCTTCACCTTCGTGACGCGGCCTCATCAGAGCGTCTGACATTTCTTGGTTTCTCTTCGGGGACGAGAGTTAACGTAAAGGTGAAGCATGATTAATGAGAAGATGGACGGGTGAGCGGAGGGGGGGTGCTTTGTTCTGAAGGAGCAGCCTGAAGCACACTCACACTCTCATACAGTGTGGCCTTTTTCTTTTAAACCAACATTAAAACTATTAACACTCCATTCACACCGCAGGCCTTCATGCTCATGTCTGATTATCTGACTTTTCTGAATTGGTGCTCATTTCTCTTTAAGGATGTAACCTATATCTGATATCATATATATAAAATACTGAAAGTGCTGATAGATTTGTTTTATAACTGCATGTTTGCATATGATGAAATGATTATTACATGTGGTGATGGTGACGGTGATAAATAATAACTGCAGGTGTGTTTTTTGGACTTTATTATCCCATTTGTCATAGTAACCATAGTAACAGTTTACTCACAAAGCTGGCAGAAACAGGCAAAAACAGTAAGCTTCACACACAGGTGAGTTAAAGAGTCTGTTGTGTAAAAAGAGTCTCCACACCGGGGCTGTAATACTGTTAATGCTGCAGGCTGTCATCAGTGGGCAAAACAGGCTCAATGACCACTTTGTTACCTTATTCAAAGATAGACAGTGACTTAACATGACATTTAAAATGGCATTTTATTTGTATCTTTATGTAAAAGTACCGATAAAGGATAAAAATACTCCATTAAGAGAAAGAGCGTTGTTCAAAGCTTTCCAAAAATGCAAACTGTAAAGGTTAGATTTTTGTGATCTACACTAAAGTCGTTGCATTTTTACAGTTTTCTGCTGTTAATTGTGATTTCATTACATTTTTTCTGCGTCACAAAAGGAGAGAAACAATAAAATGTGGAAGCTGCAGTCTGACTGTGTCGGGAGTGTCGGCGTGTCTGAATCACAGAGGGTCCTGAATTTTTATTTTCAAAACAGAGCTGACCCCAAAACTATGAAGTGTGGACCTGAAAGTTTAAACAGGCAGACTGAGGGGAGCTTTGTCAAACTGCCTTCGACTCGTGACTTCATTAGACTGTGAAGCTCGTTTTCCTCTTAACCCCGGACTGCTCACATGAATACATCAGGGTTTGTAAGAAATAAATGAATCAGATCCAGAGGAGGGTATTAAGACACACTTTATTATTCCCATTACTCTTTTTTCTTGATTGGTGCTTTGCTCAAAGGCACCTACGTAGTGTCCAAGAGGTCACACATCACATATATAGATATATATTTATACATCAATATATCAATATATATTATATTGTAATATCAATCTGTCCTAGTGCAATAACAACTGTATATATGGAGGATGTATATAGTTTACTTATGTTTATAATGTATTTATCACATTTTTACCTTCTATATTTCATATTTTATATCTATTTTTTGCACTTTCATATTCTATTGAGCTGCTTTAACAAGTGAATTTCCCCAATGTGGGGTTAAATAAAGTTTTATCTTATCTTATTAAGAAAAAAAATATTGATCCCCTGTTGACATAATAATAGAATAAAGATATTTTTAAATAGAGGATGTAAGATCTAGGCAGCTTTAATATATGCTTCTTATATGTCAGGTAAAAGTAGATATTTTTATTTTTGTTGTTATAATGACTAAATAATAATTAGAACTATTCAAACTGTTTCTTGAGTATAACCTCAGATGCTCTAAACACATAAATTAATGACCAAAGCATTCACATCCAAACTCTGCAGCCCAGAGAAACACGAGGTTCGTTTCCTGAAATGATTTTCTGTCAAAACAATGAAATGAAAAAGTTGTTTGATTAACAGAACATGCCCACTGTGTCCTAATGACGTGCAGCGATAAGCCCCTTTATAATAATATATATATATATATATATATATATATATATATATATATATATATATATATATATATATATATATATATATATATATATAAATAAAAGAATAATGTTATTCTGTAGCTGACAATTAGCTCCAAATAAATGAGTCCATGAAAAGCAACATGTGACATTCAACTAATCACAGCTAGAAGGACGGACAGAGTTTCCTCATTATGGCTTCACTTCTTTAATGATTCTGAATCAATTAATGGATTTAAATGTTTGTTAAAAATGTACTCTTGGCTGGATGAAAAATGGCAGATGTGTGTCATTAAGCAGAGATGAGTTATCTCAAGTTTATCTTTAACAAAATCGAGAGTCTGCGTAACGATCAGCTTTGTTTGCGAGATGGTCGTGAAGTATGTTTGTGTTTGCCAAATGAAGCAGGAAATAACTTCAGAGTCTATTTTATTTAAAATAATTTAGCCTGAGAACTGTTGTAGATTATTTCGAGTAAAATGTAAAAAGAAAAAGCTGTATACTCCACCGTGCTTCTCTTTGTTTCATTTGTCTTTCAAAATCCCCTATTTATATTGATTAAATCAGGAGATTTTTAATTGATAATTGAAAAGTCTAATGGTGAGATTCTCACAGATTTCCACCACTCTTTCGTATTTCCTCCTTCAAACTAATGCAGGTGCTCAGCGTGGAGTTATTGTGAGTCTAAAACAGCCTCATATCCTGTTCAAGCGAGCAGTGAGAGCTGTGTGAGGCACAAAATGTGGTCTAGTGGATTTGAAAAGCTGTTGGATAAGAGCTGAGATTTTCTCTCATAAAGGGTCTGGAATAAATTGGAGTTACACCGCGCACATTAACGACTGTTTTGCATTACAAATGAGTTGTTTTTGTCCCTCAAATTAAAAAAGTCTTGCACATGCTGCATGTTATGAAGGATTATTCTTTTCTTTTTTTAAATTCTAATCCAAGCGCACGTATGATCCTCTGAAATGAGATGCTCTGAAGCACGTTGGCCCTGAAGCGCAGGTTACCATGGTGATTTAACCCGGGTCAACATTTCAAGACAGAGAAAATGTTGGGTTAAGCTGAACGTTACCTTGCTCACCTCTTTCTGAAAGGCCACGTCAAGCCTCAGTTATCGATCAAACCCTGCCGTGCAGAGGATAAAACCGATCTAATCACGACTTTGAATATTGAAAAACAGGCTCAGGAAGTTGTGTATCTTTTTTTTCCTTCCCACCCCATGGAGGTTTTTATCCACAGCAAATGGACAGAAAAATCAACCGCAGCTCATTAGGGCTTCAGCTGAGTCAAACACACACACAGCGACTTAAACTTGGCCATATATACAGTCTCATGCAGCCGATAGTCCCTATACCATCTCTCCATGTGACCATGGATAAATCAATTGTCCTTCTCTCCCTGCTCTCTAACTGTTTGCCCCTAAGCCTTGATAACAACGTTGACTCGGTTTGACTCGGAGGCTGCTAACGAGGTGATGGAGCGCTCGCTTGTGTGCCGCTGCAACTGTGGGAGGCCTCGTTCTGCTTGATTTATCCTCATTAGGCGCACCGCTGAAATACAGCGGCTGAAAATGTTCCAAACATACAGCGAATATTGCCAATATTGGTTGTCAACAAGAATTATTATACATGGGAAAATGGGTAAATCAAGCGCGGCTAAGTGCATGTGTGCAAATAACCAGCAGAGAGAGACTTTTATAATTAGCTTCAGTTTTTCCTATTAGACTGCATTAAACTAAGGATGATTTAAGCCATATACAGTGTAATTAAATATTATGCAGTGTGGGAGATGTGGAAATTCACCCAAACACAAAATTCAACAATGAATTCTGTAATGTCGCCAGTGCAGAAGAGAAAAAGCCTGAATGTTTATTAGACAAAATTTATAAAATCACTAATTTGGATAACCCCTAATGGAGAGGTAATTGCTAGATTTGTAAATATTAAGCTTATAACTGTGGGATTTAGATTAAAAGATTTTAAAAAGGTATGCTGATATAAAGACAAGGTTGTATTTTTTCAGGTTCAGATGGAAAAGCCGACCTGGACCTCTGAATGCTTGTTTAACACACGACTGGCTTTTTTTGTTATTTTGTGATCGATTGGCAGCTGAGTTGCATTTCCAAACAGATCTGAAGTTATTCAGCATGCAAAGCACTGATGAACAGTTCAGTAAAGCCCCTGTATTTCGAATTAAACAAAAAGAAAACTATTTTGGTGTCACCCAATAGGCAACATACACAGCCTCACACTACCTACCTAATATATCATCACCATATTATCACCTGTTTACTGTTTGGAGGTGGTGTAATGTGCACTGACATTTATTATATCACATTTTTTACAGTTGATATGGCGAGCATGTCAACAGTACCAGGGTGCTTCTGAAGTTTCAATGTTCACTCTTCTTTTAGCTCCGTCTTTGGTCTCCACCGGCTCTTTGCACCAGCTGTTTGTTGCTCTACTTTGTTTGCCAGCTAGTCGCTAATTGTGCAAAACGGCTGCAAAACAGTTTTGAGCTAGAAAACCAAAAGAATGAGCCGAAAGATTGGAAACACTTTTTCTCAAGTGACTCCTTTCACATTACACACGTTAATCTGACCTGTTGTTAATTAAAGACATGATTGGAGCTGCTTAAATATTGATTCACTAGATAATAAATTTGTTATTCCTTTATTTGACAGGGACACCTGCACATACATTATCAGTGCTCCACACTTATCCAGAAGGCTGCTCTTTATTTATGACCCCTGGACCATAAAAAAGTCTTAGATGCAATTACAATAGAGGACTATATTGTATATTGTGAACTAAAAGCCCCCTTTCAGGACTCCTTACATGACGCTCAGATGTTTTTCTAGTTACGGTTCGCAAACGTTATCGAAAAACAAAGAAAAACACTTGTCAGTGGTCCATGTATGAGCGCCCCGTCGATATCAGCACACAGCGGAGCAGCGTTATCTAAAAATCCTTCGCTAGAAATGATCAATAGATGAATATGTTCAAAAGATGGTTCAATATGTTGAAAACTCTTCCTCCCAAAGGCAGTAAACTCTGCAGTGATGATGAACGAACGCTTCCAGCAGCACTGAAGGATTTAACACACATCAATATTGTTCTGTTTACCACATCTGTAGATTTTCTTCTCAAGCTGACCGATTTTGGAGCACGGCTCCCTGGGAAACAATTTAACACCGAGTGGATTATCCCGGTTAAATAAAGTGAAAGTAAGTGGGGCTGGTGGGATCGCTTGGAGCAGAGAGGGAGAAAAAGCTCCCCAAGTTCGAGTCTAATTGGTCCGCGGGGAGCAGCCAAGGGCGCTTCATGTGGAAAAAGAGACCTTTAAACAAGCTTTAGGAAACAGAAGAGCTCCCAACATTGTTTAAAACACTCACCTGTTTTAACGAGGCCGAGGGGCTTCGGGGGCTCGTTTTGTGGTAAAGCCACACTTACACCAACATGAGCCCGGCTTCGGTCTGAAAACAGTACAACTTTTCAAGAGTTTGTGATTTAAGTGATGTAATATCACCACAACAGGAGCTCGGATTGATTAAGATACGTGCACGAGAGAGCTGTAGCTTCTCAACATTTAAATTTCTTTTTGTATTCGCGATTTTTAAGTGTTTCAGTTGACACTTTAAACTAATTGTTGTGTCTGTTGGGCGAGCTGGTGTGTGTTTTACTCAGTTTACAGTCACACTTGTGTTTGTCTTTCACTCATGGTAGGTTGACAGCAACCTCTTCTCTTGTGAATGAAAAATTCATCATTACAGTGCCTTTTTGGTCTCATTCTTGCTTTGTTTAATCTCATTTTCTTCTTCTTAAAAAGGTGTCAAAGTTGGATTACTTACCGGGAAAATTTGGAAACTGCCTTGAAGGTTATGTGTGTGTCATTCGTTTGGTGATATATACTGATAAAACGATTTAAAATAGTCAGCAGTGGCCCTCAGCTTTCTTTTGGCCAGGGGCCCTCTAGTGGATTAATTTGGCATGTTCACTATTGATTGTAGTAAAAAACATTACATGCAATTACTGTAGGTGCAATTACATGCAGAATGAGGCCAGAAGAAGTTAATTTATTCAGGAATAATCACTGCTTTTTGACCTAAACTGCACCAAAAATACTAGAAAACTGTGATTATCAGCCATCTTAGAAAACTAAATTGAAGTTTGTTTGGTATGAGAATATAATCCAGGCCATCTACTGGAAACCATAATATAAACAAGAGTTAAATGGTAGAAAAAGACGATTATTGACACCTTATTCCATATTAAGAGAACCAAGCAGACCATTAATAAATCCCATAACAAGACAAAACCAAGAGTTTATTTGTCCGTCATTAAATATGGTCTCACTTCATGTCTGAGGCAGTTCATTAGTTCCTATTAAACAAGCAAATCTTTTTTAAAAAAGCCCCACAAATTTTAATGAAGAATAACACTAATTAATTTCCTAAAACAGATGGAAACTAGTTTTTAGCAACATTGCCCAAACAGAACATTTGTTGGGGACTATTTTTCAGAGGCGGATGAATCCACATTTGGCGCTCTGGTAAGTGTTCTGTGGCGGCAGGATGGTGTGTGAGTCAAAATGAACCACAGTGTGTGTTTGTTCATGGTGATGAAGGAACATGCAGTACAACAGTGTGTCTCGCTGATGAGGTTTTAATAGGTTTCTGGACAACAGTGGAGCTCTATGACTCAGAGGAATGAGACCCATCAGGCTTTGGATGCACACAAAAGCATCATTTAATGATTGGTTTCCATCTTTTCCTGGAATTTGAGGACGAGCGAGAAAAATATAGATAATTTCAAGCCTTATATGTTCAACACAAGAGCAGAAAAAAAGAAGACAAAAAAAAAAAGACTTTAAAACATCATTCACAGCTGAAATCTGACACGTGGGAGATTAGCAGCACTCTGTTTACGAGCCCTGATTCACTTTAAATTAGACGGTAATTAGCCTAACGAGCTGAAAAAAAAACACACAAAAAAAAAACAGAAACCCAACAAAATAAATGTTTCCTTTCTGGAAAAACAAAGAAAACAAACGGTGTGATTGCACCATAACATGTCTCCATCCAGGGGTCCTCCATGTTTAAGAAAAAAGTTTGCAAACTGGAGCTCCACCACCGACAGAGAGTATTCATTTCGTACGGCGTTTGATAGATTTTCAAATTAAATTGGTGACTTAGGAATAAGGCGGTGATGTGAAGTGTGAAGAGGCTCAGTGATCCGACGTTACAGTAAGTGTTCCTCCTCTAATGACTGTTTATGGAAGGCTGCCTGACTGAATGAATGTTAATGACTTTCTGGGAAAAGCTTTTTGAAGACGCCGCCGCCTCCTGCAAACACTGAGGGCTCTCTTACAAGGGCCCGGCTTAGCTTTTAGCCACACACACACACACAGAGATGCTGAATATTCTTCATCCACTTTGGTATGCCCCATTTGCCGTCTCATTTGCCCACTGAACCATATCTCTCGGTGTATCAAGTTTTTTTTTTTTCACGGACTCTAATTAACGTTGAGAGAGAGCCGTTGGCCTCTACATCACCGCCGCATGCTCTGTGGCTAATTACAGCGCTGTCGTGGCACAGCAGTCTGAACGAGGAGCGGTGCGGGTCGAGACTCTGCTGTTATAAAAAGATCTGAAAAATCTAATTTGGTTATCCTCCTCATCGTTGCGGGGCAAAGACTTTGATAACCGGAGTCAGGCTGAGAATGAAAGCAACGTTTCCCGCTTGATCCGGGTGCTTTGTTGGGTTTTGTTGATAACAGCATGTCACATGCTCTGCATTTCAGATTTTGTGTCTATGATTTAATGTAAGAAGATTTCAGAGGAGTCCTTGCTGCCTTTACTTTGTGCACCTACAGTTTAATATGAACATAAACTCTTTTTCTCTCCATCTGTTCTCTTTTACTTATTCGTGGTTGTTTAGTCTTTCAATAACTGGACAAATCAAATTAGTTTTTGTATTCAAAATGTGGACATATTATTTCTTCTCCAGAGTGTTTGAAGTTACATGCTCACGCAACTCAATTAAACTCTGTAATCATCTGTACAAAACATCGGCTCTGTGATGCTGCAAAAAGTCGACGGTTCGAGTCTGAGGACATAAAAAAACGCGAGATGAGGAGTCTTCCGAGGTGTGTTTGATTAAGGAACATCCAATCACGGAGCTGCCGTGTGAAGCCGAAGATGTTTTGTGCGAACTCGATAAAACATTCATCAGTTTAAATCAAACCCCAAAAACAACAAAGTGCTCTCGGCCGGCTGCAGCTTGGATTTGCACATCTGACTGACTCCTTCTTCTCCATAGCAACAGCTGCTCACACAAACTCCTATAAAAAAAAAATGCTTTCTTAGAGATGAATAACCTGCTTACTTATTTATTTTATTTTTCACTATTTCAGTTGTGTTTTATGTTTTATACTTTCTGAGTCAGTGGGCTATAGATAGATTTTATGTTGTCGATGGTGGAGTCATGTTTTAGTCATGTGGCCTGTTTCTTTAATGCCGCTGCAAAAAAGTCACATTTCTGTGCTGATGATGCTGCAGCTGATAAAGAAGTCTTTGTTTTAAAGGAAGGAGGAAAAAAAAAGTCTTTCAGGTGAAAACACACACAGAAGGCCAGAGGCACTTTTCTTGAAAACACTTTTCTAAGAGCTGAAAGGACCAAAGGTTAACACAGTCGTGCCTTTCTCTGTTACATCACAGGTTTAACACTTTCATTCCTCCACCCCTTCGTCTGTGTAACTCTCTCCTTCGCCTTCAGTCTCTTTCTTCTCCTTCGAGCTTTTACTTGACCTTTGACCCGACATTCCTTTCACTCACTTCCTGGTTTTTGTCTCTTCCTTCGAGCCCTCCCCTTGTTTGCCTCTTCCCCTCCTCCTTATTTTCCTTCCTTTGTTAAGTTCTTCACCTCCTTGTTTTTTCCTTTTTTGATTCATCCCATCCTTCCCTAATAATCCTTCCTTCCTTTCTTTCCAGCTTCTTCTCTTCAGTTCCTTATTTTGACTTATTTTTATCTTTCTCCTCTCCTTTACCTCGTCCTAAACTTCCCAACTTTCCTTTATCACCCTCCTTCTGTCCACTTTTCCAATTTTCTCCTGACATATTTTCTTTCATCCCTTCTCTCCTTCTCACCTCCCCCTCTACTCCCGAGTTTTCTTTCTACTTTCTTTCCTCATTCCTCTGATTCATCTTAATCCCTTTTTATATTTAAGTTTATTTATTTTTATTGGTCCATCATGCAAAGATGCCAGATTCATTCATACAGGCTCATTTTCATCTGCAGTTTCAGGTGAAACTAGTAAAACAGTGACATAACCACTTCTCCAGATTACGACATGTAGATTGCAGAATAAATCTGGAAAAACAGCCAAAAGATTTAATCCTTTCTTGGTCCTGTGAGTGTAGTTTTTCAGGTATTTCTTCGTTTTCTATCGTTTTCTTTTCATCTCTTCTCCCTTTTCTGGACTTCCTAACCTCCTTCCTTCCTTCCTTCCCTCTCTTATCTCACATTCAGGCCCTTCTTCTCTCTCCTCTCCTCCTCCCCCCTCCCTCCATCCTTTCCTCCCTCCACTGGAATCCATCAGCCCTGAAAGGTGACTGGCTGTTTCTCTGTAGCAGCTCCCTGATTGGATGTTGTCATGGAAACGGCTGCTGGAGGGGGGGGTTGTTGATGTGTTTTTTCTTTTTTTTTTGCAGGGATGGTGGTGTTGGGGGGGGGGGGTTAATGAGGTGACGCTGTGCCACACATGAGCATGTGTATGTGTGTGAAGGCTTAAGTGCTCCAGCATGTTTGTGCTTGATGAGCTTGAAAACTTGGCTGCACTTCACGTGTGCATGTGTGTGTGTGTGTGTGTGTGTGTGTATGTGTGACAGACTGTGTGTGTGCTAATGAGAGAGAGGATGTTGTTTGCTCAGTCACCTTCCATGACTAGTGTGTGGGCCTCAACACCTCGGGATGCTCAACTCTGTGTGTGTGTGTTCATCTGCAATGTTTGACATCCCTTTACATTAGTATTCTGTTCCACTGCGAGTCTGTGAGTGTGTGTGTGCTGCAAAGCTGTTTTTGGACCACATTTGGACCACATATGTGTGTGTGTGTGTGTGTGTGTGTGTGTGTGTGTGTGACAGCACGTCTGTTCGCACATCAATAGTCATTGTCGAACCTCGACCTAATCATACTCTCTACATGCCTTTTGTGTGTGTGTGTGTGTGTGTGTGGGTGTGAATTAGCTAAAGGTTAGATGAGGCTGACACACACACACACACACCTAAAGCTTCCTCTCCTCATCAGGGAGCTGCTCAGCTGGAGTGGTGTGTGTGTGTGTGTTTGTGTGGGTCCGTCCGTCCAAATCCGTGCCCTTAGCTGCCAACGAAGGGCCGGAGGAAGAATGAGGCGACAACCTGCGAAAAACAAAGATGGGTAGAAAATGCTAATCTGAGTGTTTAGTAAAGACTTAAAAGAGCAGCACTAAACTACAGTAACACTTTGAACTGGATTAAGATCAACATTCATGAGAACAACAACGACAACAGAAAAAAACCTCCATGTAAACCAACCCACCAAACAGTGAAGTCAATGTGTGAAATATTTATATTAACTTTATTATTCCCCCCAAGGGGACGTTTGGTCTGTGCAACAGTGAAGAGGAGAGAAAAATAAGGCAGAAATAGGATTTAAAGCGTAATCCTCTTGATCCTCTTGTGTCTGTTCCCATCTTTTGTTGCTTGTGACAAACTCCTCTGTCACCGGCAGTGACTAAAGCCAGGTGTGTTTAACGCTGAGGTGGGTTTAGTTGGTCCAGTTTAGTGAGCGACACGTGTTAGCTGGCGTGTTTAAACCACAGAAACCTGCAGCTCAGTCCATCTGGAGGTTGACTTGTTTATATTTACTGTAAAAATGATGCTTTTGATATTTGCTGCATGCTTATTAATGTAATGCAGACGCACAAATGTTGTGGCTAATGACCTCAACAGCATTTAAGCTTAGACTGTCCCAGTTTAACCTCTTTAAAAAGATAAATGCTGTCAGATTCAGGTGATTAAAACAACTCAAACGCTGTCATAGAAATGGAGCACATAGAAGAGATTACAGTGAGACGTTTTGTAGGAGCCATTGTTTGGGTAAAATGAAGACGATGGAAATCAATCTCTTGTCTGAGCGTTAATGAACTTTCAAAAGCGAATGAATGTGTGTGATAGTGCCAAACTTGTCAAGGACACAGACGTCAGGCCAAAGCAGGATCGCACTATTCCATCATCTATTTAGCACCTTGCACTTTGTTTGCATTTGGTTAACAGGCGCTTTTTAATGTATGAATGTATATTGTATGAGGAGACAGAGACCGGAGAGCTTTCCAAGAGGAAGGTGTCCAAAAGTCAGTCTAATGAGATGTCCAACTGACTCTGACTTTCATCAGGAAGCGGCGGCGTTTCTAATCCAAGCTCCTGGCAGAGGACGCCGGTCTCAGATGTGGAGCGGCTGATTTTTCACTCCGGCCCGCTTCCCACTCGACGATCTGGTCGCGGTCTTATAAAACTGCGAACTTCGTCTGCAGAGACTTTTTTGTTGTCACCGAGCCAGACCGAGCTCTCCGTTGCGAAGAAAGAGGAAAAGTTGTTGATTCATAGCAGAGAATACTGATGCAGCTGCAGCTCTGGTTATCTCACACCTCCAAAGCATCCTCACAATACACCCCAGGGGGACGTGGATGTCTAGAAAGCACATGAGACTGACGGGGCAAACTCCCATGACCCATCCGATGTCTTTAAAAGAGCATTTCACATTTCACATTTCACACCATAAAACCAACGGCGCTCCTTCTCCAGATTCGACTGCATTCACAGGATTTGAATATTTAAACACTAAATTCTCGGACATTTACAACCTTCAGCGCTGAATCTGTTAATGAAAAGCCGCCGTATGACAGCTGACACGCACATATTGAGGAGCTGTTGGTGGTGAGTTTGCTGCTTCATTAACCTGCTGTGTTCGGTGTCAGACGGCTGCGTGTCTAAATTTAGTTCAGGTAAGAAAAAAAGAAGCATATTTTAAACGACGCCTCAGTGAACTCTACTCCTTTCACCACTCCTCCTCCTCCTGCTCCTGTTTTTTTCTAATTTTTTTTGTCTCTGCGGCAAAAGAGCGATTAGAGAGAGGTGATGTTTCACGTCTTGTTTGGTCTCCACGGTGCAGGCGCCATCATCGCCGTCATCATTGTTATTATGAGCGGCGGCGGTAGCATGAGGCTGTTGGGGTTTAATTGGCTGCTCCAGCTAAACAAGGTTAGCCTCATTTGCAGGCCTTGTTATCTAGCTGTGTGTGAGTGTGTGTGTGTGTAATGTTATGTCAGCGAGGTGAAGATGTAACATGGGTAGGTGTTAGAAAGATTGCCAGAGAAAAGTGTGGCAGTCTCGCTAGTTGGCCATTGTGGTAGCTGGCAAGCTAATGGAGCGGCTCACAGGTGGGTTGACTCGCAGGTAGACTCGTAGCCTCACAACACCTTTTCAGAGGGAAAACACCCGTGTAAGTTGCACTTTTGTTGCTCTCCAACAGCACTGTGGCTGCTGTAGAGGAGAAAAAAATGGTAAACGTTTGGAGAAGGTGTATGTCGCCGTTGTGCAACGTGTGTTGTTTTTGTTCTTCTCATCCGTAAAAGCCCATTTATTTGGATGGAAGTGTGTTTTCGAAGGAAGTGGGAGAGGAAGTGAGTCACTAACAAGATTCAAGATTTTAATTCATTATCATGTGAACAACAATTACACAGCGTAGTCACTGGCAAGTCTTAAACGATGCTCAAGACAGACCATACATGCAAAAGAAAAATAGAATAGTAACCTTAGCAAGAAAATAAAATAGACCTAAAATAAAAATAATCAGACTAAATAAGATTTACAACTAAAAATATATATAATTGAATGCTGTCAAATTACAAGGTACAAATATTGAATAGTGCAATTAAGTGGAGTTTAACAGTCTTATTGTCTCGTCAAGTCAAGTGTGTGTCGTCAGCGTATATGCAGACAATCGTCTTTTAGATGTCAGAAATCCTGTTCTGAGTAACGTAATTGCAGCAGTTTGTGAATATTTTCATGTCTTTTCTAGTCCAGAGTGTGAAACATGCAACAGGTATGATATTTGACTGTAATATAGTCATGTGTTATGTTATTATTGACCATTGATAAGTTGCATAAGTTGTCACATACATGTCGTCCCATTTTGGGTTTTAGGTAAAATATAGAGACCATGGCTGATTGGTTGTCAGTTGTGTGTGTGTGTGTGTGTGTTCTTGTTGTGTTTCCCTTCAGAGCCGATTATGGTAAGAGCATCACGGGATTTGAAATATTGAGAGAGAGCATACAGTGGCTGTGAGCTGAGCTGCATTGCTGCTGGCTTCACGGGGGATTTACGGGTCTGTACGCATTGAGGGAGAAGGCAGGAGGTGTGTGTGTGTGTGTGTGTGTGTGTGTGGACTCTTCCTCGGCTTTCACTCCATCTTACTACCACTTTCCTTTCTGTTGTGATCCTCAAAGTGCCTCCCATCTTTTGAGCGTTTCTACTTCCCTTCGTGATTTTTCCCACTTTCTTTCATTCGCTCTCCACCGGTGATGATTCCTCACTCTTTTCATCTCGTCTCATCATGCTGCCTCATTAGCCTTCATCTCACAAACCCCTCCTCACAAATCTCCCTCTCTCTCCCTCCATCATCCCGCTGGGCTACGTCACTCCTCTCTGCTTACATCTGTCCACTGCAGGATTTAAGATGTGGATTTCAGTGAGGAGGAGAGAGGAAGAGGAAGGGGTGGTAGAGTGGAGGATTCATGGGAGAAACCAGATGAGAGGAGGAAGAGGAGGAGGAGAAAGGTGGGGGAGGGATGTTTGGAGGGTTTTGCCTATTGTTAGCTGATGTCATGGACAGTATTTCTCTCTGCATCTCTCTCACACACACACACACATATGCACAAACATTTGCGTTATTGTCCCCTCAGTAGTTGCAATACACGCATTAATTCAGTACAGTACAATCACTGCGTGCAGCGTGTCGGAGTAAATGTGCTGTGTGTGTAATGATACCGCATAATGATGCTGCATTTCCCAAAAAAAAACAAAAAAAACAGATGACCTTTAAGAAATTGCAGCACAAGTTGAGAGACATGACCAATATAATGTGGACACAGTTTAGCCGAGCAGCCTCAGCTTCAGTCCTGAAACATCAGAAAAACGACACTCTGGGGCGTCCAAATTACGACGACGTAGAAAAAAGACGCTGCTTTTCCGAGACTTCATTTCAAGTTGTGTGGAAAGTGCGGACTTCAAACTATATACCAGTTTTTTATAAATGTGTTGATAGGCCAAAGTAAAAACAGACTTGTGATAAATAATTTACACTGTGCTTTTTCCTGAATATTGTCGTCACGTTTGGTGCAGGAAGAAACGGTAAAAACGGGCTATTGTAAGGAAAGTGCTAAACACCTATTGACTTAATCAATACTACATTTATATATAAAATACAATATATTTTAATCGTTCTCATTACAGTTTTTATCATATAAATATCTCCCCTGACAAATACAACCCATGCTGCTGTACATGCTGTATTTACTGTACATAATACAGTCATACTTTTAATGTAAATAGTTGTAAATAACTTTGTTGTTTGCTAAATTTGTACATACAGTTTTTGAAATTTACCAATTTATATTTGCATTCTAAGTTATAAAAATGGTTCATTAGACATGTTTGTGGTTTTCACATTAAAAATCAAACTTTCTTCTGTCCGAATTTTATGTTTTTAGTGTGGTAATACAGTATGTCAAAATGAAAAAATAACTGTAAAGTCACACATCTGAGGTTGTGCTGAAAAAGATTACACCAAACAAGGCAACATAAACTGTAAGGTGAAATCTGCAATAATACCATACTGATATTGAGCAGGTAAAATGTTCACCATCTCAGTGTTTGCGCACTATTTTCTCATTAGCACTCAGTACACCCTTCAGTTTTTCATTCATTTCATTTCATTCAAGTATTTCATCATAAACCAGAGTACGTTTGTTTTGGATATGCTTGTGTTCAAATAGCAAAGATGGCGGGTGAGGCAAAACAGCCATGAATCGTGCAAATGGGGTTAGCAGAGAGCGCTTTCAAACAGGCTCTCTTCATAGTGTTTGCACTGGCTGTGCACCTGAAAAGCGACTGAAAAAAAAAATCGCTCTCACGTATCTTTCCAATCTCTCCCTGAAGTGGTCGTGATTGTCGGTTTTGGACAATCTACAGAAATTGTCAGACACAGCCTCTCCAATTCCAGCATGGTAAAAAAAAAAGTGTGGGCGGCATATAAACAGACCGATGCCTTCTACGGGATTGATTTCTGAGATTTCGGATTTATCCACTCTGATGACTGTTGTCAAAAAGAGCGTGAAGAGCGCTGGACAGGAAGACGAGATGGAGAGAAAAATGTGTTTTTCAGACGTAGCTGCTCAGTGTGGATCCCAGAATAACGTCTCAGCATCTTGTTTTTACCTCCAACCCTGCATATGTTTTCTGTTTTGCATTCATCTGTCTATGCATCAAAACCAGGAAATTTCTTCACGATAAAGCGAAAGCATCAAAAGCTCCCTTGATCTTCTCTCCTCTTTCATCCATTTACTCTTCTTGTGGTGGGCTCTTGTTCTCCTCTTCTTGATTATTCCTCCTTCTTGCGTCTTTTCTTCATGACGCAAAGGCCAAATTGCTCCATTCTTCTCCTCTCTGACGTCCATATTCACTCACATGTATGCTCTCCTACGATCTCTCGTTTCACCTTCCCTCCACGCTTCATCACCTCCCCATTCAGCAGCGAGTATCAACGCCATTTATGTCGTTAATATGGAAATAATGGCCGAGCTGCGTGCGGGTCTATGAGAGGCAGATTGGGTTCATTGTTCCTGATTTTTTAAACTAGAGAATAAGAAATCCCCCCTCCCAGAAACGGGTTGCCAGGCAACAAGGAAAGACTTCAGGAAGTTGATGACGTGTAAAAGATGATGGTTATACACTTTGTTTTTTGTACAAGTTGAACAAACAAGATATGACCTGTTAATTAGGAAGATTAGGGTTTGCTAGTTGGTGGATTTTTATTTTATCTTTTTTTTTTATTTTTGCATTGGATGAAGGCAGGCTAGCAGTTCCCCCCTGTTTCCAGTTTTTATGCTGCTAAGCTAAGCTACAGGAAGTGGCTGCAGGCTGTAGTCATGTTTTAAACAGACAGATTTTGGGAGCATTATCGACCTTCTCATCTAACCCTAACAAAAAAGTGAATAAGAATATCGATCTCACATTTATTTGGAATTATTTATATATTTTATATTACTTTATTTTTAGTTTTTTATCTATTTTTTTGCTTGTGTTATCTGTCCAAATATTTTTGAGCATCGTTTTAGGGAGCATGTGACTGCTCTGAATTGTTGTGCACATGATAAATAAAGTTTTGAAATATTGAATCACACTTTCATCAAACTTGTTTCTTTAGTATAGAAGAAGAACAGAATTATTATTTTTATTATTATTGATCTGTATTGTTTTGAACTCCTTACTGAATGTGGTTGAAATAATTGTCGTCTAAATGCTGTGCACTTCGTTAGGTAGCCTCTTGGTTATTGTTATCTTTTTTTTCCCTCCGTCTGCTTCATACAATGCGTCTCGTCTCTTTGCTATTAATACAATTAAACTGCCTTGATATGGCAGCACTTTTGTCACACATTGTTTTGAAGAGCTGCTGTGATTGGGCTGTGATGAGGCTGATTTGATTGCGCCGCAGGGTCCTTGCACAGATACATCGACACGCATCTGTCCCCCCCCCCTGCCGCAACAAACAGTCGACACAGTCCACGTTGTGTACTTCGTCTGCGGCTGCCGTCATAATTTCCAAAGACCCTTCTTTGCATAAATTCTCCCTCTCCCATTTGCTTGCTAATGCTCGGAGCCAGCTTGCGCATAATTGTGCTCATTTAGGCTTTTCAGAAGCTAAGCTGCCTTTCACCTCTCCGTCACTGCAGTGCATCTGTCTTTTTCATATTTCAGTGAGGTAAAATATTCTATATGTCGACAATCGGGAACATTTTAGCATGTAAATCACCCCCCACCCCCCTTCTTTCTGTCTCCCAGCCTCCCCCGCTTACCTCCCTTATTTACATTGCTAACTGCGGCTGAATGAATGCGTGATGAGTGTGTCAGTGATGTTGTCATTTCAGAGCCATTAACCGGCCGCTGACACTGTGATTGGGAGAGAGATGAAAGCGCTCCTGTCCTCCGGTGAACTGTGATCGACTCTTTTTGTTTGTTTAGTTCTGGATTGGCATTTTTTTCAGCCAATCCAAATGGTTTATTTATCTTGAAAGGAATAAAGGAACACTTCATCCTTTAGTTTGTCTGAAAAACTCAAAACCACCAAATTTGGAGGTGCATGGTTTTTGTTGGACAGCGACTGAAGTAACAGACTTTTAAGTTGATTTTGGTGAATATATTAGCAAACTGCTGCCTCTTCACACATCCAGCAGACAGACACAGAAGAACATTATCATTCAATTAAAGTCATGCCAGTGGACAAATGTAAGTCTTTAGTATTCGCCTGTTAGCTCTGTTTTGGTCTCCTCCAACTCCTAATGTTGTGGTTTGCATGTTGCCTGTTGTTTCTTGTGCCCCTTGTGTTATCCTGTCTTGTGTCCATCTCGTTTCTGGTTTCCCGTGTCCTTGTATTTTTGTTATCTTGTTTTGTCTCCCTCAGTGTGTTCTCTGTTAGTTCTTGTTTCTGTCTGGCTGTGTGCACTTCCTGTTTTATTTTGTATTCTTGCCTCTCCTCACTTGTTGAGCACTTTACTTCCTGCCCTTTTGTGTTTCCTCTCCCATTTTGATTACCTGCTCCGCCCCAATTAGTTTCACCTGTGCCCTGTTAGTCTCCTCACCTGTTTCCACTTCCCTGTCCCTCACAGTGTATATATATCGGTCCGTTCCCGCATCCTGGGTCCAAAACTTCACTTTGCCCTGTGCCTACCCTGACACCTAATTGCTAATCAGCAAGGTTTTAGAGCCCCTCAACTAAAAACAGATGATAAATGATGGTAGGAGGACAGTCACTTGAACACAAAAGACATTTTTAAAAATACAATAAGATGGAAGCTCTCATAAAGCTTCGGGTGATCATTCGTACAACTTTTCATATTACATAGATCCACTGTTAATATGGAAAATATATTGATTACCACCACACAACACAACTTCGTACCAGTATAAAGTGAAATAATAAAGCTAATAATGCAGGACCTCCCTTTCTTTTTGCTGTACTTTCAATGATGCAAATTACTTTACACATCTGAGGTCAATAGAATAAAAAATAAAACCAATTAACTGAGTAAATATGATACTTTTTGGGGCCTCTGCAAAGCCCCGAGGACGCTCTGTCCTCTCCTTCCCATGTGGTCACATCTCCATCCTGACTCTCTCCCTCCATTTATGTGTCCTCTGTCTCCTCTCTGTGTTTTTCATCATCTCTATAATGTGTCTGGGGCCTCGTGGACCCTCGACACCAGCAGCAAACATCAAACAGCCTCCATCTCATTTCTCCTCGCTTTCCATCTCCTGTGGCTCTTTATCTCCTCTCACGTCTTTGTCCTTTCCGCAGTCCAAAAAGCAAATTTTTTTTTTTTTAACAACACCCATCCTATCGGCGTAAATCACCGTCTGCCTTCCATTGTAAACTAATTAAGACCCTGCAGATTTGCTCTTTTTGCCCAAATGTAACTCCGACGTCCAGTCTTAACACTGGTGGGAAATTATGACCGCCCACAGGAAGTGAAAAATTGAAAGGTGGCAAATTGGAAAACTTTTTGAGAGGCAGAAAAGGCCGTCCAGAGAAACCGTAAGTATCATTTGGCATTATAACGCTGCCAGGTTGGTGAACATCATCAGTGTGCAGGTTACTGAGGACTCATTTAACCTCTGACTGACATTTAGAGACACTTATTTACTTAAATTTACCTTCTTTCTCACTTTAACATCCCATTTATTTCCATTTAATAGTACTGTAGTGTGCTCTTTGGAGGTGAATAATGATGGTGTGATGATTGCTATGATTGTTAGCTCAGTCGCTAACAGGACACACGTCATTGAAAAGATGTTCACCACTCCAACCTCCATAACTGTGTGCAATCAATGGATCACTTGTGCAGCATGTTATACTCACTGTGACAGAAGAGGATCAATAAAAGGAAGCAAATCAACAGAGCTAATAAGCAAAGATAGCATCATCTATTTTAGACTCTTCACCTCTTTGCTCTTAAATGTCAGCTCTATCAGGAGAGACTGCAAAAATCCTGCAGGTGTATTTCATCTCTGCAAATGAACGGTGCCAATTTCACTGATTAACTTCACCGTTTGCAAATATTAAAGCCACTCTCACTGTGTCTTAACCCTCACCCCATCCTAAGAAGGCATTCAGATTTTGTTCGGTGATGCAACATTCATGTAAACTGTGAGGATTTTTTTCTTGGAAGCATGAGATTATTTTTGGAAATACAGAGCAGCAGCAACACACATCAACAAAAACCGCCGTGCACCACGAAATTAAACGTATGTATGAAATGTATGAGAAATCTGAGAAAGTGTAAAAGTTTGTTCTCCCTTTAAACGTTTGATCTACATCTAATACGAAGCTGTCTGAGTGGTTGAGAGAAGGTTCAGTTGAAGAGTCCTCTCGTTCATTTGTAAAACTAAAAAGTACTGCAGTGCTGAAAAATACATGGACTCATTCTTTTTATTTTCCTTTTGTGAAGTCAGTGCACTTCTGTGTTATTATAAAAATGCATAAATGAAGGTCTGTTCTTGTTTCAAAGCACTGAAGTGGATCCATTAAGACGTTCGTCCAAACTGTGATGGACTCATGAGGCCAAAACGGGACAAAAATGACACTTTTCCTCGGAGATGCAGAAAAGAAAGATTTATGTTTGTTTTATATTTATCTGACATGATTTTGAACAGTAAGTTTCAGTTTTATGACATAGTGCTTCACCGGTGAGGACTAAGTGGTTTGTTTGACACATGCTGGTCTGGTGAAATTCATCTATCTCCTACAAAGAGCAGCACACGACTATTTTCCTGAACTTTTCTTTGGGAAGCAAACAAACAGGCTACATATAAACCAGAGATTTTTTATTTTTGAATGACTGTTTTGTTCTTCTTTTATCTCCTGTCTAATGTATTTCTCCTCTTTGACACCCGTCAGACTGTTGGCTTCTTCTTCATCCATCTGCTCAAAGGAAGGAAGGTGGCTGACAGAGAGAGAGAGAGAGAGGTGTGTGTGTGTGTTGTGGTTGTGTGCTGGTGTCAGTTTGGTGCCACACTACACAGATGTAAATATGTTAAATGTGTGTGTGTGTGTGTGTGTGTGTGTGTATGTGTGTGTGACACGGGGGAATAGGCTGTCTACCTCTAACGTATCAATGCTGCAGGAGGGCCTCTGTGTGTGTTTCTTTATGTATTCTTGAATGGAGGTGCAGCAGGTGCATACAACTATACACATCTGCCCAGAGTGCAGACATCACACACACAGGGGAATAAATGTGTGTGTGTGTGTATGTGTGTGTGTGTGTGTGTGTGTGTGTCAGAAAAAGGTGGTTGGATGTTGGTTGTGATGGAAAAACAACTTTGCACTTCTCTTTCTCCATCTCACACACACACACACACACACACACACACACACACACACACACACAGTCTAACCAAACTAATAAACAGCAGCTCATTGATCCTAAATGTGGTGGCTCTGCAGCACAGTGCTGCCACCCTCTGGTGTCCTTTTGTCACTGCAGAAACCCTCCATCACATGAACCATCAGTCTCCATTTATTTTAAATTAAATTAATCACCACACTTTGTTTTTATAGCTATCAACAAAGTCTGTCCAATAGTTTTCTTTATATAATTGAAAGATTGTTGTTTAAATTCGCCACTTTGCCACTGAAACACACTGAAAGCTTTCCATCAGGTTATTTCATGTTTGTAATTTTAATTCCTATGTACAAATTTTTCAAAACAAGTGGAAAGAAATGTGTCAGCACAGTCTGCTTGTGTATAATACTTGATCATTTATACTTTATCATTACTTGGATTTTATGCAAATTAACTTGTTTTATTTTATTGAATCAAGTTTTCTTCACTCACAATTAACAACCAAAATCTTTTTTTTGTTTAAACATGAAGACACCCATTTTCTTGATGATATATATTTTTACCAAACCAACAGATATTTTTTCACATGCTTAAGAAAGACTTAATTCAAACTCTTCTCCAGTACACCATGAATAAAGTGTGGGTTTATTCAGAGCATTTCTACTGTATAGATTTATCTTGGAGGACCTGAAAGCACCTGGTTGGATTACTTTTGTTAAAATATACTGGTAAGAAGAAGAAAATATGAGAGTAAACAAACACATACATTTCCTAAGTTCCTCAAAACTCCATCTTTGGAAATAAAATCAGTATGTAAAGATGCTTCTTCAAGCTTCGTGTGTTGCACCGTTAAGAAAAAAACAACCTGCCTGGATGGAGAAGAAACTTTCCTTCTTCTCTCTCAGTTCCTGAAAGGCCCGAGGCTTCTTGCTGATCCAACATTTTGCTAGATACCCGACATACCGTGTTAATATAACAGTGGATAAATGCCCAGAATCTATTCCCTGTCCCAAAGACAACACTGTGGGCTCGTACATTTTGCAAGGCAGTAACAGCGTACAAACCATAATACAGTGCGAGTGTTACTTCCATGAATATTTATTACCAGTGTGACCACCCTGACTTGAAAAGCTACCACCAGCCTTGTTCCCAATCCCACAGTGATTTATTTTTTTTTGGTGATGCAATATTGATGTAAGGCGCTAATATTCTGTAACTCGAAGGATAGACGTGAGCAGGCGTCGCGCTGTGTGTTACTTCCAGGGGTAGTTTCTTGGCAGCTTGAGTTTTTCTAACAGAGAAGTGATAAAAAAAAGAAAAACCTGCCTGGGGCGCGGGATGGGCTTGTTTTTGACTTTGTTCTGTAAAAACACAGACTGTGGACAGCCCGCGTTACACAAAGCAAACGCATGCAGCAAGGCGCCCCGGTGAAACGAGAATTTGCTTCAGAGAAAAGGAGGATTTTTGCAGCTGAGGGAGAGGCCGAGGAAAGAATTAATAAAAGAAAGCTATGGGAGCTCAGGGATCAGATTTTTTTCTTTGTATATCCATTTTTTTCTGATGTGAATCCAAATCCAGGCAGAGACTCGGTGATGTGTAAGAAACAGGTACTCTCTCCAGAAAAGAGACCGGGTGAAAGTCTTTTGATCAAATAATCAACATCAGCATTGTTTGATTATGTTAAATGGGGAGATTTTTATTAACAGTTATACAGAAAATATGAGATAAACTAAAGGGTTTTCATTAATTTCCTGTTATTACAGTATAGAAAAACTAGAAATTCATCAAAAAAGCTCTTAAAAACACCTGTAATTGATAAAAAGGACTTAAATTTCTCAGTAATGGTGCAAGATCAGGGTGGTTCAAATAGAAAATCAATGGATAGTTGAACAGATTTTAATATACTGAGGTGTTATTAATAGGGCTGGACCTGAAATTTAAATAATTTGTTGTTAATCAATTTCCAAATTTGGCATTCAAATATTTGTTTTTTTGTGATTTTTTTTTTTTTTTGAGGGGGTGTTGATTGATTCACAAAATCAATTTCTGCATTTAGTAATGTTTTACTGGCCAAGCCTCGCCCTTTAAAAAAGGTGACCATTGTGGGTGATGCGTGCATGTGATGCAGTCACATGGCAGGTTTCTTATGGGAAGTGAGTCTCTCCCTAAAAAGTACCTTTATATGCAACAGGCACCATGAAGCTCATGGGTTGTGAAGTTAAAGTAATCAGTAGATTAAGGTGTTCTGGACAGGCCTGTTATTATCGTTATAAGGTCACTATGAGGCAGACTTTTCCAATAATGAGTGAGAAAATGGACAGACCAGGTCTTTTTATAGAGTAAATTCTTAAGTCAAGAAGCAAATTGAATTTCAGCTCTTTGGGCTGGTGTGGAAAAAAAATGATAAAACAGGAAAACAAAACATAATTCAATAATCAGTCGATGTTTGGAAAAAAAAAAAAACTTTTTAAGGTAAGAATAAAGAGACCAACACTCACACAAGTGGCTTCTCCTTCCAGTTGTGTTCAGAGGAAGATGAGAGGCTTTAGATGGTGAAACAAAATGAGCTCTCAGCGTCGGCGTGTGGTGGATCACATCTAATGTGATTACACCAAAAATGATGACTGTAATCAAATTGGATTACAGATTTTCAGAAAGGGTTTATTTGAGGCGTTTCTGTGAAAAACACTGGATGAGAACAAAAGTGCTGATTGTGTGATGAACGCCACTTCAGCTGGATCATAAAATTAGAGGTCGTTTTAACTGTACGTGATAACAGAAAGTGTTGTCTTTAATTCTCATTAGATAACTTTAGATTATCACATCGTTTGTCTCGTCTGTGAGAGATGCACTGAAGTATTTGTGGTCAGTGGTGGAAAAGTATTCAGATCCTACACTTCAATAAAAATATCAGTATAATTATGCTCTTGTGACTAATGTATTATTATTATATTAGACATCATGAGATAATTAATACTGATGTGTTGACATAAAAGCAGTGTTTTACTGTTGCAGCTGGTTGAGGTGGCCGTAGTTTGAAGTACTTTACATGCACAGTTGAGTAGATTAGTTTCACAAGTTTAATCTGAGGGCTCAAGAGATGATTAATGCAATCAATAATCTTTGATTTCTTTGGGTGGTGAACAGTTGTTTAAATAAAAACCTTGCAAGAAGTTTGAGGTGAAATATCTCTTTTATGAAACTGCTAACAACTCATAGACATCTGAAACATGGCAAGGGGTCACAAGCCAAACAGATTAATGACCCCAAACAAAGCACTGTATTTTATAAGCTCATCATATGGTTTGTTTAAGACCTTTAAGTTCAAAATAGTTGATTAAAGGCACAATATTTCCCTCTAAAACTTCATAAAGTAGAAGTATTATGTAGCAGAAAACGGAAATACTTTTGCAATAACAGAAGAGGAGTAAATGTACTTAATTACTTTCCACCTCTGGTTCATGTAGATCAATAAAACCGTCGTCGTACCGGGAAACATCCTCTTGTATATGTGTGAAACTATTAATGCAAACAGTGCTGAAAATAAGAGCACAGTCAGCGAAGCTTGGCCGAATCCTGGAAGTGGAGATAAAATTACACGCCCGGTCGATAACGTGGAATCAGATAACATTTGGGAAAGCAACCTTGGAAATTCCCAGAGGGGCTCTGGGTTTTTATTTTTAATTTATTTTATTATTTTTTTTGTTTTTGGCAGCAGAGTGCTCTTCACTTGATCACATAATCACCGCCTGATTAATATCAGATATGAGCAGGTCAACAGGATGCTAATAGGAGATGATAGCTTTGTTTACTGGAGGACCACAGTCGGGGAACGTGTGTGTGTGTGGGTGTGTGTGAGACTCTGTGTGAGATTTTATGTTTGAATTAGACCAGCGCCGTGGGACGTGTGTGTGTGTGTGTTTGTGTTATATTTTGTTGCCTATGTGCGTGTAGGTGCGCGTAACTTTTGGACCAAATGATTGAGATAATTACCCTCTCTGCTCGCGGCATGCAAATTACACCGTGATGTCTTGTTTGGAGTGGTGAGAGCACTCAAGCTATAAAAACATCACAGCTATAAGATTGTCAAATAATTAAGACTTTCGACGCTTTATTTCTAATTTCCCTGCCCTCGAAATTTAATTTAGCTAAGAAATCAATGCGCGCATATGCTCAGTGTCTTTGGACTTTAAAAAGTTTTAGTATTTCAGCAACCACAGAGGCAATAACCAGCTCGTTGCTTAGTTTTGTCTGTGAATTAAGAAACTCCACATTACACTCTGTCTGGACATTTGCTTCTTTACACCTGTGGAGGTACAGACGGCTTATAACGGTAGATTTGGTGGATAGTCAGCATTGTTCGTGCTTGTTAAAAAAAAAAAAGTCGACAGCGGGGGATGAAGCCGGTTTGAAGCTGGGAGACACTGCTTCCATAAATACGTCCACAAACAGCTTTATCGTCTTTTGAAAAACATTCACGGCGGCGGCATTTTAGCTTATGTGCTCCCACAAAAGAGAAGAATTCAAATCGCTGTGATCCAAACAGACGACGTTTATGTTTGCAAGGTAATTCATCCAATTACAGTGTAAATTACAGCATATGTACCAACGCTGGTAATGTTTCCATTTAAAGCCAAATCATGCCAAAGGCTTATGGGTAATGGGACTGGTTGCCTGTCTGCTCAGCCCTCAGCTTAACATAGATAGATGAGGGTCGGGGGAGTCGAGTAGGAAGGAGTAAACTCATCCCACGGACTGACATCCTGTCAGACACAGCGTGTACTTTGCCTAAATTGGCCAAAAATGTCGTCATCTTTTAGTCTGAGAACTCCTGCGCTCAAAAATACGGCTCATTAAAATGTTTCTAGATTCGAGAAAATGTTAAAGATGCGGACGCCTTTTAAATGCACATTTCGTGGTGGCAAAACTGATATAACCAAAGATTCGACATATGATAATGACGCGGGAGCCGGTGGAGTAACTAACGAGAGAGCGAAGTTTCCAGCAGCCATCTGCGTTGCTGGGAAATGTGAAACGGAAAATCAATCTTCCAGTGCAACTGAACTGAAAAGTATCTGCAGGAGTAGCAAATTGTGACCATTAGCTGACCTTTACAGATTAATTTTACAGTCGTTTGAGATGTACAGTTGAAGAAGTGCTTAACGAAGGCTCTGCAGACATGCTTGAACCTCCAGCAGGAAAGAATACAGTTTCATTGGAGCCACAGAGGGAATTAAATCCTAAACTCTGGCAGTGTTACTGTCTTGCTTCACCTGTTTAGCCGTAGAGGACATCTTGATAAATTGCCCCTGAAATAATCTCCCGCGAGCCGTCATGACACGCTGTCGGCAAACAATCACCCAACCTCATTAGCATTGTGTATTGACATCAGTGTAAATCTCAGCTGAGAGCATTAGCATGCTGTGGAGTATTGATGTCCTTGTAAATCAACACTAGTGGTAAATACAGCAGGTAGGACAAGGACTCTGAGCACGACTCACTTCCACAGGTGTTTGGGGAAATGCAGCAGGGAGAGGAGCAAACGCTGATCTTCAAGGAGCCGGCGGCTGTTTGAGAGCGTCGGCCGCAGAAAAACAACAGCGCTGGTTGATACGATTAAAATGATGAATTGTGACACAGTGAGAAGTAAGGGTGTTAAAATGTGTGTGATTAACGAACCTCAACCAGGAACTTTTGGTGTCTAGTCTTTCATAGTTTCTTGGCTTGGGCAACACCACAGATATGGTTTTAATATAAAGTGATACCAAGGCCAGAATCACTGATAACTATATTTTATTGGAATTAAAAGCATGATAATGAACTCTTATATTATGGAGGAATATTTGTACTGCAGCAGTAACTGGTTGCTTCATTTCATTATTAACTGTTTATTGCTTTGTCACGTACATGTTAAAACGCAAAACAGTAAATAAAAATCATCTGAAGAGCAGCAGCGAAGCAAAGAGGATCGATGGATGTATTTTTTTTTTTTGCATTGATCCTTGTGATGCCAATATCTGTACATATTAATGACAGCTGTGCCCTGAGATCGGCTATACTGATATTTAACATGACTAGTTACAGAAGATTTAAAGCAACGAAAAGGTGTCATATTCAGTACAGACACAAAACATCTGTTACATCTAAATGAGCCCCGTATAACTATTTTATTGAAGCGGCTGCAGGACATGAGCTCATGTAGATTCAGTGTAAGACCATCAGTAAGTGCTGAAGTGTCACTTCTCAATCTGACCTCTGACCTCTGTGTGGACGTGGGCGAGGAAGAGGGAGAGTTCAGGAAATCTCATAATTATCACTATTAATGGTGAGAATTTCACAACTTTCCCTTTTTGGGTTCATGAAGTTTTCTCGTGGTTGTTAAAGTCAAATCCGGCAGTGACTGAAAAGATCAAATCTGTCATGTTGTAGTTGTATGTGTGTTCGACATGCATTTATAAAAGTCTGCAAAACTAACAAAATGTTCACACTAATTGAAAGCACAGATGTCTTCTTTTGCGGTGAAACTCTTCATTAGTTGTGCTTGTCGAATGAAGTGATTCTGATTCAGTGTCGTGTCCCTCCTCTGGGCTCAGGGGCCCGGGGCAGCTGCACTCATTACAACACACACACACACACACACACCGCTGCCCATCCACCCGTCCACTTTAACTGGAATCCCCAAATCTGCTGTAAATGGCGGAGTCCCCTCAGAGGCATTTTCCCTTTATCACGAACATGCAGAGTGTGTAAAGTCAGCTGCTGGGCACGACGCCCTCGATCTGCAAAAATGTCCACTTAAGAATGTCGACAGGAATTAAAAGAGCAATGGATAAAGTCCAAACTGCCCCTCAGCAAAAAAAGAAAAAAACAAAACAAAATGGACATATCCGTAATCTCGACCAATCCCAAAGACTCGGTGTGTCCTCCATTTTAAAATCAGCTTCAACCTCCAGCTGGTGTTTTCAATGATAAAAATAATGTTTTTAATTCCATTTTTATTACATTTGGAGCTACTAATTACAGCACCTTGTATATTTTCAGTCTATTTTATTTAATTTGGTCTCATTTTTCTTATTGGTTTTGTTTTCTCCCTCCCTAAATGTTGTTCTTTGCACTTCTCTTCTTGCTATGCTTATTTGTACAGCACAGTTTATTACCGGTGCTTTGTAGTAAACGTGCATCGCTTTGCAGAAGTGAACAACTGGATGTTTCATAAGATGTTTCTGCTTCAGAGGCTAAAAAGTGTTGAAGTCAGATAAAAAAAGGCAAATGAGAAAGCAGTTAGATTATTCTGGGATGCAGCGTGATGATGAATTGCCTCTTCACTGGACGTTCCTTTAATCTGCAAATGTACTTTGCCCCCTTTTTTTTGAAAATGCGATTTTATTAATTATATCAATTAAAGGTTGGCAAAGCTGAAGGGTATGTGAGGAATCGAGGGTCTGTAGTGAGAATTATGTAGTTCGTCTTTGAAATCACTCAACGACCCAACATTTGAACATTTTCCTTCACAAATTGCATATAATTTAACAGAGTGCATTGGTCAAATAATTGATTATGCAAGATCTGACTGCAGCTCTCATAATTATTTTTAAATGTTCTGATATTTTACCAGGTCAAACTGTGAGATCTGATTGTATTTGTTTAGAGAGTTAAGTCTCAGTTAAGTCAAATCTCACAGGAGTCGTCTAAAGTCATTTTTCGGGACTTGAGCCTGACTTAAGTCCTAGGTCTGATTTCACAATGATAAACTTGGACTTTAATAAGGTCTAATTAATAGTCAAACTTCAGATACACATCTAAATTCATCTGTTGCATAAAGTTTATTGTTACTTCTGGGCAAATTTAGACTTTTTTCAAACTAAAAGACAAGATTTAACAACCTCATCAAACTATCTTCACCCCAGCAGAAAACTTTCTTTTCAAACTTTGAAGCCAGCGTTTTACATTTCAAAGCGTAAAAATACAAAAACCTCTGGGGACCATGAAGATCGACCTGCAGCAGAGCTGATCAGCCGGAGCTCAGATCAGGATTCTTCGGACGAGTGAAAACAACAATTTCAACAGGCTGCTCTTTAAAAAACTCACAAATTATGAGCCACGTTTCTCCTTTTTTGTATTGTCCTTTGGTGCCACCGGTCAGCAGGTGGCGCTGACTGTTACCAGAAAAACATCGCTCTTGAGTTAGCCTTATTTATTTTCATGAAACTGACTAATGAAAGTGCACATTTAAGACTTTACATTACACACCAGCCTAGCATATCTTGTGAAAAAATGCCCTATTCTGAGCTCTGGAGCTGTGTAAGTCCTAAAGCAACTATTAAACTGTAAAACTACCACCAAGTTTTAATTTCAAAGTGAAACAACAACCCCCTGAAACACTGACAGATCTCCGTTAACTTCACGAGATGGAGGACTCTCAGTAAAAGTTGATGTGCATGAGTTGTTGCAGCTCCTGCAGGTGACCAATAGATTCAAGTCATAAACTTTGATACTGCACCTTTTTTCTTGTTTAACAGCTTTGTATTTTTGTGATTAGTATGCTTGGAGAGGATTAATAAGGCCTAGAAGATTTCATACTGAAAGCGAGTCACAAGTGAGGGTTAAGAGGCTGCACCTCTCTTTTCCTTGAACACATTGTAAAGAGAACTTATTATTCCTGGCACAGAACAAGAGATCCTTCAGAGGCCGGAGAGCTGTTATGTATAGGATTCATTTAGTTCTCCACATCAGCACTTTTCTTTCCATTCCTCTTCTCCAGATTAAACAGGGGTGTGTACGGGAATGTGTCTCATTTGGTTTACCTCTGCCCAGAAGAGGTAATAATGGGCTCCGGGATGCACCGCAAATGAGAGATTTTTATCCTCCCGCGAAACGCCACGAGGCGAGCGACTGCGTTGAACTTGTTTTAAAAAAAGAACAAAAGGCTGACGTTTTATTGTCAGGAACTTGTTGGAGGATTCGTGTTTCTCTGCCTTTCATCCGAGAAGTGCAAACCTCTGCACAATCCCGCTCGACTCAAAATATATCTGTGCTGTCAGTTTGTGGAAAGTGTTTATTGTATATGTTGTATAATGCATTAGGTGGAGGAGCTGGCGGAGGCTGCGGGGGAAAAGGCCGCCTGCTGCTGTGCTGCTCGCCCTGCTGTCACTGTTACTGTGGCCCAAGACAAGAAGCATTAAAAATGGATTAAAGACGGATGGATGGATGGAAGTGTTAGCATGTGTATGCTGTAATAAAAAAGCCTTGTCTCTCCCTTTTTGTGATGCAGTGAAAGAGTCAGAATTAAGACTATGAGCGAGGAGTCGGCAGAGATTAAATCCTTGCAGAAGCCAACAACTAATCTGGTAAACGATATGCCATTTAAGTTGAATCATTAATAGACTAAAGCTGCGTTTCGACCCAATGCACCCTGAACTTTTAGTCCCAGAAATCTTTTTCAAGCAACTAAAAAGGTTCCTGCAGCCAATTGTTGTCTACATTTCCACCGTGGTCTAAAGATCTGCAAAGATTAGGCAGATTAGTCCGCTGACGCTTGAGAAAGTGGCTGTTTTTAGATGTTTTATATGTGTTTTGCACACTGGATTTCCTCCTCAGTAAGTCCTGGACTTATTCTTCTGCTTCGTGTTGATATCCAACAAAAACAAACCGCAAATACATTTTGTTTGCAGATGTGGAAGTAAAATCTTGTGGATATTCGACAAGTCAGAAATGTTCGGAGCTGCAAGGCAACCCCCAAAGTTCCTGTGCTTTTTAAAAGTACTTAACCCCTGAGCAGGGACTTTTTAGGAGGTAAAATAATGTCCCTGAACTTAATTTAGACCCTCTAAAGTTTTTTTCATCCCTCTGGAAAGATCCTGTGGTCGAAACGTGGCTTAACTCACCAAATCAGTAGCTAATCTAGGCCGCCTCCATCTACAAGTGAGTAGCCTCGAAAGTTAACTGATCCAGTGTGTGGTAAGATGCATGAGTTACCACCTTGGTCAAATGAATAGCTGGTTTCTCATTTTCCAGCATCAGTGTATTTGTTGAGGACGTAACCTCCGCTGATTGTTCAGTCTTAATTTTTCCCTGCATAACACCTCTTTTATTTCACTATTCATACACTGTTTTTAAAGCAGCATAGCGAGACAGATAAAGCACTTTTTAAAAACAATTAAAAAACCCTAACCTTAAAGCAATTAGTCCGTATCTCTAAAAAAATATTAAAAGAGTAGACTTTTGCGGGTTTCCTGGTTTGACAGCGTCCTTGATAATTTGGCTGCAATCAATCATCCTGCGAGTGGGTGTCAAAGAGTTTCTCATGAGCAAAACACCTCAAACACACCTGCCAATTAAACTGACTGAATGTGCAGCATCATTTTAAACTCGACTGAAAGGAACAAAAAAAAACACGATATTTAAAAAAAACTTTTTTAAATGCAGTGAAAAGGGGTTCACAGTGAGAGGTCAACTCTTTTCTAAAATACCGAAGCCTTGCCAACATATTTGGTCATAAAGAAACATTTCAGGAGTAGGAATGGAAACTTTTTACATTTTGATGATGAAATTGTTTCAATATTTTATATCAAAATCTACAGAGCAAAAAGGTGCAGCTCCGGGCTGCTCATTGTTAAAATACACAACCTATGGTGTCAAAAGCAATATCAAACTAACATCAATATACCAACAGGATTTATATATCTCATTCATATCTTATTCTCTTTTTTACCGTGCAAGTTTAAAATCTCTCACTTACCCACAGAGGACTTAATCATTAATCCTCATCCTCATTATCACTCCAATTAGCTGCACCTGTTGCTTTCAATGCACCATGATGACGATGTCTGCAGCCAGAATCAGAGTGCGGAGGATTATGGTATTGTAAGTGAGATTTTTAGCATATAAAGTCCTCTTCAGAAAATCCCCCAAATTCACAGAAAGAAAACAGAGAAGTGACCTTGGTGTCTTAATGGCCTGAAGAAATATGAAGACGTGATTATTGTGACTTCAATCAGACAAGAAGAGCTTGGAGACATAAAAGAGAAGAGGCCTATAATCTGTTTAGGCTGACATAATCTGACTATTTTAGGTTAAAAAAAAAAAAAAATGTCCTCACCAGAACATAATCATATTTATGGCAGCATGGAGAGGGCTCTGAAACAGCCTTTAGAGATTAGATCTCCAAAGAAACAAAAAAAATGTTGCAGAGATAAACCAATAAAGAAAACACAGTTAATGATAATAAATTACGTTAAATATTTATGGTTATGGCCACTTTAAGTATCCAAACAATGAACCAAATTGCTCTGAAGTCCCAGTCAGTCCATTTATTACTGCAGATTGCCAAGCCAGTCCATAAACCTGCTAACGGCGCTCTCGCCATCTGGAAGCTTCCTGTCCGGAGTCAGTCCGCCGTGCTGCCAATAAGTCGACCTGTTTACCTGTTGACCCATCTATCAGAGGTTTCTGGGTCCTTTAACCACAACTAATGCAGACGGACTGAGTCTCTTCTCGAGTGCCTCTGAGACATTTTGACACTATTAAAGGTGAGACTATCAGCTAAAAACTGGAGAATGTCCCTGAAAGCTTTTGTCCATCTGGAGTCCACACAGAAGTAAAACAGTGCATTTTATTAATTTTCAGCACTCTGTGAAACAATAATGACTTGTTAAAAGTTTGCTTCCAGATGTTGTTTCGTCTGGGCTGCGGTGCCGAGTTTCGTTTTCCCTCGACGGGGCGTGTTCGGAGGCTTTTCCACTCTGACAACAACGCAGTTCTGGGAAAACGGTGAAGTCTTCAAACATCTGTGTGTCAAAAACGTACAGTTTCTATCCACATTTGTACAGAAAAAGAGGAAAAAATACATCAGCTTCATATGTGTTCATTCTAAAAGCAGCTTAGGTAACCGTTTACTCTGCTTAGCATGACTAAACGCTTTTCTTCTAATGACTTAAATAGATGTGTGATTACTCGCCCCCCCCTCTTTTTTCCTCCTGCTCTCTGCTCTTTCATCCTTTTATCCTCTCTGTTAGCCGGGGGGAATTGATGGAGACGTGTCGAGGGTCCAGAACCACAGGTGTTGGGGAGGTAGCCGGTAATGAATGGCTTCCAGCAGAATGTTAATCATGATTAACAAGCGAGATCGGCCAGGAGGCAGCGGCGCCCGACAACGGGAGCGAACCGGCCAGGCGTGGCGAGCGGCGGCCTCGGCGCGAAGTCCACACGGCACGGGGGAGCTCGAGCGGCCAAGGGCGGACGTGTCGACACCCTCCTGCATCTCAAGACTCGCGTACTGTCGCTTTATGGGGCGCGTAAATCTGCCGTCCAACTGAGGTAGCAATATGTCACCTTTTTTATTCGCCCTCATGGAATGAAACAAAGATGAAACACAAGACAGAGACTATACGCTATAAAGAGTAAAGATATAGCAACATGCCCTTTGAAACTCCAAATTACACATTTCAGGAACAAAAATCCTCTCATATTATAAAATACAAGCTACTAATGAACATTACAGAGTCTGTGTGTTCAGACTGTTGTTGCTGTTACTGTTTTTGTCACAACACCACAGAGGAAAAGGGCAGGTTGTTTTTTTTGTTCAGGCTCTACATGAGAAATAATCTCCACTGTACTCTCTGCAAAGCTGTTTACATGGCGGTGGAGACACTTCACTTAAATTGAGTTTCACTGCAAAGAAAGAAAGAAACAAACACCAACAAAAAAATGGCCACATGACCTCGGATTTATTTAAGAAAATACAACTCCTTTATTTGTGTATTATAATAACAAGATTCATGTATAAGATCCAGTATAACATAGACTATAACTCTATTACTCCAGTAGGTTTAGTAAAACAGTGTTTCACAGATGTACAACAGTGGTCGAAGAAGTATTCAGGCGCTCAACTGTAGTAAATAAATACTCCATTATAAGTAAAACTCCTGCACTCAAAACTTAACTTAAGTAAAAGTTTCCTATTTTATATACAGTATAACGAGAGCGCAGGTATTTCTCACTTCAAGTTTTATTGTCGGTAGTTGACGATCGTGTTTTTGTTAGTTCAACCATGGCAACAGTTAACTTGCAACCTTAGAAGAGACCACAAAAAACAGCACAGTGCCTCATAAACAGTGGGGTTAAGGGTCGAAGCTGTTGTGTTAAAAGCCTGTGTGTGTGCTGCCTATTATTATTTTATTTTTTTACTATTTTGTTACTTCATTCAGCAACAGATAGTGACATAACTCGACATTATTTAAATGACAATCTTTGAGTTTATGACTCTTTAACATTTTATCCCTCTCTCGAAAGAAAAGCTATAGCATATAGAAGTCTTTTGGTTTGCTCATAATAAAAATCTACTTCGAGGATCTCTTAATAAATATTCAAACATATCAACATAATTTACTGCAAAGCAATTACAGCAGCTGACAGTCTGATAATAGCTGGTACCCTGATCTGAGGTGTGGGGGGGTTTAATGGACGCTGATTCATGCTTTTTTCATTGTTTGCATACTGTTATTCACACAGTATATGCACACATATCCAGACTATTGTAGAACGACTTCACTTTTCTATCTCTCTGTCTTTTGTGTGTTTAGTTTTTTTGTGTATTGTTCCTTATGCCTCTTCCTCCATCCTCTTGTGTTCAACTTGTTTTATCCCCCGAATGGGTACGAAGTCGTCTCTCTGAATGAGAACTTACCATCACAACGAGTGATCTAAATTGAAAAGGCTCCTTTCATTTCCACGCAGAACAAGAGGAGGAAAGAAACCCATCCAAACCATGACTTCCACATGTTCCAATGTTAAAAACAAGCGGCGAATGGAATGAGACAATATTTCTGGTCTGTTGTGCAGATCGAGCTCCCAGAGGCATCCATGCATTGTTTATATTTCCCTTCATAGGAGGCCTGAGGGAGAAGAAAATTACCTTGTCGCTCGTCAGTGAGCTGCTTTAATAGCTCCGTGTATTGTCCGTATGGCAGCAGTAAACATGGACGCAGGAGCGTGTGCTGCTGGGCGGGACAGGTGCTCATGCTAATCAAGTGGGAAATAGTGTGTGTGTGTGTGCAGTCTTTGCTTGGGTGTGTTTCACTGAACCATCTGTGTGCACTTCCTCCAAATGTTAGTGTGGAAGTATTCCTGTGTGTGTGTGCCACTTCGCATCTCTACTTATATCACACTTTCTGTGTGTGTGTGTGTGTGTCTGTAAATAGAGTAGCATGCTAATGAGAGGGGATTACATTTACATGCCGCTTTAGAAAGCCGCAGACACCCACAGGCGAGTGGGGTCAAAGGTCAAATGATGTTTTTATGGAGGGTTGTTCATTGCTGCTGTCAATCTCATTGATCTGCCTAGTCTGTCAGATCCCACATTAACCCGCCGACCTCTCTGCATCCACAGCTACTCATCAACATGTCTGTTAGTGTTTATAAGCTAAACACATCCATTTTTCTCAATTAATGGCAGAGACAAAAATGTAGCTGAACTTTAAAAAAAAAGTTTAAATTTAAAAAATAAGAAACACACAGTATGTACAATGTTTTTAAGAATGACTCAAATTAATAGCATTATTGTGAAGGCGTTGCTTACCTGCTTCATGAAAATATCCATAATATAATCCATCATAATTATATTGAGATATTTTATTGACTACATGAAACCCTTGGTGCCTCTACAGAGAAGTCATTAGGAGTCATTATGAAGAAATGCAGAAGCAAATTTCATGGCAATCCACCTTAAATCCAATCCACCAAACGTTAACCTCGTGGTGATACTTGATGAAAAGTGTCTGTATGATTCATCCTCATTGTTGTTGAGACGTTTCGGTGGACCAACAGTGGTGGACGGACGCAGCGGTTTGTCGACCAGTTTAAGTTTAGCTGGATTAGGATGTGTTTTTGTGTTTGTGCTGCAGGGAGCACTCCAATTCTTCACCTCCTTCCTCTTAAAACAATCTCCAACGTGGACGTGGAGACATGGCTCGCACACACACACACACACACACACACACACACGACGATCGAACATGCGTAAAATCAAATTTTCCCTCTCACCTCTTGTAACAACGCCGGACTGGAATTCAAACCTCAGTTGTTATGACAACGCCGGCATGGCGTGCAGCGTGGACGAGTGTGCTGTTGTTGAGTGTCCAGCGGTGCAATGAGACAAATGTACCTCTGCCTGCATGTCCGTCTGTCTGTTTGTCCTCTCTGTATGCATATGACTGCATGTTTGCCCTTCCTAATTATCCCCAGGGGACAATAAAGATCGACTGAACTGAACTCTGTGGTCTGTGAATGACTGATTGGTTGTCCGTTGCCGTGGTAACGCGGTCCAACTGTATACGAACCTGTCGACCTTCGCAGCTGTCTGTCTTGCCTGTCCGTCTCTTTGAGTCTGTCAAACTGTCTGCCTCCCTCCCGTGGCTCCATCGTCTGAGTGTCGCTCTGCCGGTTTTCCTCTCACTCCGTTAATGTCTTCCTGTCTCTCTCTCCCTCTCTCTGTCTGTCTGTCCACATCTTCTGTTACATCTTGTCAGTCTCTTCGTCAGCCCAACAGTCTGTCTGTGTGGCAGGTTTATGTTCATATTTAATTCACAAACTCCAGGGTTTTCCACGGCTGAGATTTGAATGTGTTTGCTTTTTTATCGCGGGCCATCTGAAAGAGAGAGTGATTAATCAGGAGCCAGAGCTTCTGTTCCTGAATGGGGATCCTAGAAAACGGCTTTCCAGCTTATCACTGGCTGATAGCAGATCTGAGATTAGGAGGTTTGGAAAATTACATTTTCACTGGCAGCTTTGCCAGCTGGAAGTCTTTCTGAATGAAAAGACATGATGTTTCCACGGGCTGCGCCGTACAAGCTGCCATAATAATGTGTCAAACGCTCCTTAAGCCTTGGATGGTGGTTTTTTCGCTTGACATGAAACTGTGATCTGTTTTTTGCAATCTTGAGGGTTGCACAACTTTTTTTTTTTTCACAATTTACTGTAGTGTTACAGTCCTCAAATCTGACTTGAGTTTCAGAGCCAGACATCAGCTGCACATTTCTCCAGCAATACAGTACCAGAGGCCAACACACACACAAAAGAGCTATTGCATCATTAAAGGATACTCGACCAAGAGCGTGTCAAAATCCAAATTTACATTAGTTTGCTGTCCACGTCTTCACACTTCAGTATGTTTCAACAACTTTAACAACATAACTAAATAATTACACTACATCTTTGTCATCATATCATACAAGGTGCAAGATGCAAGATAAAGAGGATGAACTGTGTGCAAGAAAAAAATCCATCTATTGCTACAACTTTTGCCAACAGTAGCTTATTTGTTGGTGGAGCATTATGGTGCTTGCATGTGTTGGCTGCTTGCTCTATTTTTTATTTGCCAGTTTTGGATAAAGTGTCATTTATGTTAAGTTTAATCCCATCAGGTCTCACTGTCCTTAGGTTCCTTTCTGTTGTCTTTTTTTGAAAACATCTTATTGATGATGCTCATAGACTGGCAGCAGAGGGAAACAGTTAACTCATCTCCAAATAAATAAATAGAAACTTTCAAATCCAAAACCGCAGTATCTTGGTAGCTCTTGAGGATTTTGTTAAGACTTACAATGGTGTGCAAACCTGGCAACCCTTCAAAGTGGACAGGACTTTGGAAATGTCACATGTGGCCACTTGGTTCAAGTGTTCAGGAAATAACTAATAAATCCAACTGCATGTCCAAATAAGATTTTAAGTTTTGGAGCTGTTGAGGGCGAGAGCAGACTTCTCTTCTTATGACTCAATTTCCAAAACATTAGTCTGTTCCCTGAAAATGTAAAAGCTTTGATGTTACTTTTCAAATCGACAAGTTCATTCTTAATGTATCTCAGAAGCCCTCATTACTTCAAAGACTTTCAAAGACGTTTCAAAGAAAACATCTGTCTCTGAACATACTGTCAATTCACGCATTATGGCACATACGGGCACTTTGCCTTACGACATTCTTCAAAAAGCAAACAGGCCTCCCTACATTAGGACTAATTGTGCTATCAGTGGCGGCTGTTATTTGTACTTCAAAGGTCGCGCGAGGATAATTGGAAACCCCTAATTTCATGACTCCTTTCATTTAAACATGTTGCTTTCTAGGTAAGTCATAGGCGTCTGTTCATTATCAGAGAAAGGCAAACACGCTGCACACTTAGACACATTTTCTATCCATTAAGTCGAAGTAAATGTCGTGGGAGAGCTTGTTAGGGCCGCCAAGTGCCTTAATGTGCCGGGGGACGAGATGAGTGATGGAATAAAACAAAGGAGGGTTGGCGTTGTGCCTTTCATCCTCCTGCGTCTTTAGCGGTGGACGTGTTATTAGTTTGTACTCTGATTAAAGATGGGACTCGTCTAAATGCCCGAGAGTCACTCATTCTATTAGCCCTCACAAACCGGCGTGCGCTTTATTCAGTCACCTAATTCTTTTTTTTGTGGGGTTTTTTGGAGTCAGTTCTGATTACTCCGCAGATTAGCGATGGCTTTAGTGATTAAATGAATATTCATGCTTTACCTTAGCCTTCTCAGCACAGTGGTGACATCTGATCAATGTATTATCAAGAGACTGCTGCACGGATTACAACCTTACACTTAATTTTAACAAGTGCTAATAAAGAAATGTACACCGGTCTACCTCATTATTATAATGTATTGTATTTCATTAAACATTTTATTTTAATTTATTCTAATTTATATATATTGACTTTTGCACCGTCTTGCAGCACCTGCGCAAATCAAAGACACCTCAAGTTGATGCTTGTTTGCTGCTGTTCATCCAAATGTTTGATGCAAATTGAAGATTTTACCATCGCTGGCTAAATCAGTGGTTCTCAAACTTTTTTCTATTGGGCCCCCTGTTGGAGGGAGAAGAATCCCCCCCAACAAAATTGTCACAATGGGTCAAGTATAACTTTTATTTAAAGAAACATCAATATTATAATCATTCTTTTTGCTTTTCTCTGAGTAATTTGTTGTGTAGTAGTTTCGGTTTTGAGAAATCACCTTGACAACACATTTGTTTGTTGTACGCCACTAAAATGAGTTCGGGGTCTTTCCGCGTAATTCCTTTGTCCTGTGTTTAGTTGTTTCTGGTCTCCTTTGAGTTTATCTTCTCCAGTTCTGATCACTTCCTGTTTTATTTTGTATTCCCTCCTCTCCTCACTTGTCTGCCATCTTCCTGTCCTTGTGTGTTTTCCCCACCTCTGATTATTCTGCTCTGCCCTTATTAGTTTCACCTGTCCCCTGTTAGTCTCCTCACCTGTTTCCACTTCCCTGTTCCCCCACAGTGTATATATACCTGGTCCCTTTCCTTTGTTCCTTGTTGCATCGTCTGTGTAACCACCCCTCATGTGCTCCTGTACTCCTGTCTGCCCGTCTGTTCCTGCCTGTGTAAACCTAAATAAAGAGTCATCTAATCTTCTCTGCCTCTGGCCTCGTCTGCATCCTGGGTCCAGACTATACTTCACCCTGCATCCAACCCTAACAACTAATACTATTTCCAGCCAATAATAAATACAGAAGTACATGTGACACAGATACACACTTAAATGCACCAAGATAAACCAAACCACTTGTATGATGTTTATGATAAATAAATATAATAAATAGTAGTATAATATAATAGTTGTACAATGTCTGCTGGTTGGTACAGCCCACTCAGCAGCTGATATGTACAAAGTGTAGTTAAACATCTATCAGATAATTGATAGCGACTACAGTTGGTTGTAGCCAGAAAAATAAATACAATTTGAATATTAAATAAATATTCCACATTTAAATATGCATAGTGAAATGTACATGTATGTAGTACGTACCGAGAGTCCATGCAGAGTCCTTTTTTAGCTTTATTGAAGTTCTAAAGAAGAACTGAAATGCAGATTTTATTTTTTTTTAATTGTTTATTTTTATAATTAAGTAGGATGGGGAGTAGGAGATGGGAGGGGGCAGTGGTGGGGAGGGGCAGTGGGAGAGAAGGGCTGGGGGTTTGGAGTTAAGGGAGGCGTTAAGGATAGGGTTGGGGAGTGGGGATGTAGGGTTGGTGGGGTGAAGTCGGGGAAGGAGGGGTTTAGGGTCAGGGCTTAGGTAGGGTTGGGGCAGTGGGGATGTAGGGTTGGTGGGGTTAAGAGTAGGGGGAAGGTGGGGTTTAGGGTTAGGGTTGAGGGAGCGGTTGGGGAGTGGGGCTGGGGGGGTGAAGACTGGCTGCTGGATGGTTGCGTCATCACTCAACGATGCCGAAATTGTAGGGCTTTTGAAGGATCCTGACTGTAGAAGAGAACAGCTCCCTGATGGTAGAGCTTTTCTTTGGACTCTGTGGTGGTGACGTCACTTTGTTGTTGGACTTGGTGACTTTCCTGTGAGACACTGATGTTTTTATCTCACAGGCTGGAAGGACTTTACTTTTCTGGGTGCTGAAGAATCTCCTTAACTTGTACATTAAGCTGCTTGTGTTTCTCGGGGACTTGTCCAGTTGTGCTTTTAACGTCCTGGCGACCACATCTTCAAATTCCTCAGGCCTGGAATGGATGGTAGCCTGAAGGAGCTTTGCTGATTCAAAGATCTGACAAAGCTCATTGTAGATCGGGATGTGGAGATATTCCACCGTCTGTGAAAGAGTGGAGATTTTTTCTCTCTCAGTCCTCTTCCACAGACGGTCCAGCATCCCATCGAAGTCCACGCTGAATGCCGATATTGTGGCGGTGGCTTTGTAGGCGATGTGGTCGAGTAGGTTCTTCAAAAACACAGCTAGAATGGTCTCACCTCTGAAGTCTTTTACATGATAGTCAGAACACTTTTCGCTCTGACAGCCACGGAGGTTCAGCTCTTGGTTTTCTTGGCTAAGGTCGATCACTTCAGCACTCTCTGAGTAAAACTCCACGACATCGGTCACCTCGTCTGGTTCTTGCTGTTCTTTGCTACGGTCGATTATTTCAGCATCCTCTGAGTAGAACTGCATAACTTCAGTCACCTCGTCTGGTTCTTTGCCTTGGCTTGGGTTGATTGTAGCCTCTGACTGAGACTTCTTGATGTCAGCCTCCTGGTCTTGCTCTTGCTCTCCAGGGCTAACATCAATTACAATTACAGCCTCTGTGTCAAACTCCTCATCATCCAGCTCCAGGTCTTGTTCTTTATCTTCAGGGCTTTGGTTGATTATTGTAGCCTCCTCTGAATCTGACTGTCCAATGTCAGCCTCCTGGTCTGGATCTTGCTCTTCAGGGCTGAGGTCAATTACTAAGATGGCCTCTGTGTCAAACTCCTCGTTCTCCATGTCAGCTGAAGATGGATTTGCTGAAGCACAAAATGGTGTCTTGTCCATGAATTTTGTTGTGAGATGTTTTGGCGGTGAAGGTCTTTGTAGATCTGTCACTGTGTTTCTGCTGAGCTGAGTAAGTGATGATAGAACAGAATGCAGCATCAAAGTTAGAACAGTTAGAACATTCTGTGCACTTTGACACACAGAGTAAATAGAATTCAAAGAGTAATCAAGTATCCTGTAAAAGTGTGTATTTTATGTGCTGAAGAATAAACTTCATATAGCACTTTAAAACGATTCTCAAAAGTTCAAAAGTATCAATACATACATGTGTTCAGTAAAAGTAAATAGAAAATTTCTGGAAAAAATTTGAAATGTGCCTGCTGCTTGGTCCCCTATAGTATTAGCATAAATATTGCTTTTTCAATAGATTTATGTCCTCACAACATGAGTAATATTGCCCCCTAGGGGGCGCTCACAGTATGAGAAATGCTGGGCTAAATGAGCAATGGGGGGTTAAGCTTACATGATACCTGTGTTGGATTCAGAACCTTTTCAATATAACGAATATCTGACCCGACCATCACTCCCCTGATCAATACCAAGCATTTTCTGGTGTCAGCAAACATGGACCAGAGGGTAAAAGATCATACACATCATAAGCACATTCAGGAGAGACTTCATTCAACCCCTTTATCCAAGTTATCCCAGTTATCAAACAAAAAACATGAGCAAAAATGAAAGATTCAACAACTCTAGTTTTCCCTTTGCCACTACGAATGTCACAAGTTGGGTTCCTCGAAACTGCAGTGCCACACATGTTGCTCTTCTGACAAATCCAGCTGTTGCGAAGGTGTTTGACCTGTTTGAATTCAGTATGCACAGATCCTGGAGATGTACAGGCTGTTGGGTGAAGATGGGGTGATGAAAAATTACGGTCAGACCTCAATCAGCTGTTGCAGAGTTACAGTCAGGCTTTGTGGAAATGGATCCTTGGCCAATTGACCAGCATCAGAATCTATCTCATGGCTGACTCTTCTTGAAGTATATCCAAAAACAGGGGTGTTTCTTGCTGAAAATCTCATCTATTCCAGGAAAGTAAAACGGGCTCCTGTTCCTCATTGCAGAGGGGTGTAAGGCTTTAACCCTCTGCAGTCGATGGACATGCTGGTGCATCCAAATTATGATGATGATGTTGCAAAAAGATGCTGCATCGCAGAGACTCCGTTTCAAGTTGTGTCGAAAGTGCGGACTTCAAACTATATACCAGTTTTTAAATTGTTTTGATAGGCCAGATAAAAACAGACTTGTGATAAATAAGTTATGCCATGCTTTTTCCTGAATATCGTCATTCGTCATGTTGTGTTGTTGTGCTTGGTGCAAGAAGAAAGCGGCAAAAATCAGGCTATTATTGTAAGGAAAGTGCTAAACACCTATTGACCTCATCAATATTACATTTATATATACAATATAATATATTTTAATGGTTCTCATTACAGTTTTTATCATAAATATCTCCCCTGACAAATACAACCCATGCTACTGTATATACTGTACATAATACACTGTCATACCCACCTTGTAAATAGCTGTACAAAAAATGCCTGAGGTATTGCCTGCATTTTAATTTAAAAAGTTGTAAATAACTTTGTTTGCTAAATTTGTACATAAGTTTTTGAAATTTCAATTTATATTTGCATTCTAAAATGGTTCGTTAGACATGTCAAGTGTGTTAATACAGTATGTCAAAATGAAAAAATAACAGTAAAGTCACAAATGTGAGGTTGTGCTCAAAAAAATAACACCAAACAAGGCAACCAAACAGTTTTTAAGGTGAAATATAAAAGGTAAAATCAAAAGTAGTCAAAAATGGCCAATTATACCCTGGACTCCAGAAGCTTAAGACTAGCATCTATATCTATAAATGGATGGTAGAGCAGACTTAAGTGCTTTAAGTGTTTGAAGAGCGGTTTCAAGATTCTGCAGGAGTTGTGTCATATTACTGATGCTCCGCTTCACATCCCTTCTCTTCAGCCGCTGGAGAAGATCCAGGTGAACAAACAGACTGTGGGTCTTCAAGGACGAACTCATCCCAAATGCGAGCAAGGTGCCGAGGAGAGCGAGGGGGCAGAGCTGATGGATTGTACACAAATACAGAGGGATGGAGAGATTTCTATTTTATTCAGTGCTGCTCCCCAAAACCAATTCCACCACTAATTTATATGTGACTGGAGTTATGATGTTGTAATGAAATTAACTGCTAGATATTAAACACAACTACTACTTTGCCCCATGAAATAAACCACATTTTCTGCACCCCATCAACTGGAATAACTCAACCGTTCGACGTGGAAGACCTTGAGGATTACAATGATGAATATTTCATCCAGCCCTGCGCCATGAATGACAGAAAAAAGGACAATTTAGTCTCCACAACAACCACCAAAAGATGCAAGGAGTCCGACTCCATTCCTAGATCTCATGCCGTAGTGAGGTCAGTGACATTTTACTTCCAATCGACAATAAACTCTGTGGACTACATTCAAGAATAACTCTGGTCAATGTGCTTCTCAAGGAATTTCAGCAGCTAAGCGAAAAGCCTTGAATTCAGCTGGAAACAACCACCCACACTGGCTAAAGAAAAAGAAAAATCCCTTCACCACTCAGTTACCTCCCTCACAGCCCAGCTCACCTCTGTTGCTAAAGAAAAGAGGGACATAAAATAAACTGTACTCGACCTACAGTCACACAGCATAAGAGACAACAACATTTTTTCTGTTATCCCAGAATGAAAGCATGATGACAGTTGAAACAGGAATTTTTGAACACTTAGTCTCCCCGGACACACAAAAGACATTGCATTCCAGCGAATACACCACAGAGCAAGATGGTAAAGAAAAAATGTTCAACAGAGGCATGGACAATGACCTTGAGAATCATTTCCCCTGAAAAACCCTGGACAGATGCAAAAAATTGCAGTAATTTCAGCTGACAGGTTGTACATTGATGGCAAACTCTTACTCAATAATTCTGACTTGTACTTGAATATGCAGTTTGGTTTCATCAGACTCTTTACAGCAGCACTTTGATTTTTTTCTGGTTCTTGTGAGGTTTTACAGTTTATTTCTTTGTATTTTATGACCATACCTTTTTTGTTTTTTTTGTCTACTCTGTTTTATTTGTGTCTCTACTTTTCTCTATGACAGACCCACTCATCCACAGCACACCCAGGTACTTTATCTCTGAGAGGACCCATATTTACCCATCCTCCGTCTCTCTCTCTCAGACACAAACACACACCTATGGAAGAGCACTTTTCCACCTGTCTACACACAAACATACCCAGACGCAAATGCATATATGCCCATACATACACATCTACATGCACTAAAAACAAAAAACTAATCAAACAACACATTCCCACATCCGATCATAATGAATTCACTTACATTTATAACTTTGAACATCCAAGGAATTGAAAACTTAAGGTACTCAAGAAACTCTAATACACTCCACTACATAAGCTCACCTGTGATATCAACCATTCTATAAAACCATCCAACAGATGGCAGTTTAATCAGAATCACAATCAGAATCAGATTTATTGGCCAGGTATGTGTGCACATACAAGGAATTTGACTCTGTTTTTTACAGTACCCTCTCGTACTTAAAAGGTCAAGAAAATAGAAATAAATAAATAAACATAACTTACATAACATAAACATGACATAACTTAAAGTGTGACTATGGAGTGAAATAGAGTGAGTGCAATGATGCATTTATGGCTTATGAATGGATATCTTATGTACAGAATATACAGTATTTGATTTAAATATATATTTATTGTTTATAGAAATGTTGTATTGGTGAGTGAGTGATGTTACCTGCCCGTTTCCTGACTCTGGAATACATCCTTACTTGATGCTATCAACTGTGATAACTGTATTAAGAGAGTGAGCTTCCTTCTGTGAAATAAATTGATTCACCAGATATAGCACACATTCACACATCACATTCTACTCAAGACAGCGAACAGGAAATGTACTTAGAACAAAAGATTAAACAACTAGAGGACCTCAATGCAAATAATCCCATAACACAAACCCAGAGTGATTTACAGAAATACATTTTACAACTGAATGAACACACAGACAGTAAAATTCCTCCTATACCGACTTACACATGAAAATCTTAAAAATACAGTGATAAATCTGGAAAATATCTGGTCAACCAAATAAAGCAGGAAATTTAAAAAACAATATTATTACATTATTACAAACATTATGAAAAAGTCAAACACAATAACAATCAACAATCAATCATCCTTGCTGAGTTTTGGAATACTAATTTCAACAGATTAACACCTGAAATTAAACAAAAATCCAAACTGTTCACATACTACAGATATAGACTGCTACAATCGTTCTTTTACAAGAACCCATAAAGACTTCACCTCCTCATCAAGCTACCACCCATTATCAAGGTAAATATGAAAATCATTTGCAAAGATTCACATTTCTTCTTTTCTCATGGCATTTGTGTGATTTCTATTGCTGAGGGGAGCATGAGATCCAGAATTTCATTTCATACTGATGCTTCACTGTAGTTGTTGTGTACATGACAAATAAATAACTCAAACTTATAATGCAGCATAGATAGATGGATGGATAGTCTTGTAAAATCATAACACTGTTTTCTGAATACTCCTCTTCAGTTAAATCAGTCATACAGATTTCTGATCAGATCAGAGTGTATGAAACTGAATCAAACCCAACAGATTTGGGAACAGAAAGGAATCTTTGGGTGTGTTTGTCGCCCTTTTCATCCAGTGCAAAGTGGAAGAAAAGTGATGCAAAGTCATAAAACAAAGGTGTCTAAAATGTTTGGTCCTGTTTTTGTTCTCCATACCCTCTATGACGACTCCCATAAGCTTTTCCTGTCACATTCAACAGGACATTATTTGTCAGTATCCTCCAAAACCAGTACTGCTGGAAAAATTTATCTGTTGTAAAATGTGAATCTGTGGTTGAAGTTTGGTTAGATTAAGATGGTTTGGTTTAAGTTAAACTAAGTACTTTGTTAACGTTAGGGGTCCTTTGTCGTCTTGGTAAAAAGAAACCACGACCACCATGACTGTTGGAAGGAAACAAACAGTATTAAAGTCTGATGTTTTGTTGAAATCCCCGTCTTATTGTGGATATTGTTGGTCTATAAAAACACTGCGCTACTTCCACCTTTGCTCAGGACGTCAAGATTCACACTGTCCTGTCTTTGTTTTTGGAAGTCTCCATCCCAGGCACATCACAAAACTGAAGAGCAGTGATGCTTCATGTCTTTTTGGTCAGCCTGTGAGAATTTACACTCTCCGTCCAGTCAGGAGCATTATCACAGATTAGTCCCTCGAAGTGTGAAACGTCACCCATAAACTGTGCACATATAAACTGTGCAAGCTCTTAACCTCTTTTTACCGACTAACTGGGAAGGAAAATGACGGAGTCTTCAACCCTTCACTGCAGAGAAGGAGGGAGACAAAGACAATGAATGGCTCCAGCTTCACTTTTATTCATAAAAGTATGATTACACACATAAACAGCCGGTATTGGAGGCGTGCGGTGGAACAGTGAAGTCGTTCCATTAAACGTTATAGGTCGGCTCTGTACATCACACAAGTCATAAAAAATGACAAGCGATGATTGGCTGCAGCCCAATCTGTGGGAAATCTTAAATGTCTGAAATAAATGTGATCTCAGCATTTATCATATTATTTATAATGCTATACTTTGTTTCAACTGTAAAATGATCCTATTTTCCAGTTTAATTGCCATAAAATTACAACATCAAAGTGTCTTTTTTTTATACCACATTGATTTCTCACTGTGTATTATGTCAAATCGATAAAAAAACTATAAATTAAGACAAATGCAAATTATCAGGCTGTTTTTAGTCCTTGTCTCGGCTGTTGGCTTTGATATTTCCTTGTGTATTCTTTGCTGACTGTACATGAATAAACTGTGAGTTAGGTGCTTGTGCCATTACAGAGCAAGCGATCAATGCGCTGAAAAGGACGTGCCTTGGGCAAGTTTGGGGTCGATGCAAAGGCAGCACCTGAGAACGAGACGCTCGTACCCGTCGTCTATGGCTATAGATCTTTAGTATGACAGATTATACTGTCTGATGATTAATCTGATTCATCACAGTGATCAATTCTGCAGAAAAAACAAGCTTTAAACTCTACATAACTTGTATGTTTCAGTTTGTGTCCCTGTTATTTCACTATAGTCACCCTGCAGAAGTGCGTTAAAGTATGTCAGTATGAGCCAGAAAGACGTTACTGTATAGACATCATTTTTTTTAACAATGCATTATTAATATAATAAGATACATTCCACCACAAAGCCAGGATTTCTTGCCTAAGCACTTGGTGCCTGCAGCTCCCTGGAAACCAAGTGAAAAAAAGACAAGTGAAAAACAAGAATTTCATTTTAAAGAGATGTCAGGGACAAACACTGAGATTGGTTATAACCGGGTTTATTTCAAAGTGGCTTTACAACACTTGAAAGTACACCTTGAAGTTCAACATAAGAAGAAAGAAAAATAGTGAGTGTAAGTATTCATTATAAGTATACCCATGTTTACCTCCCTCTTTGTGTGATGGACGGTGGGATCACACAAAGAGGGAGGTAAACATGGGTATACTTATAATGAATACTTACACTCACTATTGAAGTGTAAGTAAGTGTAAGTAAGTGTAAGCTGAAAGCTGGGAAATGTTTAGAGGTGATGCTAATTTCTTCTTCGGCAGCTGGTAGTGTGTGGGGGCTCTATACTGCTAAGCATAAGCACCAACGCATAACGTAAACCGTTGCACGTACATGCTTCCTGTGGACGTGCAAAACATACAAAAAAATTTGGGGAAATGCTCGTAAAAATCCTGCTCCACAGCACTACTAGTGGTCAAAAACTCCTGAGACTGCATTTTAAGAGAAATAAAAAGCTCAATCTTAAACAGAATTAATGAAAACAGAGAGTTTTTTTTGACAGTGCAATAAATGTTGATGATATTTTCTCAACTGCAAACTCCTCATGTTGCTTTGAATGAAATCATCTGCCAATCCACTTTTGTTAATGCTAGCTTACCTGATGCTGTGGGAAACACCACCTAACATCTTTGATGGTAATGAACTAAATGTTGAGCAGCATAATCAAAATACCATTAGATCCAGCTTAGGGGGGGGCAGGACGTTTGTACGTTAACAATAACTGACCTCAGACTGACTGCAGGCTCTTTAAGGAAATCTGAAAATCCACATTTATCTCCAAGGTTGTTGAGACAGTTGTATTTCTGATGTTTTATTATTCCTTCAAATGAATACCTTGTTGACCTGAAGGCAAGCAGGTAATGCAGGTAATCTCAAAGGAGTCATAGATATTCATATCTCACATTTACTTAACTGCATTTCAATAATGTTTGTATTGCATATAGTTGAAAGCTGCCTTTTGGCTTAAAGTTATAAAAAAAGAATAAAATAGATGGAAAAAAAAGAAGAAAAACAAATGGAAGGAGTCTTGGGAAAAGTAATTCCACTGGAGAACTGCATATTAATTGCAGATTAAAACAGAGAGTTAATGGCTGATGGACAATTGACTCATTACTAATATGACCAGATTAACCTGCGAGCAGCCTCCAGGGCGAACAAACAAACAAACAAACAGACAAACAGCTGTGCCCATGTTTGTCCTCTGTTCCTGCTATTTTCTGTGCATTGTGGACAGTTTTTCTGCACTGGAATATTACCTGGAACCAAACCCGCAGTGTGGTATTTTGATTAAAAATCAATTAATGAACTAGATCTTCACAAGGGGCCTTGAGATCAGGTAATGAAGCAGGGCCTATTTTAAGTCCCTTATTGTGTCATGGTCCATATTCCCAAATTTTCAATTAGCATAAACCAATTATTGATCAGTGAGCCTGCACCTTTGGGGAGCCTGTAGAGATTTGGGGCCCTGAGATATCATCGTCTTTTCATGGCTGCACCTCTATATCAAATGCTTGTAATGTCATATTCTTAGTTTTATACACATTTACCCTAAATTCACCTCTTTTTAATTGATGTCTTGAGTATTTAATAACTGAGGCACTGAGGCTGGTTTGGATCAGGGATACACACCAACTTCAAACTTGGAATCTTCACACACTTGCAGCTCCAGGTGGCAGCGAGAGGTAACTATTTAAAAATGAACTTCAATACTGTATGATCCTGTACGGCCTGTTTTTGATGCCTCATATCAAAAACAAAGCAAAAGATCCAATCTTATGAAGCACTCGCTGTTTGGACCAACTACCAGACTTTAAATTGAGCATTTAATCTACAAGGTCACTGGAGAGCGGGAGAGGGGACACGCTGATCTATCTGACATAATACTTTCATGAAATTTTGAATTCCTACATCACAACTGGGCGCCGAAGTCTGCAGAAAAGCGAGACATCCTCTTAAGAGCAGCAGCTCCTTCAGTAATCTCCCCTTTATTCACCGCTAATTGCGATCATTATTCCACAGAGACAGCGAATGATTCCATTACAGCCTTCGCTCCAGTCGAGACTTCTCCATTTCAGTCGCTCGCGCCTGAATCCCCCAACGGCTGTCAGAGCCACGCAGTCCCCTCAGATCCCCTCAGATCTATAAACATCCTGAGCAGCAGCATCAAGGGAGCTGGCAGCCAAAGACCGGAGAACAGCACTGTTTTTTGGGTGGAATCAAGTGAGCGAAATGGCAGAGACACATGTTCCTTAAGGGAAATACAGATTTTTTTTTTTTTAGAGAGACTTTGTTATTTCCTGCGCAGTTCATCTCTATAAAGTTGTCACAGGGGTTAGAGAGGCGAGCTCATGACTGAGAGCGAGTCCATCTGAAGTCCCAGAGCAGCGACGGGAATGTGGGTTATCCACACTGAAGAGCTGCCGCAGTGCCACGGAGCTGGAAAATGAACCGCTCACATCGCTTTGTACTGAGCGGCTCTGGAGTTTGATTATGTTCAAGTACGAGAATCTAACACAAGGTGACATAAACAAATCAAACAAATCTTCACTGGATAAACAAAATCTGACTTAAGTACCAAAATGGTGCTCAGGGAAAGATGGGATCCTGAAAAGAAGACTTAAATTATGTACAATCACACAGTATAGTTAACATATTTAGATTATAATTTAAATATAGTGGGTGATCATTTAGGGAACATTTTAAACATTTTTCAACATTTAAAATGACTCAAAAACTTTTAGTTAAGAGGATTTGTGTGAATTTATACATCTACTGATACGTCATTTGGTGTCTGACAAATGTAAGTGCAGAACAGTCTGTGCATACATTTTGAGAGGCGAGAGGACTCAAAAACTCTTGCAGACATGGCTAAATTTATATCATATAGACGTTTTGCGGGTGCTTGTGGAAAGACGAATAAGGAAAGTATAATTTGAGCTTTATTTCCTCAGTATGCTGTCTGAAGGGCTGAGGAGTGGGTGGTTGCCAAATTGAACCGGTTAAACTGTTAGATTTCAACAAGTGGCTACTGAGAGAGACTAAGACGATCTCACCTCCATGCGTGGAGTCTGAGGGCTCAAAACTTTATGGCATCACAGATTTCAGTAAAAGATTTGAAAGATCAGCCAGCAACTTTCTAGAAACATTATCCTGTTTATATTTGATAATCCACAGATCAGACTGTCAACATGTTTCAGTGTGATGAGTGAGAGTATGTTGAGGTTAATCTAAATGCATGATGCATTTGTGTGTAATGAGTCTCGCTTTACTGTCAAAGTACGGAACATGCTGAAACATGAGTTTGAGTGTTTTTAAAGGTTACGGTTTTCCTTTAGTTTTCTATTCCACGTTTAGCACGCTGGACTTATGACAAGATCTCTGTTATTCATTGGTGAGGACAGAGTTCTGTATAATCAAAAAGATGGTTGGAGCTACAACAACGAAAAGCAAACTTTCATCTCTTAAACTTCCTTTAACTGCATGTATGCATTATGTTATACATGGTACAGTAGGTCAAAGGCAGCTCTGCAGAGACAGAGACAGAGACAGTTACTGTGATCGTTTCAGGTTATATTTCCTTTAATGAGCATGAGTTTCACACTGACTGCACTGAACGTGCCTGTAGATGCTTGTAACAGCAATCTCCCATATAGAAAAATGTACAGTTGCATAAAAAGCTCCAACACTTGTGTTATATCAGCAACATTTTGACCACAGTTGATCTTTTTTTTAGATTAAAACAGGAAAAGCTGCAAAGGTTGCATCAGTTAACTGTATAATATAGTACATTATACCAATATGTTGTACTCGAAATGTATTAATCTGGTCACCTCTCAAGTTTTGATCCTCATTGATACAGATGAAGCATAGAAAATCAGTTAAAACAAGGATATTAAGCCTTGAAAAACAAGTGAGGCTTTAATTATGCAAAGGCAGGCTGAGTCAATACAAGGGAAGCACCCATAATATATTTTTTCCCACTTCGCCCGACTCTGAAACCTCTTCAAAAAGTGCATGTGTCCGCTGACAAGATAAGACAAATCAAGCGTGCCTCATGTTTTATTCAAAGCGTATGCCAGTACATTTTTTGCCCAAGTCTGGACTAGATCCACATCTGTGACCACATCTTGGCGGAGTATTACACACACTCACAAAAAAAAAGCGTCAGAGCCAATCTGTCAGGGATGCGACCGCTTCATCGGAAATCAAATCCATCATCCCTGACGTTAGGCTGGAGGGGAAATAGAGAGAGTTTCATTAAGGAAGAGGCGCCGCTATTGGTTAATTGACAGACATTGATGGAGTTTGCTCGCAGCATAATTCTCAAACTGATTCTTATTTTTGCAGCATCTCACATCTCAATCACACACACACACATTTGCACTCACACATTTATAAGGGACATTTATAACTGGTTATTCCTCAGCCTCTAACCCTGCTGGTAATCATCACAAGTACACGAGTGACCCTTTCTCTAACCTTACTTCAAACATAACTCTAATCCCTTAATTCTAAAACATTAGTTTAACCTGAATAATAATACTTAACCTAACTTTTTAACTTCAACTATTCGTGGTTTATGCCCCCAAAGTGTCATTGAATTTTAACCTCAGCTATATAATCGTGTCTTAATTTCCTAAACAGCCCTTTCATGAGTGAAATGTTTGCACTCTCCAAAAACGTCCTCAATCTCAAGGTCAAAAAAACTGGTGCTCAAAAATAAGTATGAGAGCACGTGGACACACACACACACACACACACACAAATTCAAACCCCCTAAAATCAAAGGCAGTGGATTTAATTTTCATATTTGCAAACGCTGTCCTAATTGCCTGAATTCACTTTTCAATAAGTACATATGCATGTGGGGAATGTGCAAGCAGAGGCACACACCCTTTTAAAATAACACACACACACACACACTCACAGACAAATCCTCCTACTCTTAAGGAGGTCATTTGCATATCATTTTTTTGTATGCGGACCAAAGCGAAACGAATAAATTAAGACACATGGAGCTGGTGTAAAATCCTAAACAGAAAAACAAAGATGTATAGGAGGTGAGAGATTAAATGAGAGGAGAGGTGGAATTATAAAAGTGTTGTGAAGGAAAGGTGGAAGAGAGAAAGAAGAGTTATAATTACCGACTTCAAGAACGAGACGGGGGGGGGGGTCCAGTCCAGTCAACAAGGTAAAAACTGATATTCATGTTGAATTTGCAAATCTGTCAGCCCACTTTAACAAAACGTGGCGTTTTTCCGCTCCAGGACCTCGCCACGTTCTGCGATTAAAGCAGCTTTGAGCCCCCTCCACATGGTGAAATCACAGTCAAGCTGGAGAGAGTTGTTGAGGCCATCTGCCTCATTAGAAACACCTTGGCATACGCGCAGCAGACACACGGTACGTCCTCCGAGGCCGGGGAGGGGGATTTAGATGACATACTGCAGTACCTGTGGCATGAGCACTTTGAAAAAAAAAAAAAAATCTAAAATTTCTGATCCTTGAATTTATTAAAAACCTTGCATGGAAATCTGCAAAACACACAGCGAGTAAAAATGCGAATTCCTCGGCAGCTTACGGAGAGACATTTTCTCTTTTCTCCAGATGTGTGCTTTTCATCCGCCAACTGTGACGTGGGTTGATCCGTGTTGACTGATTGTAGTGGAGCAGCCCTGTCTGAGGATTTATGAGTCCAAAAAAAAAAAAGAAAATCTCCCTCTTTTTTGCCTGGAGAAAGCTCATTTAGTGCTCTGGTCATGGGTCCAAATCAAAGTTCACTGAATTACAGCTTCTCTGACAGTACTCAATAACACTGAATATACACAGGTATTGTATGTTCAGACTGCAGATAGATTTTTAATTTTTTTTTTTTATCCCTCATTCATCTGAGGAGGATTGACTGAGCATATATTTACTCATCCAGCATCGTGCCCTGCTTCACTCGAACGCAGTCAGTTACTTGCATTCACACTCGGGAACAGCCCGGCCGGTGAAAACAACTGATGAGCTGAAATGGCAAATAATGCGCCGTGTATGAAAGGCAAGTGATATCTGTTCCTTCACCTCCACAGGATTAGCGACTGATATTCAATATTTTTCAATACCCTGTAATGCATAATTCACTGTGTTACACCACAGGCTGAGGGAAACTGCAGTTCTCTAGCTAATCAGAAAGTACCACTGACTGAGGATGAAATTCATTTTCACTTTAATATTTATAGGACAAGTGTAAAGTGGTTTTAAGATGGACTAATTGAGGAGCTGTCTTCCTTAGAGCATCCTCATGATAATCAAATTTTGACCACTTCCAATTTAAGAAAACCTTCACACAGGCAGGTTTCTTGCTTTATTTGAGATAAAAACTGATGAAGTGATGTTCTAGTGTCTCAGATGCATTTTTATTTCTGGTCTGTGTTTCAGCTTGTAGAGACGCTGTGTGTATTTGTTTTAGTTTATGTGAGGATCAGTTATTCTTATAGCACGAGTGACGGCGTGCACGATGAATGTCTGCCAATACTGCCCCGACAGACTCCCAGGCTTTTCTTCTCCTCGTCAAACGCAGCGTTTATCTGTAAAACGATTCACCAGTTGCTCATGAGAAACACACTAGTCTGCACAGCAACACATATAGAAAAATAGAAAAAGAAGAAAAATAAAACATTTCACTACAAAAATGAGAAAGGACAGGCCACATTCACACACATCTGGAGACTCCTTCTTGATCCAGCTTGACGGGTTACACCTGTGCGCTCATAATGTCGATCACCTGAGCAAGACTTAGACATGGTTGTAAGGCTCCACCCTCCCCCAGTGACTGCAGCCTTCAGTGTATCGCTCCATTGATTTGAAGGACTGAGTGGTCATCGACAACCTGCAAAGATCAAAACTCCTACAGATATTTCGAAGGTTAAATGTTAAATGTGTTTCATGAAGCCAAGGTTGGTGGTCCATCTCATCAGTCTCGGTGAATGAGAGGCACATTGAGCACTCTGGATAAAGGTGGCAGGTAAGTGCAGCAAATGTCTGACTTCAATCAATCAATCAATCAATTTGATTTGTGTAGTGATGCAGCTCGAAGTGCAGAGCTGTGCAGTTGTCTGAAAAACCAACAAACCCTGAAACGAAGCTGAGTTATAAACAGTAAAATAAATGTGGACTAAAAAGCAGATTGTCCTGTTAAAAGAGCACTTTAACATCTTTGGACTTGTGATGGACTAAAAGGATCAAACTTTAATTGATGCAGCAGAACCAGAGACATTTACTCTGTATTCATCTTCTGGTGCCTACATTACCCACAATGCAACTTTTAAATTGGAGCCATAAAAGACTTAATACAACTTTTTTCCACATATGCAATTCCTGTGATTAATAAGCTTTAAGACTTAACTTAGTTTGGAGGAAGCCAAAAACAGTCTCCTTAAATAAAAGTAGATTACAAGTAAAAGTCTTATACTTTCCTAAGAATACAACAAAGTTATAATAGTCATAAAAAGTTAAATAACTTGCACTCACTGTCTCCTTTCAGAGTGTTAGTTAGAGTTAGTTGGTTCAATAATGAAGTCCTAAAGATCCTGAAAGCTTTTTATTTTATTTCATACACACAACTATAAGTTATTATGGTGTGCAGCGAGACAGAGAGTATTTTTCTCGACTTCAGTGGTTCTCTTGTCAGTTTTGTTGTGAGGTTATTAACAGATTTATCATTCTTTTAATATCTCATACAAATCCCTGCATGTCTTTGCACAACCCCAACTTGAGTGGATCTGAATGACTGAAAATACCAGTTTGATAAGATAAGATATTCCTTTATTAGTCAAACGGTTGGAAAATTCACAGTGTTACAGCAGCAAGTGGGTTAGCAAAAGTAGAAAAAAAAACACTCAGAAAAACAATAAATAACAAACTAGTGGATGGTGATAAAATAGAGATAAGAAAATGTACAATTTTAACAAGAGGGAGTAGAAAATGGGAACAACATATACACAGGGAAATTTATAAAGCATTGCGCATTAATTGAAGCTGTGCTGAAAAAATACATATATTGCACAAAATTGGGTATGTTTTATAATAATACATCATAATAACTGCATTTTTTATATGTAAAATAGTAATTATAGAAGTTGAATAGAGTAAATAGTGCAATATTTCCCTTTGTACTTCTACTTCAGTACATTTCAAAGTAAAAGTACCAAATTCTGCTTTAGTACTTGAGTAATGTACTTAGTTACTCTCTATCACTGAAGTAGGACACAGCTGCAGAGGACTGTTTTTTCCTCAGGACGAACTAAATGGACACTAAGAAGTTTAGAACAATAAACTGCCCCCCTTTTATGACCTGAGTCTAAATTGAATCCCTGTTGTGTTTTATCAGAGTCGACATCCAAGTTTATAATTACATCATAGGTTATCATTTTGACATTTGCTACTGACAAGAAAAAAAAAGGGGGGGTAAATCCGCAGTCGCTCTTCATCATCTGCGGCTGCTAACTGCGGCGTCGTCAGCATATTGAAGTATTGAAGAGCAGACATTAAAAAAAAAAAAAAAAACTACGATCCATCAACCAGCAGCTAAGTGACATTTTACTTATTCTGTTGACATTTCTATAGATCAGAGCTGTTTGGGAGTGGAGCTGCTGCATAAGCGTGTTAGTGATGGCGGTATTCTTGGAGTCGCTCCCGTGGTGAGTTTAAAGTGATTACGAAGGATCTCGCCGAAGACTTGACGAGAATCTGCTCGTGTTTGGTTTTGGGACTTATTTCGGCTTCGTTCTGCTGTTCTGCCGCCGCCTGACATGCTGTTTCCACAAATGTCTTCCTGTCACCGATTTCTAGAGACGCTCATGCTCAGACACAGATGGAAGATAAAAATTACCTTTATTATTTTTCATTCAGAGCGTTGCATGTAACCTCAGAATAATTACTTGACATCCCATTTGAGTTGTCAAAGTTAAAAGAGATTTTGATTCTTATCTGACAAAAGGGATTTCTACTGTACTCTAAATAATTAATGCCAGAATAAAATAAAAATACAGTACGTGCTGAGGAGATTTAAGCTGCTCAGGCTCGTGTTAACCAAATTCAACGAGGCAGATTTAATCTTATAGGGAGTTACTGGAAAAATACAAACACTTGTGATGCAATGCTTTGCAACAAAACTGCTGCATTGTTTAAGGATTAATACGTCTTATAAAGTGTTTCCTGCGACTGCTTCAGTTTTTAATTTAGTTTGAGGTTGTACTTTGTGGAGGTTGGTGTTGAGTTAAGTGTTCCTAATAGTTTGTTCATTCTTCACCTCAACCTGCAGCCTCTAAAATGACCAGAGAGTTGAGTCAACACGTCTAATATGGTGTCAAACATGGGTCAAAATGATCATTTTCAAAATATAAGGCAGAGCAGGTTAAAGGTATCCTGATGGAGGATGCACAAAAACTGTTAATGTCACTTCCTATTAAAATTTAAAGAGTGAAAAAATTATGTTTTCAACTTGTTATGATTTGTTCAGGATTCAAGATTCACCTTCTGTAAGCGCAATAATCTTATACTCCAATCCTGGTGTAAAATGTAAAAATCTGTGTGTCTTGTCGTGTTGTCCTCTCAATAAAACTAGCCTTTAGTTCTCCCTTTTATTCATGAAAAACAGACTAAACTCTTATTACTTCAAACCATCTGTTTCGTGATGTGACGAAGCTTTTTAGGATCCAACAACGCAGACAGACAAATCGGTGAAACCGCGGCTGTTTGCTGACGTCGTCCGTTCGAGTTTCATTAATAAAATGCAGCTGTTTTACAATAACTCAACCATGACAAAAAAGTCTGAGACACCTGTTAACTTATAAATTAAACTCGGGAGCAGAGACGCCTCAAAAGAATGGAAAAACATCAATTCTGAAAAAAAAATAGCTGAGGAGGAAGTGGTTTCATGCAGGAAACGTAGCAAAGAAAATGTATCAAAGCGCCAAAAAAAAAAAAGCAGGTAAGAAAAAGTTTTTAGTTGAAGTAAACATGGAGTTGAACAATGCAGGTTCTCATTTTCTCTAAATTTACCTTTGTGAATGTTTAACAAAAAGGAAAATGCCTTCAGCACATTTACGACAACAAACTTGTGTATCAAAGCCTAATATATCTTCTTCCTCTGAGACATTGAGCTCTGTTGGTGTCCAAAAAACTTTTAAAAACACATCGATGAGCCACGCTGCTGCAGGGCTGACTCGTTCCTTGATTACCATGAACACACACACACACAGTAGTTTATTTTGACTGAATCCCACACACACACCGTCCTGCTGCCACAAATACTCACTGAGGCACCAAATGTACACAAATGTGGCTGAAAATAGAGCCTGATAAACGCACCGTTTGACGTCTGTAAATGTCAAAGATATCTGCAAAGTTTTTTTATAAGTGTGTTTTTTTTTGTCCTTAAATAACACGCCAGAATCTTTTTTACTAAAGATGTTGTGGGCATGTAAGTACACATTTTTACCAGCTATAACACCAGGATTTTTTCAAGGTATTGGTAACAGCACTTTGAAGGTGTCACCAATTCAGTATCTGGCCAAATATGAAATATATCTCTCCTTCTGTTCCACAGTTACGGAATTGAATAATGCCCAATAAGGTGTTTTTCCAGGACATTATGATGTTATAGTTGACTTTTGGTGTTTTGGGTTAAAAAAAAAAAAAATCTCATTCACTTAATCACTTTATCCTGTTTTATTTTATGTATTTTATTTTGAAATTTTGAAATAATTAGCAAATGAATTCTTGAATTATGGTCAAAATTGTGTCTTGTGAGGTCACAGTGACTTTTGGCCTTTGAACAACAAATTTTAATGAGTTCAACCTTGAGTCCAAGTGGATGTTTGTTCCCAATTCGAAGAAATATATCACATTCAGGACAATAAGAAGAACATAAAAACATAGAAATATTATAATAATATAGAAAATTCTTTAGGAAAACATCACAAGGTTAATTTAACGGAGCAAACAGGAGGCTCAGTTTGCTTCTCGCCTTCTCTAATCATTCTCTCATCCGTTTACTGCCAATAAAACTGGCAAGTGCCCTTCTGTTTAACTCCAAACCAAATGTGATCTCTTCTGCCACCACAGCAGCTGCGTTTGCGAATCTTAAAAATCAAATCTGCAGACAGTTAGAGAGAAACGATTAATTTCACCACTTCCCGACAAATGGGAACGGAGAATATGTTTCCGTAAAGCTAATTTTATTCGCTCCAAATGAAGGCAACGCATACAAAATGTCCTTTCTTGAAACTTTAAGAAAATATTGCAGCTACTTTCACAGCTCAAATATTTCTACAGTGCTCACAGAGCCAGTTTTAAGTGAAGAAATGCAAATGCTATTTTAATTTATACTCTGTAATCCCCCATATAGATGGAAAATCCTTTAAAATAGGGCAGGGAGGCATTCATGTTTTCTGTGGCAGACTTCCAAAGTAATTCATTTCCCCGTTAGTCGAATGGATTGTTTTGACTTGCACTTTTGCTGTCTAAATTTTCGAGATGATAAATGCGCAGCTTTAGGATCAGCTTATGGTAATGTGATACTTTTATTCATCAGGCACAGACAACACACTGCATCCATAACCTCGGCGTTCTCCGGATGATTTGTGTTGAGTCTTTGCTTTCCGTTTGTGTGCCGGAGGATTCAGATGCGACCGGCGTGTTGTTTCAGTGAATTACACTTCAAAGCGCCGCTCATCCCACCTCCAATATCAGCTGAGATCTTCTGGTTAGTTCTTGTTAGCTCTTTGAGTTCTCGACGCTCAGGACGCTTTTTGTCCGAGCAGATCTGAAGAGTCCTTCTGCAAAACGAAACACCACCTTGAGGGCAGCCAACCTGTGGGATTCATTATTGTGTGATTGTAGAAAATGTGCAGGGTTGAAGTTTGGAGACCTCGTCACTCCCCACAAGGAAACGCAGAGCTCTGGACGACAGGAAGCGACTGCTCAGAGCTGACGGCCGGATGTTTTGATGAAAAGATGCATGTGAAATGTTATGAATAGCAGCAGAGGTGGAAACGTTGATTCCTTAAAGGGGAATGCCACCAATTTTTCACATCAGAGTCTCTTTACAGGTCTTCCGATGTTACGTAGGCGCCAGGTTTTGACAAAAAGAACGTGAGGAGTAAAAAGACGACATCTCTGTTGTTGTATGTGTGTATATATATATATATATATATAAAATAAATGTGACACAACATCAACAGGCAGCGAGCAGACTTGGGCAAATGTTTGTTTCCTGTCAGGGTCAATCACTTCGTAATAAATAAAGAAGACAGATACAAACAATTATCTGCAGATCAGACCGGACGTGAGCAGCATTTAATCCCCCATTTAATTTTTTCTTTCTTTAATACCTTGGCAGATTTTCACACTGCTGAAATTTAACAAACCCCGTGGACAAACCGTCACCGCTGGCAGTGATGTCAAAGTTGCTCCGTACCTCAGACTTTCCCTTCTGTAAGGACAAAGTAAGGATTCTCACGATGCTAATTTCCCCTTCGCTTCATTTTAGTCCGACAAGGGGCGAACTGACAAGCTCCTAAATGTCACAGAAAGTGCTGGAAGGGGGGGACCATGTGCACTTGTTTGACACAATGGTTTCACGAGCTCCGACTTAAATAAATAAATTTAAGACGAATTAAATGAGACTCGACCTGCTCCGGCTTCAGGGAAAAATACCTCCTCTTAAATATCCTCTCACACTTTAATGTTATGTTGTCATGCAGCTAGAAATCTAAAGTCTGTCTCAGAGCGCGATTTATTTAAACGTTTGTAACAGCTGTGCTCTTCCGACGTCAAACATCCAAATATGTCGGTGAAATCATCAGTGAGGAAACAGCCCCCTGAAATACCGTCTCCATAATGGCCCCTTTTCGTCTGTAAGAGCAGGGTTTCCGTCTTTGAGCTGTGTTTTTCAGACCTTTACCCCCCCCAGACACGACGGATACATCATCATCTGCGGTGCACATTATACAGGGTGTTATTACGAAGCCGTCCTGCGGGTCAAAGGGAGCGGCTATTTTCAGATCCAGGTGCTCGCCCGTCGACACTCACTGCGTCAGACGGTGGAGAGGCGAAAGCAGAGAAGCACACACACACACACACACACACACACACACATATTCTGGTGCTTCCTCCTTTTAACAACACTAAAACGCAGCTTTTTAAAAACCAGTGTTCAGTGAGTCTCCTCGTTTGTGTTGTCAACTCTGGAAAGAAATTTAAAGTTGTCCTTCAGCCGTAGAGGTCGTTTTCTCATTGGGTGAATGCAGAGGAGACATTCACACACACACACACACTTTCTCTGCATGCTGGTGGCATAACACAGAGTCAAAGCATCGACTTGTTGTTCGTGTTGTTCCACCTGTTGGAAACCTGCTCCGGTCAGTGTGCAGACTTACTGTATGCTACCCATACATCAGAAGACTTGATTTGGAAAAGACTCTTGGAAAACTATCAGCTCACACCTGCTCACATCTAAAGACAAGTGTTTAGAGTTTTTAGTCACAGCCTAGTCTCAGACTGAGATTTTACAAACACTGTGAATCTTGCAGGGTCACTATTTACAAGACTACAACTAGATTCTTTTAGCATTTTTTTCCCACCATGCAATTTTTTCCCATCATGCTCTTAGTAGAAACTTACAAAATGGAGGAGAAGCAGCTTTTGGCTACAGCTGCTCTCGTGTGTGCAGTGGTTTGTTTTTTTTGTTTTTTGTTGTTCTTGTTCTGACTGTCTGCTTTCCTGTTTCCGCTTTTGTCAGAGCTCATCTATTGGTTGGTGATTGTGTCACTGCAAAGACTGATATGAAACAGATTACCACCTTAAACTTAACGATCGAGAGCGCGCTGTGACACCAATAAAACTTACTTTCAGTTTTTATTATAAAATAATTTAAAATAAAACTTTTTTTTTTTTTATTGTGTATGTCATAAGTTATGAGTTCACCTTTTCCACACAGCAGAAAGAAGTCATTATGGACCAAACTGTGGACCAAACATCTTTCAAATTTCATGAACTGCTTTCTCACCCAAACTCAACCACCTCCTAGCTCTCTGTGAATTTACCGCTCCATTTTATATGTTTACATACACCGTGTTCAAAATTATTATGCAAATGATATTTTCACCTGATTTTCCTAAATAGTCTATGCAAATGACGGTCAGCATAATTTTCAAGTCATCAACTTGTTACTGAACAAACCTCCCAATGATAACAGTATTTTTTTCAAAAATCAAAAACTTAATGCACTGTTCCAAATTATTACGCACAACAGAGTTTCAAAACATTTTATAGGTTGTAAAGAACTGAAAATGGTCATTTGTTGAATTAGCAGCATTAGGAGGTCATATTCACTGAAATCAAAAGCTATTTCAATCAAAAACATCTTAACAGGTCAAGTTACATACATTTTAACATATGGGACCCCTTATTTGATAGCAGCTTCACATTTCTTGCATCCATTGAACTTTTTGAAGAGTTTCTGCTTGAATTTCCTTGCAGGATGTCAGAATAGCCTCCCAGAGCTGCTGTTTGGATGTGAACTGCCTCCCACCCTCATAGATCTTTTGCTTGAGGATGCTCCAAAGGTTCTCAAGTAGGGTTGAGGTCAGGGGAGGATGGGGGCCACACCATGAGCTTCTCTCCTTTTTTAGCAGCTAATGATGCAGAGGTATTCCTTGCAGCATGAGATGGTGCATTGTCATGCATTAAGATGATTTTGTTATGGAAAGCATGGTTCGTCTTTTTGTACCATAGAAGAAAGTGGTCAGTCAGAAACTCCACATACTTTTCAGAGGTCATTTTCACACCTTCAGGGACCCTAAAGGGGCCGACCAGCTCTCTCCCCATGATTCCGGCCCAAAACATGACTCCACCACCTCCTTGCTGACGTCGCAGCCTTGTTGGGACATGGTGGCCGTCCACCAACCATCCTCTACTCCATCCATCTGGACCATCCAGGGTTGCACGGCACTCATCAGTGAACAAGACTGTTTGAAAATGAGTCTTCATGTATTTCTGGGCCCACTGACTCCAGAGCAGCTTCAAATACCTGTTTGCTGCTTGGTAATGGCATTTTAGCAGCTGCTCTCTTAATCCGATGAATTTGTCTGGCAGAAACCTTCCTCATTGTGCCTTTATCTGCACGAACCCGTGTGTGCTCTGAATCAGCCACAAATCTCTCAACAGTACGATGATCACGCTTAAGTTTTCGTGAAATATTTAAGGTTTTCATACCTTGTCCAAGGCATTCAACTATTTCACGCTTTTCGGCAGCAGAGAGAGATCCTTTTTCTTTCCCATATTGCTTGAAAATGGTGGTCTGCTTAATAATGTGGAACATCCTTCTTCAGTAGTTTTTCCTTTAAGTTGGGCTCACCTGGCAAACTAATTGGCACTGGTGTCTGAGATTGATTTCAGTGACCCAAAGAGCCCTGAGACACGATACTATCCATGAGTTCAATTGAAAAACAAAAAATTGAATCTTTATGACACTTAAATACAATTCACATAATAATTTGGAACGTGGTGTACTATTATCAAAACTGTCAAATCTACGAAAACTAAGTATATATAAGAAATGTAAAGTAAAATGCATGTTATAGTTTATTTTCAACCCTTGATTGCCTCTATTAAAGACTTGTGAGGAGGAATCCACAATGTCTTATAACATGAGAGAAGATAAAACTTTATTAATCACACATTGGGGAAATTCATTGATAACTTACTTTTCCAATAACAGGGTGGTTTGGATGGTGTCACTTTTCCTCTCACCTGACTCTCCATTCGTCAACCCCACAGAGGAGAGCTTATGATCACCAGTTCAGAGAGGACATGAGTCGCGATGTGGGTGAATATTTGTGGCCAAATTCAGAGGAAACAGTAGACTATTGACTGTTGAATTTCTCCAATACAGATTTGTGATTATAATGAGGTTTTTTATTGCGTTATTGGAATTGCTTTCATTTCATTTTGTGGAATTACTCTGCAAAACAAGAAAAAAAAAACATGTTGAATCACACTCCAACATTTCTGATTCATTTCTGTGACATAAACTGACCTCGCTGATGGTAATGCCTCCTGTTATCAGCGATCAGCTCCACAAATTGATTCTGAGATACGTTGGATTTGTGCATTTTTAGATATAATATAAAGTGTTGCATTGCTGAGCTGCATGCCTGTAATAAAACAAAATGTGTTTGGAGAAAGTGAGCTCCTGTAGAGACGGAGAATGTGTTGTTAAAGGGGCTTTATGTAACAATTCACATATATTAATTGTTTTTTAAGTGCTTCTTAATTGTTTTGTTTTTTCTTGCCGGTGGGTGAACAGATTGTAACATAAAAAATGGACCTTCAACGACTTTCTCAGTTGCCTCTAAGAGCCTGTAGACATCTGAGGAAAGGACTCGAAACGTCTTTTACTGAAAAAATCCAATTTAAGAAGTTCTCACTCTCAAACTAGACTTACAAACTAGAATCAGATTTTAAAAGCAGTCTAGAGATTTGAACATAAACATAAGATCACTGCTTAATAATAAATACTCTCGATATGTAGTACAAGTACATTTTGCTGATAATACTTTTGAAATGAGTATTTTTATGGTCTGAATTTCACTTGTGAAAGATCTCAATACTTCTGTTGCCACTGCATGAAGGCAATGCTGCTCTAATTTATTCCTAATACCCAAGGGAAGGATTATATGATTTATATAACAGAAAAATAAAGTAATGAATAAAGGGGGCTGTGTTTTTAAGTAACTTTAAAAGTAATCACATTACAACTTTGAGTGAGGAATTACTAACAGGCTTGTACTGTGTGGAAAAACACGAGGACATGCATGTTGTTTTGTTGTCGTGTTTGCATGTGTGTCCGTGTAGTGTGTCTTAATCTGCAGTGTGTGCATGTGTGTGTGCATGAGTGTGTTTGTGTGATCGCTGCCTCCTTTGTGTTTTTCCTCACCGGTCTCTCTCCAGTTTATTAGTACTCTGACAGGTAGGCTTTTCAGAGCCCACAAGTCGATTCCCGGCGTCCAATTTACAACAGCAGCACCGCGGCGTAAACAAGAACCAAGATGGCCGCCTGTCTGTCCGTCCAAGCCTTCCTCTGATAATTAGGGCCTATTTTTAAATGTCTCCGAGCCGGCTGACTGGCCGAGCGACCGGCTGCTGCTGCTGCTCGCCTTTTTCTATATTTATGCCAAGATAACAACATGTACCGAAGGCAGCCGGGGAAAGAACAAGTGTTTAGAAAAAGAAAGGGAAAAAAAAAGAAAGGAAACACACACACACAGAAACAACAACATCTCTTTCTGCCTTTATCTCTCTCACACACACACCCAGGTCCATTAACGATGATGGGCCGGTGGAAGATAAAAGCGAGGCTCCGAGATCATTTCATGTACTCGAAGGGGGTTTGAATCAGACAAACACACACACCAAAGCACGCTTCACACCTTTTTTTTAGCTCAAATGACCGCTCTCTGCCTCCACACAACGCCTGGAAAAACACTAAAAATAAACTCCAGTGCCAACAATTACCTGAATCTTAAAAAAGTAATGGCTTCGGAGCGCTTGACGACGGCATCAGCAACGATAGTGGTGCGGTTTTCATGCAAATGCCTTCTGATGAGGGCGTCGCGCGGTAATTACACGTGAAGGAGGCGACAGAGGAAGGTAATAATTTGCGGAGATACAAATGATTTTAGATTAAGCTAATTGGCCAAAGAGTTTTCTCTTTTTGAGAGCTAAATCTGAAACTGTCATTATCTTCAGTGGGGGAATGTGAAGGGAATATGTAAAGGGAGGGAAGAGGAAGACGGAAAAAAGTTAATAGACTTGTTTGTGAAGAACAAACTCCGCCGGTTATTATCATCCGTCCCTCTTGGCAGGAAACAGAGGCGGCAAGAGGGAAAAGTTTTCCACAATTAGGAGGAGAAATGACAAAATGTGAATTTGAGCAACATGGAGAGGATGTTCATTAATCATCTTTACAGGCGGTGAAATAAAATGCAAAATGCGTCGTTTCTGGTGAACATGTATGGCGCCATGGAGAAGAATAACCAACTGAGCCAAAGGAGTGTGAGGTGAAGAGGAGGCAAAAGTTAGTTATCATCCTTTTAACCTCAAAACGTACAAACACATCGCACTTTCTTTGATGGTTAATTGTCAAATTTTCCCAAAGTCCCAAAAACAAGTTACAGGTGTCGCTTTTACTGCAATTAAATTCATGCAAAATCATTTGTTTGAACTTCTTTTTACCCTCAGTCCCAACAGTGCACCTTATTTTCAATAATACAAGTACTCCCATCCTTCAAAAGTGGAAAAATACTCCATTACAGGTAAATATCCTGCTTTCAAAATGTGAAATTACAGAATTATTATTATCAAAATATCTTCAAAGTATTAAAAGGTAAAAGTACTTGTAATGGAAAACAACTCCTTACTGTTAGGAGGCGATTACTTTGCATTTTGTGTAACTCTTAACTACTTCATATCCTGCTGGGTAGTTTAATAATATCCTGGAGGACACTCTCATGTTTTGTATGATAAATCTTTGAAGTAACTAAACCTGTCAAGTGAAGGTAATAGAGTATGTAGAGTAAGTCCAACATTTCCCCCTGAAATAAGAAATAAAGTGACATAAAACAAAAGTACTCAAGTAAAGTTTTGAGCTGAAGTATTTCAGTAAACATACTTTGTTTTTTCACAGCTTTGCACCTGGTAGATAACTCGGTGTGAGTTTAATTATGCAGACGATTAAGTAATTAATTATTACAGGCAGAAACTTCATAAGCTTGACTCCAGGTTTTGTTTCTCTCTGCAGGTTAATGAGCTTTTTTCAAGATCATCCAGAAACAAAAAGCTGCAATTAAAGAAAAAGTTTTCATCCTTTTAGTAAATCAGAATATTTTATATATTTTTAGCTGAGCAATGAAATGATTAATGGACTCTAAATGTGCAGAGATTTTATTCCACTTCAAGCTTTTTTTTTTGTTTTGTTTTTTTTTTTTGGTGATGATGATCTGATCTTGTGCTTGTGTCCTGTCAGATTTGAGAGGAGACAGAGAAGAGAAAATGGATGAGGGAGAGAAGAAATGAAAGAACAAATAACGAGAGAAAACGATGGAGGAGGAGCAGGAGGAGGAGGAGAGAAAAAGAGATTGGAAGAAAAAAGAAGGAAAAAAATGTTTAGGTAAAGATGGCAAAGAAAAGAAAAAAAAATCATCCCACAACTTAGTTTAGCATTCAACACGTGTCGCGGGGAAGTGATGAGGAGAGAGAGAGAGAGAGGATGAGAGAGAGGAGAGAGAGGGAGGGAGGAGGAGAGACGTTGCTAGGTGACAGAGCGTACATACTGAATTTTAACAAAATAAGGGGAGAGGAGAGAGTGAGTGAGTGAGTGAGAGGGACAGAGGCAGCAGGCAGCAACATGTAGCCTCACCGCGCGGAGGAAAAGGTCCAAACTGTGCTGTGATTACCTGCATCTTTTTTTTCTTTTTGTTTTTTTAGTGTGTGTGTATGTTTTTCTGAGTGTGTGGGGAAAAAAGAGAGAGATAAAGAAAGAGAGGAAAAAAGAGGAGTGGTGGTGGTGGTGGTGGTGCTTGGGAGGGGGGGGTGACATGTTTTCCCTCCATCCCGAGGACATCATCCCGCAACATTAGAATCGATCGGGCTCTATATGCCGCAGGAAATGTCCAGCGGAGGGATGGACGGACGGATTGTGGTGCACGGAGAGGAGGAGAAGAAGACGCGGAGAGCAAAGAGCGAGGGGAAAGAAGAAGAAGAAGAAGAGTGCAGGGCTCCTGAGAACAGTGAGTAATTTTTATTTTTCATTTTTCCACCTTCCTCCCTTCTTCCTCTCTTGCTCGTCTTTTTTTTTTTTTTTAACGCTGAAGGTGAAAATGTTGCGCGGTGTCTCAGACAAACTGTGCCCTTCACGCCCCCCCCACCCTCCTCCTCCATCTCCATCTCCATCCTGCTGCATCTCTCCGGTGCACGTCTCATCGTCCCGGCTCGCGCTGCTGACGGACAGCCCGGTCGGCGCGCGAGACTTTGACCCCTCTGTCATTGATGCGCGTGCACGCCGGAGACGTGGCCGGGTCTTTCTCTCACACACACACACACACACACACACTCACGCCGGTGCGCAGTGGATCCACCTCTCCTCTCCGCTGTCACGCATGAAGTCGGCGCAAAACTTGCGGTCAGTGACGGACAGATGCAGCTGATGTGACATTTCTTGAAAACCCCCCCGCGTGCACACACACACACACACACACGCACGCACGCACGCACACACACACACACACACACCCCCCCCCCGCGCGCTCTGCCATCTCACCGTGCAGGCATTTGCATCCTGAAAATTTCCAACCGGTTGCTGCGCATGTATATGTGTGTGTGTGTGTGTGCACCTCAAGTCTTGACCACACTAAAAGAGGGGGGGGTCACATCTCACCTCCTCCCAAAACCTCCCGCTTCCTCTGCCTCCTCCTTTCAGTATTATTAGCTGTAGGGCAGCTATCAGATCCAGGATCAGTCATCTCTCTCTCTCTCTGTGTGTGTGTGTGTGTGCAGCAACAGCAGCTGGTGCACCAGCAGCCAGCAGCGGGCTGTGTGTGTGTGTGTGTGTGTGAAGATCACTCCCCAGGACAGACAGGGGGGAAATTGGGATTCAGAGCTGTGAGCCCCTCCACCTTCCTCCTCCACCACCTCCACACACACACACACACACACATACACACACGATCCCTCAAAGCCTGATGGAAAATAAAACACCACTGATGAAGATGATGATGATGTAGTTTCAGGTGTGTGTTTGCATTGAATTTCCAGTCATGTCTTGTAAAACACACACACACACACACACACACACACACTACAAGTTGCAGCCTGTGTGAGTGTGTGTGCTGAAGTACAGTTGAGTTACACGGCAGACTGAGAGCTGGTTGGTCTGCGTGGCGTCAGCAGCGAAGACGCCTCTTTTCCTCGTCTTCCTCGGCCGGCTCGGCGTGCACAGACGCTGACGGCCTCGCAGGTATCGCCCGCTCGCTTCCTTCCACTAAAAATCAAAACCCGCTCAGATATCTGATGTCTGAAATATTTAATCTTCGAGTGTTTCCTGCAGCGTGGCCCCATAAGCTGACGGTAACCATGCCAACAATCTATATTATTTTGCGCTGACTGACATTTTGGACACGTTTGTGCGACCTTGTGTCCCCGAGTAGTAGCAGATAGAGAAAAAAAAATGTCCTGCTTCCACCATTTTGAGGCCACCGACTGCTGAGGCAGCAGAGTTTTCTTGAGTCCAGCGAACGTTTGGCTTTTTATCTCCTTTTAGACGCTTAAGCCGGACGAGGTGTGATGGATAAATACGGTGACTTCCTGGTTGAGACCCTCAAAGGCTGCGAGGCTTATTCCACATTCACTTTTTTTTTCTTGAGGCCATCTACTGTCAAAGCATCACGTCATTGAAGGCGGCGTAGACATGACTCACGTTTTTTGCCACGTAAGGCGCCTTAAAACGAAACAGAAGGATAAAAAATGGAGACCAGAGCTGCTGTCAGGATCTCTCTGAGTGGTTGAACATCAGGAAGAGCATTCATAACTCCACCTGGCCCGTTAAACTGCTGACGAGCGAGACCTGAGATCTATCTGTTCGATCTTACCTGAGATCTAGAAGCACGTCTGGAGAGCGAGCGTAGCCACGACCCACGTCACTCTGCATGACCAAAATAAAGATGTGCCACCTCGTCAAAGTTATGTAATATTCAGAGGGGAAGCCCCGACGGTCGGATTTTCACACTTTTAATTGAAGAGTAGAAAACAGCTGTGCTCCTTTTCATTTCCAGAGGGAAGCAGAATAAACGTGATTGGTTGTTTTCCAGGTTGTCGCTCACTCACGTCAGAAGAAATTTGTACAAAGTTGAACCTTTATAAAGTTCGGATCGTGGGGAGCAGATCTGCATTATTTCGGTCTCCAGCCTCGTAGTGTGTGAGGCCATATTTATGAATGGGGGGGATCAAACAACGGGAGATTTTGGAGCAACTTGTTAGACGGCGCTCTCCACCAACTGTTGTCACATCACCAAATGAGGTCTTGTCTTTAGGAAGGATGGTGTTCATGTCGATTTTATTTATACAACACAATATGGCAAATCATAGTTTTCCTCGAGGGGCTTTTCTTCATCTCTGGAGCAATTATGCTGAGGAGCACTGTGGCTGAAACAAACACTCCACTTACGCACTTCATGTTGTTTTTTCCATTCGTTTGTACTGAATTTATATATTTACTGTTCTACAGGACGTCACTGAGCTAACTCAGCTTGCTACCAGGAGGAACGTTTTCATCAGCTTCTGCTTGTTCATCGTTTTGAAAGATGCGGTCAGAAGCTGCAGACAGACATTACCATAAAATGAATAAATGGGGAAAAAAAGGAGAATTTGAGTCATGGCTGAGACGAGACAGAGACAAATCAGGTCTTTTCAGTTGGAACTGCAAAACGATGCCAACCGGAGTGAAGAAGTTCAGCAGTAAGAAATCAGCACAGTCACTATTTCTTATTATATTCATGCTTTTCACAATAATCTGCACCAGAGCGCGACATTTACAGTAGGTATGGTTTGTACAGTCATCTAAAAATTCACAGTGAGGGAACTTTTTTTGAGCCTGTTGATGCAACATCTGCACGATATAACAGCTGATATTGGTCATTCTGATTTTAGAGACTGATCCGGTTGGTGAATATTTTACCTGTAAACCTCCCACTGAACTGAGGTCAGTGTTTCATCGTGAGCAACGACAAGGTCAGAGCTTAGAAATACTTAAAACACTGATGCTGTACATATTCTACATTTAATATTTCCACATGAGTTGGCTGACTGAATAAAACTTTGACTGAGGACTTTTTTTCTTACTTCCCTGACACGTAAAGGCAACACACACCCCTGAAAGATCTGAACCACGTGTGTTGTTTGGATTTAACTGGTTGGTTAAGTGGACGGAAAGCTTCCTCCCAAACATACTCACAATAGTGCGTGTCCAAACTTTTGACTGGTAGTGTATGTTAACGAATATTCTGGTTTATTATGACCTATGTCATCTGAATAACTAAATGATAAGGTTTGTGGTTAAACTTTCGGCTCGTGTGAAACCAGTCCGATTGTGTCTTTTCTCTGTCAGATTCAGTTTAAACAATGTTGACTCGCTCACAGATTTTTTACTTTTCCGAGTGCAGTTTTTTCAAATAAATGACGGCCCAAACTCTGAAAATAAGAGCCCAGTTGTGTAATTATGATTTAAAGCGCCATGAGACTTTTGGGTAGACTGCGACAAACAGATTGTAGCATTAGTTTTGGAAAACTGTAAAAGCCAACAGGGTTTAACAACATCTGGTAGCTCGTTAGCTGCGCACTTGTGCATATGCATGTAGTACAAGAGGGGGACTGTTTGTTTGGCTTTTTTTGGCAAAATGAGGGAAGGAGTGAAAGAAGGAGGCGAGTCATGAGGGAGGGAGAGAAAGGAGAGAGGAAATGAAAGGTGTGTGTGTGTGTGTGTGTGTGTGTGCAGAGGCGTCTCAGTGAAACCTGCCACCTGCTCCGCTGTGTCTCTCTGTGTTTGAATACAACAGTAGAAGTTGTCATGTGTCATCACTTCCCACAATCCATCACAGCGTAGTGGTGGCGAAGCAGACAGACAGACGGACAGAGAGACTGAAGGCTGGCGCTGCCTGTGTGTGTGTGTGTGTGTGTGTGTGTGTGTGTGTCTCTCTCTCTCTCCCTGTTGTCAGTTGTCCTCGCTCGCCCTCCGTCTCTTTGTCTCCGTCTCCTCGCCACAATCACGCTCACGTTTAATTGTGACACTAAGCCGTCTGAATACTTCATTTCATTCACATAATCCCCAAGTGTTGTTGAGACACACTCTCTCTTTATTCGTGTGTGTGTGTGTGTGTGGGTGACATCACATCCATTGAAGGGCTGCGCCGGGCTAAATGAGTTCAGCCATTTTGGCTCGTTTTTCCTGAATCGGCTGGACTTTATTCGGGTTTCATTTTGTTTATTTGCTTTGTTTGAGCTTCTCTTGTTAGACTCCCTCCCATCCTTCACCACTTTTCTCTTCTCCCCCTTTTTTATTTCTCTCTCCCTTTTTGTTCCATCTGGCAACTGCTCGTTGAAGGATCCTCTGGAAGATCCGTCTCTTCTTTAAGAGGGCTTCAGTGTCCAGGTTTTTATTGATTTGGATCCCAAGAGTGCATTTCCTTTCCCTGGATGACGCCCAGGTCAGCGAGCCTAACGTTCCTCTGGTTGTCCACCATGAACTCATTAGTTTAGCCGATATTGAGCTTCAGTTGATCGTTGTTGAATCAATTGATGAAACACTTTATGACTCTTCCTCATTGTTTATTTCTTCTTTTTCTTGCTCTCTCATCACTACCGGTTGCATTGTTGCTTCCTTCCATCATCCACCGATTCCTCTTTTTTGTGTCTTCCCTCATTCTCCTTTTCTGTCCTCTGTTTCTTTTTAACTGTCTTTTTTTCTCATTTCCACCTTACTTACTTCTTTTTCTTTTTCTTCTTCCTGATTACCTCCATTCCCTTTTTGGTCTCTGATGGTACTTAGCAGTGCCCTTTCATTTCTTCCATCCTGCACATCTCTTTTCTTTTCCTTTTTTGTGCATCTGTCCCTTTCTAATTTCCGTTTGCTCTCTTTTTTTGTTGCTTTTTTTACTTTCTTATTCGTTTCCTTTTTTTTCTTCTTTGCTTCTTTTCCCATTTTGGTGTGTCCTTGCCTCCTTTCATCATCATCTTTCCCTCTTCCTCTCTTCTTTCCTTTATTTCTTGTCTCTATTGTTTTCTTGTATGCTTTCTGCTCTTTTTCTTCTTTTTTCTTTTCCCACTTCATTCGTTCCTTATTCTGTTCCTTTTGTTCTTTACTTCCTTCTGCCATTTCATCATTTCTACTCTGTCCTTCATTTCCCTTGTTCCCTTTATTCCTCCCATCTCTCTTTGCTAAGGTCTTTTTCCTTTCCTTCCTTACTTCTCCTTCACTACCAAGTGCTTTATTTTTCTCTCCTTTTCTTCCCTCGTTCTCTCTCTGTCCTCTCTTATACTAGCTCGCCTCTGTTCTTCCTTCTTATACTGTATAAATCCCTCCTCTTCTTCTTCTTTATCTTCTCCCCCTCTCCGTTTCCCTCCCATCCATCCAGTTTTGAACCATATTTCCCTCATTTCCTTTATTACTTTCTTAATCATTCCATCCTCCATATATCTGCTCACTATACCCTTCCCCTCTCTTTCATTCATCTCTCCTCCTCTTCCTCGTTTCTCTGTTCCCTCCCTCCCTCTCTCGCGGTCGGACCATTCATATCTGCATTTTCATCCTCTCCTCTTTATCGGCGCGCTCCATCAGCCTCTGTGAATGGATGCCTGAGAACAAGGAGATGAATGGACTTGCATTCATGCCTAGGTGTGTTTCATCACGCTTGGACATGACTCCCCTCCCTCCTCCTCCCCCTCTGTGTCCCACCCCCCACACACACACTCTCCTTCAGCATATCTGATCCAGGGCTCAGACCAGTGTCAACAACAGCGTGGACGGGAAACTAAGTGGACCTGCAGTGTCAGATCTGAAGCGGTTGGTGTTTGGGTGGAGGGAGGAAGAAGAAAGAGAGGAATAAGAAAGGAGGAAAGGGAAGGAGGACAGAATAAAAATAAAAAGAAATGAAGGGTTGGTGAGTAGAGAGGGATGTGGGATGGAGTAAAAGATGGAGAAAGGGAGGAAGGTTAGGAGATAAGATGGTGGATGGAAAGGAGCCAGTGGCCAGGAACCGTGAGAGACGAGATGCCGCGGTGTCAAAGTTTATCGATGCACGCCGAGTTAACATATGCCATTTGGTTGGTGGGCGCATTATAATGCAGTGGGACTGTGTGTTGTTTCCAGCAGGCGTGGACTGTCCACGAAAAACACAATAAAAAAGACAAAAAAATCACACAAGATACAAGCATTTCATTTTTTTTAAATGAATCTTTCCTGCATAAATTTGTGAGATTCTTTGGAGAAAAGATTAATTAAATTTTCTCTTTAATTTGACCTTGCTTTGACAAAGAAATGAGTGACTGAATTAAAGCAGATTTGATTGATTTGATGAAGGTAGAATAAGCCTTGGTTGGATGAATGTGTTTGGAAGTCTTTACCACTCTTTGTCACTGATCGGCATCATAATTTTGCAGCTGGTGTAAGTATTTATAACCATTTCACATGACTTGATTTGATCATTTGTAAGACTAAAGGCATCTTGACATAATTTGTTTGAATGTTTCTTAGACATCTTGGTTACATAATTATTGTTTCAGCTGTATTTTAATAATAACATTTTAAAGACCTGCTTCACATTAAAACTCACTCATTTCAATATTCTTAAAATAGTGTTTTCTTATAAAGACATATCCCCACAGCACTACCATACTCTGTTAAATAGATGGGATGGCGTTCATTGAATTGTAGGACTGCAAACATACAACATTTTTTATTTTCTAGAGGCTCTGTCAAGTTTGCATTTCTGCTGCCATTTAGTGTGTGTACATGTTGAACTTGCATTATCTGTTTTATGGGCCACTCAGGACAAGTGTCAGAAATCTGAAACACAACACTTATTAGTTTACAAAGTTTATGTGGCAAACCTGTTGATTCACATATACGATTTGAGATTATTACACCCTCCTTTTAGCTCTGTTTTGGTTTCTACCAACCAAATATGTTGATTTAGCGGCTAAATGCTTTGATTCGTTCGTCTCCTTTTTGTTACTGGATAGGTACAGCGGATTTAACTGTTCACTGAAAACACGTACATGAATGATGCTAATGAGAGCGATGAGAGTAAAACAGACCATAAAACCACACATAAATAATTTTAAAAGAATTTTCTGTGGCTTTACTACTATGAGTGACGTCTTTTACATGCAGTCATTTAAACCATTATTAATATAAAGATATTGATGATTGCAGCTTTAATATGTTACCTCTTACTCAGATCAGTGGGAAACTAGTAACTGGTTGTACTGGTTATTAAAGTGTCACGTCAATTTATAAATTTTCCTTCTGTGGGTCTGTGTCCTGTGTGTTTCCTTTGGTTGGCAGCAGATGTGAGTTAGTGATCTAAAAAAATGTAGTTATAACCGAGATATATTCATCTTTTGTCCTGCAAATCATCAAGCTATTGATGACTTGAGGAGGGTTGTGCAGCTGGCCGTGGTTATAGTCTTTTGGTTTTGATCAGCACAGCTGTTTAAAATGATTGTCATTTTATTTTAGAAATACACGTGAACGGGCTCCTCTGAGGACACTGCTGCTTTTCTACAAAACATATGGCATTTTTTTAATATTTTCTTCTTTGTGGCATATTTTAAGGTAGACAGAGAGAGGGAGGGATTAGGAGAAAGAGAAGTGGATGACATGCAGCAACATTTCTGGGCCAGATTTAAAACCAGGACATCACATTTTCACGGTGCATTATGCGCCTCAACCAACACAAACTGCATTTTATTAACAAGAAAATGGAGAGAATGTAATGATATTTCTGCATAATGCTGAAAGATATTTAGGACTGTCGCTTCTCGGCAAACACAAATTCAGTGGACGTCGTTGTGCTACCTGCTTTACCTGCTTTCTGACGCAGGATGTAACACAGAACGTGGTGTCTGGTCTCAGTATGCAGGGTGGAGCTGCTCCTCATCTTTAGTTTTTCTTACCGTCTGGGTCAGGTGTCACACTAATCCCTCACTTGGGATTATCCCAACAGCTACATCAGATATGTGAAGAAAAACGTGTCGGGGATCATGTAAAAAAAGGTAACAGCTTGTGGAACATTAGAAAGGCAGCTTGAGAGGAGGAGGAAGAGGAGGAGGAGAAAGACGCGAGGGGAAAAAACAAAAGGACATTCAGCAGAACATTCTGGAATTTAAGTGAACTAACCAGGGGCTCACCGGGCCGGCCTGTCGCTGTAAATCTACATCAGCGGATTAACGTGGCTCAAGCCAGCTGAGGGGGGAGGGATGGAGGAGGAGGAAGAGTGAGGTGAGGGATTTGTTCGGTGCACCTGTAACCCCACCTCTGATGTAGCGCTCAGAGACAAGGGCACCGGGGAGCAACAGAGGGCGAGTGGTGAGAAAAAGGATGGAGGATGGAGAGAGAAGAAAGAGATGAGGGATGCTGAGGTAGAGAGGGCAACCTGCACCTGTAGCATCACCTGAGGATTGTTTGTGGTCTCTCTCTTTTTTTTTTCTTCTCTCTACTCCTCCACCTCCTTTTGGTCCATTTTTCCTCCCTCTATCTCCTATATTTCCTTGCCCTTTGCTTCCTCTCTCCTCTTGGCTTCCCTCCCTCTCCCTCCCTACCTCTTCTCCTTTCCAGCCACCCAGTCAGCTCAGCTCAGCTCAGCCTCGGCTGCCTGTTACCCTGCAGCCACTGTACATTTTTGACTTTGTAGGCTATTAGCCCGCAGCCAGCCTGAATACCCGTCTCCTCTAAAATCCGAGCTGAATATTGTTAGAGGAGCTTTGGAGAGGGAGGCAATTTTTGATATGGCGTTGAGAAAATGCCCGTGTGACTCTTCCCACTGTCAGAGGCTCAGGGCTCAGTTTAGACGAGATCCTTGCCTCGCGCCGCCTCTCAAGGTTGCAGTGACTACAGCACGGTGAATGCAATGTAGTCAATTAGGCGGGGTTCGAATCCCTGCACAGGCCCGATGGGGGAAACTGAATGAGTAACACTTTCCCCATCGCTTAAAGACTACTGCAGAGGTGCAAGCACGCAAGAAGTTAGCCCCCAGCTGCTCTGAGGCTAACAGAGGGTGACTGTGGATATACTGGGCCAAAGTGAGTGCACTTGAATGAATTTGAAGCAGGGCAGTGGTAGAAATTAGTGCACCGAGCAGGACCTCGATATAATGATCCGTGATGCCAGATCTGCACAAAAACAAACTTTAAATATTTTAATTAAAAGGCTTTGCAAAGTTAGACCTCTGTGTGTTTCTGTCCCGCTAATGGCACTCAGTTCATCGATCTCTGTATCCATTTTCAAGTCAAAGCAGTAATTTTGCCAATGGCAAGCTAAACACTTGTGTAATTTGTGTCACTGCCAGCAAGAGTCATCTTTTTCTCTCGACACAGACAAAGCAAAATAAGCAGCAGGCTTGCAGAGTTAAATTTACAACGTGATCAATAAGCCAATTTTGGGATTCATAAATGGTCACATGATTAAAAAAAAGAAAGAAATCAATACACCAGCCAACAGTACTGACACAGTGATGCCCACTGCAGCGACTGTGAGTGACACAAATTATATATCTATCTGACTGTACAGATTTCTGCCGGTAAAATGACTGTTTTGACTTGAAAAACAGAAATTGATGATCCACCGCTATTAGAGAGACAAATTATATAAAGGTTAAAATGTCCATCCTGTGCTGAATGTAGATAGTGACAGAGACAGATATGTGAAAACTCCATTAATTTCATACTTGCCGAAATTGCTTTGTAGACACAACTTCATATTTGGGTCAAGCAAAAGTCATACTTGATGATGATGCATGGAAATAAAAATACCACTTTCTTTATAGTCTAGTGAAAGTGATGAGCTGAATAAAATGATTACATTTCCATGTTTTGCTCATGTAGGCTAATTCAATTCAGGAATGAGCAACAGCACAAAGTAAAAACTAGCTGCCTTGACCCCCTGCACATCTCACTGTAGGTTATGTCAACCTATGCTGATGACACACACCTGTACATTTCTGTAGAACCAGATGAGACAGATGGCTTAAATTGCTCATAACCTGTGGACAATACAGAAAAACCTTCACTCTAAAGCATAAAAAACACAACATAAAAACACAAATGAGTTACACTATCCAAGAAGTTTTGGTCAATAGTTTTCTAGAACAAATCAGGTACTACACGCTTGTCTTCTTACACTCTGTTTCAAGATCAGTACTCAAAACATTATTAATATATTAAAATAGATTAGCATGGTGTAGACAAGCTAATCTATGCTTTGACCTCAAGCTGAACTTCACCAACTTTATCTTTCACAGAGTCTTTGCAATTGTTGGTTTACAGTGAACATTTCAAAGTGACGTCTGAAATCACATCTATTTTACTTTGGTTTCTTGCTAATGTCACGCCACAGGTATGACTGGCAAAATCATTTATTGTTTGGTCAAGGGGCTTAATTAACACTAAGCTTTTTCAGCCATATCAGCTACTAACAGGCCACAGCAAACACCAGATGCTTTTGGCTGTCACTGAGCTCAGTTGGTGACACAAAAGTTAACAAAAAGAGGCACTGTTGCAACGTTTTTCCACCTCTGTACCTATTGCACTACATCTCTTTATTCTGCTTATCATTAAGCAGATCTGCAAATCATTAAATCAACTGCAGTCTTTAAACGAAGAGTGCTAAATAAAGAAAGTTTGGACTACTCTGAGTTCAGCTTTAGTAAGAGACAGTGGGTTTCAATTGCATTTCAAAAATGAAAGTAAGATAACACCATTTTTGAGTAAGTAACTTATATTTACACTTATTTTAATTACAGTATCAGTTGATTGTATTCTAAGTCTATGGTTTGTGCAAAGGTAAATATAATGGTGTGTATACACTCGAAGAAGGCATGTTCAAGGTAAAATGAGACGTTAAGCAGCTCCTTAAGTCACTGCCAAGAGTCTGTATAAGCTTATGATATACAAGGTTTTCATTGCGAGTGGTTGATTCCATTTTTATAGAGAACATTATTCATCAATATCTTCCCAACATTTGCCGTGAAGAGCTGGGTAAACACCCAGACAGATAGATAGATAATCATGCCGCACTGCCCCATGCAAATAATAACTCACATTAAAATCGGTAGAATAAAAAGTCCCTTTCACTGCCACACAGCCGGCTTGTGGCATTTGTGTCAGCTGAAGTGAAAAATTGCTTTGACATTTACAATATGAATAGCTTTTGTGCAACACTGAACATAAACACACAGGAAAAACAACAGTACAGCAGTATGGTACACATCACGTATGTTCAAGTGTGCGGCCAGATCTTCGGCCTGCTGGAGAAACAGTGACGATGAAGCTGTGGAGCAATGTTTAATTTGCTTGTGTTGGGAAAAAAAATGACTTCCCATAGACAATGTTGGTTGTAACTGTAATTTAATTTCATCTGACCTCTTCCTCTGCAGCTTCAGAGCCTTTTTCCCCAAAGCAGTTTCTGCGGATGCCCCCTATCTGCCCACAGTCCAGCAGGCTAATAGGATGATAAGCACCATTTGCTTGAGAAGATCTCTTTAGTTCTACCTAAATCCCTTCTAATTTGCTCATTTTGCCCACTTTAGTAACACCCTTTGTTCACTTGAGGCGGAGATGAAAATGGTATTGCGTAATCAATCAGCTGTGCGCAATTGATCATTACATTCAGGCAGAGACTTTCCTGCGTCTTACACTTTGTACTTTCTCACTGCATGGAAAAATGGATATTCAAGGTAATTTTTTCTCTCCTCTCCCTGCAGCTGAAGTGACCTTTGCACTCTGCTATAACTGGCTCCCTGTAATATTAGTGAATTATAAGCTTATTATTCTTTGTGCCAGGTGTTCTGGATGAGCGGTGGCTATATGCCTAACCTAAATGTATATTTTCTGGTTGTTCTGTCTGTGATAAAGGTATTAAAGTCGGCTGCTGAACTGCTTTCTTCAAATCCTTTGTTTACACAGGGAAGATTTGCTGAACAAGGAGGTGGCTGTGTTTTCACCCAAGCCCCAAATCACACACATTGTTTAGCAGGATGCCAGTGAAGTATGTTGGTATTCAGTGCGTTGCCCAAAAGCACACTGGCAGTAGTTGCTGAGGGAAAGGGAAGCTTTTCCAAACCACATCGATCATTGTGATAGTGACAGAGCTTACAGGCACCAGCAAAGGCTCCTCGGGATCTGTAAAGGGCCACATGGATCTGTAGTGTGCCCAGAAGTGTTGAAATACTCAAACTACACAGTTTTTTACATAAGCCCAGGCACTGATGGGATCTTGATGCATATCATGTCTCCAGGAAAGTAAGAATTATATCAAATTTACTTCCCAGACTTACTTCCTCTGTCTGCACGGTGCAGGTGAGAACTGGATCCGAATGCAAACACTAATAAGGCTTTCCATCCAAATGTGGTGCAAATATTAATCCAGTCTCCAGAAAATTGGCAGTAGCTGTGGCAAATGTTAGGAGTCTGCCACATCAAGATAAACAGCTGGAGGTGCTTATTCTACATCGCAAAATGACACGAGAAGACGTAACTAACAGGAAACAGATTTCAGGCATCTGAAAATGGTTGCAGATCGATATGAGGCAGAAACCAAAATTCTTTTGTGCAAAATTCTCTGTTTAATCTGCATCAGGTACAGAGTACAACGGGCCAACAGAAAGTCTTTATGTCAGGATTTCTTACCTACTTTGACATAGTCAATGACATGTTTTGTGATATTTCAGATGCAACAGATGGTCTCTCATTTCTGATCACTGAAACAACTGCAAGCTATGGTTAGTTGAGTGTTCTTCATATAATGTGGCATGACTTCTTTACATAATGATCGCCTCATACAACACAGTGACCATTTCAAGAGATCTAAAGGTTGTGCAGTTTGATCCAGGTACGAGGAACAAAGACAGCACAGACTATCTATCAGAATATACCCGAGTTGGCCAACCGCTGCCTTTTCCAGTAGTTTGCAGGTTTTGATGTCCAATGAAAGACTCATTGATTATCAGTCCCTAAAACGAGGGGGGGACCTCCTGTCTTTGGCCACACCTGCAACACTGGGGCTGATGAGGGATTTGGGAAAAGCTTGTTGAATTGTGACTGAGGCGGAGGTAGAAAAGCTGGTGGGCAGATGACAAATTACAGGTCTTCAAAGCTTGATTCATCTTACATGACAACTACCAGCTTATTGGCATGTACTGTATTACCTGAATAATTGCTGTGGAGGATGGTATCTACAGGTATGAATGGAGATGGGAGATTGTCTTTTTTCTTCCATAAAGGCCAGAAATATTATCAGAAGCCTCTAACCTGCCAAACGTTTTACAAAAAGAAGAAGACAGGTGTGAGGAAAACCTGGAAAAAAAAAAAACGAGAGGAAATTTGTCACCATGACATTAAAACATTCAGCTGCAGTAAATGCTAAAATGTACTTCATCAAAGCCGTATTGTTTCCCACCTTCCGAGTCTTTCTCTCCACTGTTTGTTTTCAAGGTTCCTGGGCCGACAGCTCCTATTTTCTAACCTCAGATAAAAATGACCTTGTGAGTTTGCGTGCATTCACGACGTGTCCAGCGTCCTGATTAGAAAGGATCCAATGTGATTATCTGGTGTGTGAGGTAAATAATTCACATTCTCAGTCCGGCACAGCGGCTTCGTAGCTGTAGGGCAGCTACTCAGTGAGAATACATTGCAAACAGGAACATTTGGAGGAAGATAGTGCTTTAAAATAATGCAACAATAATGTGATGCATTTTGAAAAAGTGTATAATTTAACAATAAACTACAATGTACAACACAAAAAGAGATAAAAAGAATGTGTTAGCGCAATTATTCATTGAGGAATCCACACTGAATGTAAGGTATCCAGCAGCTTCAAAGATTTCAAAAGAAATATTTTTTGTTGTTCAAACCAAAAAAAGAAAAAAACTGTGTGATTTTGTAAATTAAAAGTAAACCAAGTTGGCTGTTGCAAAAGCATAATTACCAATAAAAAGACTCAAGGACACAAAAACATCAGTGAGATTGAAAAGATTTTATGGTGTATTTTTCTCACTTTATTTGAATGCAGACGCAGGAAGCCAATAACTTCATCTGCATCCAATTAATTTTATTCACCAGGGAGTTTCAGCAGAGTCTGCCTTTATGAGTCTTTAACCAGTTTTGACTCACGACTTTGAAAACCCTGTGAGGGCAGTTACCTCTTCTGTTGTCGGAAGTCACGGTCGGTTTCAGCAGAGCTGGACAAGTGTCAGTACCTTCTTGCAAAAAATGGACTGCATTAAATGGAAAAGATTGTTGTGCTTAGATGGTGAGATTACAATTTAGAACAGCTACTATTGATGAGAGATGGGATGCAATCGCATCGTCAAATTATAACACTGTATGAGAACAGGTGAAATTCGGGAAAGGTGAGTTGGGGGTGGGTGTGGTCATATGCCAAATGTGGGCGTGGCTTCAAGTTGCATTCGGTGTCATTGAGCCAAATCTCAATGCTAAAATGTATTTTTTAAATGACTGTATTTGTTAAAATCAATCCCTCCTCAACCATCTACAACAATAAATTCCTTATTCTACATTAATGCATGCAACAATAATCTATTGATGTAATATATATTATATATATATAATAATACAACAGTCACAAGGGTCAATTTTATGCTTTTAATACTTTAAGTACATTTTCATGATTAGATTTTACTTAAGCAAGACTTTCAATGCAGGACTTTTCCTTGTAACAGAGTATTTTTACATTGAGGTTTTAGTACTTTGACTGAAGTAAAGGATCTGAATTCTTCTTTCACTGGGTACAGTTGGATAAAATAGAAAGACTGGCTCTGAGGATGGTATGAAGCTCAGTTTTCTGGCTGTTTATGAGACGCGTGAACCTTTACGCACAGGCGACAGGTATATTTAAAGATTTTTTCAGTAGCTAAGATTGTTTTTAGATATTTTTTTTATCACAAATTTCTGCACCCTCTGTCACTGGGTTTATAACAGGTCAAATGACATCAACAATGCATTATCTATGATGAGCCTGATCAGTACAATAGACACCACATCAGTAATACTCTTTACAAAAACAAACAGGACATTTTTATGAACAGCCAAAATCAGAAATGATAGAAATAAAGCCCACATATGTTTTTTGACAAGAATATTTTAAAAAGAAGTAGTCACTTTTAAGGATTTGAACAGTTTGAAGGATTAGCTCCAAACTAATGTCCATTAGTGATTTTACTTTGGTAAACGTAATATACAGTGGGGCAAAAAAGTATTTAGTCAGCCACCAATTGTGCAAGTTCTCCCACTTAAAAAGATGAGAGAGGCCTGTAATTTTCATCATAGGTACACTTCAACTATGAGAGACAGAATGGGGGAAAGAATCCAGGAAATCACATTGTAGGATTTTTAATGAATTAATTGGTAAATTCCTCGGTAAAATAAGTATTTGGTCACCTACAAACAAGCAAGATTTCTGGCTCTCACAGACCTGTAACTTCTTCTTTAAGAGGCTCCTCTGTCCTCCACTCGTTACCTGTATTAATGGCACCTGTTTGAACTCATTATCAGTATAAAAGACACCTGTCACCTGACACCAGAAACAAAATTGTAGACCTGCACCAGGCTGGGAAGGACTGAATCTGCAATAGGTAAGCAGCTTGGTGTGAAGAAATCAACTGTGGGAGCAATTATTAGAAAATGGAAAGACATACAAGACCACTGATAATCTCCCTCGATCTGGGGCTCCACGCAAGATCTCACCCCGTGGGGTCAAAATGATCACGAGAACGGTGAGCAAAAATCCCAGAACCACACGGGGGGACCTAGTGAATGACCTGCAGAGAGCTGGGACCAAAGTAACAAAGGCTACCATCAGTAACACACTACGCCGCCAGGGACTCAAATCCTGCAGTGCCAGACGTGTCCCCCTGCTTAAGCCAGTACATGTCCAGGCCCGTCTGAAGTTTGCTAGAGAGCATTTGGATGATCCAGAAGAGGATTGGGAGAATGTCATATGGTCAGATGAAACCAAAATAGAACTTTTTGGTAAAAACTCAACTTGTCGTGTTTGGAGGAGAAAGAAATGCTGAGTTGCATCCAACAGAACACCATACCTACTGTGAAGCATGGGGGTGGAAACATCATGCTTTGGGGCTGTTTTTCTGCAAAGGGACCAGGACGACTGATCCGTGTAAAGGAAAGAATGAATGGGGCCATGTATCGTGAGATTTTGAGTGAAAACCTCCTTCCATCAGCAAGGGCATTGAAGATGAAACGTGGCTGGGTCTTTCAGCATGACAATGATCCCAAACACACCGCCCGGGCAACTTGAAGGAGTGGCTTCGTAAGAAGCATTTCAAGGTCCTGGAGTGGCCTAGCCAGTCTCCAGATCTCAACCCCATAGAAAATCTTTGGAGGGAGTTGAAAGTCCGTGTTGCCTCAGCGACAGCCTCCAAAACATCACTGCTCTAGAAGAGATCTGCATGGAGGAATGGGCCAAAATACCAGCAACAGTGTGTGAAAACCTTGTGAAGACTTGCAGAAAATGTTTGACCTCTGTCATTGCCAACAAAGGGTATATAACAAAGTATTGAGATGAACTTTTGTTATTGACCAAATACTTATTTTCCACCATAATTTGCAAATAAATTCTTTAAAAATCAGACAATGTGATTTTCTGGATTTTTTTTTTCTCATTTTGTTTTGTTGAGGTATACCTATGATGAAAATTGGAGACCTCATCTTTTAAGTGGGAGAACTTGCACAATTGGTGGCTGACTAAATACTTTTTTGCCCCACTGTAGGTCACAATTTGTATGTGTCAGATTAAAAGAGTGTCATATCTGTTTTTATGTTCAGTGAAAATAAAATAAGGGTGTGGAGTTTGGGCTTATTTGCTGTTGCCTTCAACATCTTCTACAAATCCCGGGTTAGTTTTAAAATTGATAATGAAAATAAAAATGATAATGTTCCCTTTACCTCCCTCCATCAGTCCATTAAACAAACAAAGTCTTCCCTGTTTGAATGAAGTGAACAATTACACACGTGTGTTTGTTAAAGATATAAGCATGATATTTGTGTTTCGGGTGTGTCGGTATCAGACATTGTTTGTGCCCAGTGTTGAGTTTCACCGTGTGCATTTTGGAGCTGTTACTCTGTTCTTTTCTGAGGCTTGTTTTTCAAAGCTTCACGTCTGCTTCTGTTACAGTTCCCCTTCTTTCGCTCTTCATTCCCCCACTCTTCTGACAGCGAGAGACACCGAATGACAACAACAGATGGCATAAAGGAGAGTCTCTGTCCCAAAATCACCCGTGGCAAATCTTTCTCCATACTCTGCCACTACCTGTCTCCTCGTCTTCTGACTTTGTGTCTCTCTCTTTGCTCACGCCTGAGTCCGTCTACCTGTTTCCCCTCAGTCCGTCTTTTAGCCTTTATTTATCAGAGGGAGGTTTTTTGCTGAGCTTGCGTGCTCTTTTTATAAAGCTGCGCCCTGTTTCACATTCACACAGCTGCACATTTCCATGACATGTTTTGGTTTTTGCAGTAGGTCCCCTAGTTTCTCTGTGAATTTAGGTGATGTAATACAATTTTATTACATTATTATTATTATTATTATTAAGTTTGCAAAAAGTAAGAAAACAGTTGCATTCACACTCTGCTAAGTACAGATTTAAGGGACTTGAGCACATGTTGTGAGACTTTCTGCAGTACTTTGCCTTTCAGAGGAATGTATTTCACTTTTTGTCCCTCTGCATTTTTCTCATAACTTCTCATTTGCAGTTTTTCCAGGTTTGACATCTGAATAATCACTGCTTCATAAAATATGATGCATTTCTGTATCTCAAACCCTTTAAGACGCTATAAGGCGGTTGGCCCACCTGGACTGGCTGCAGTATTAAAACACAGCCTACGGGTGAGCACATGAATAATGTAACACCGTTTAATATTCTTCACTATGAGTACTTTTACTTTGGAATTAGGACAATTTCTTTTAGTACATTAATATTTTTGTAGTTACTGTAATCTGAAATTTGAGTCTGGATCATGAGCTGGATGGATGCACGTTGGTAGTGATCAGTTCGTGGGCTCGGTGTTGATCCAAAGTAGATTAAGACGAGCTGAAACCATAAAAGGCCAGCTTGGTCATCATTAGTGTTAATCTAGTTGGCATGGTGTTGTGGGTGTGGGAAGTGGTGGTCAACATCATGAGCAACATGCCGCAGCTGCAGCTAATTGGCTCCAGTGTGAGTGTGTGTGTGTGTGTGTTTTACCAGTGAAGCAGGAGTGAGATGAGTTTTGAATTTTAAGTGCGAGGGAAGCATTAAATGTATGGAATTTGTATGATCTCATTTGCTTACCTCTGCATGAAGCTGCTTAATATGCCCTCTCATCCTTTTCTTAAACCCCCCCGACACTCTTCACACACTTACACATGTAGTAGCTCTTGTTGTACCCTCTTCACATGACACCTCTCTCCACTTGCTTTTATTGTATGTAGTTTGAACTGGGTACACTGCAGAGTTTTAGTACCACATTATGGGTAAATCTGGTCTATTTTCTCAGTGGGGGGTTTGACTTTAGTGGTACTTTTGATACTTACACAGCCAATGTGAGAGGTTTGTCTTTAATCTTTATTTTTTCCTCCATTACTGGATCTATTCATGCTTTAAGTTTCAGGCTATAAAATACTGCTGTTTTCCAAAGTATGATTATTGCTTTACTCCATTTGTTTAATTTCAACATTTTCTTCTTGTGTAGTTAGTCTTTTTTATCTTAGCTATCAAATTTCAAGGAAAGATTTTATTGTTCAGTTAAAAAAAAGCTGGACAATATTTAAGTAACCAACAAACTAATGTAATAAGTAACTGTACATGCTGCTTGTGGAGGATTTTGCTTGAACGTGCTGTGTTGTTTCTGTGCCACGCTTAGAACAGTAAACTACTTTTGAATGTTAAAGCTTTGACCTCGTGATATTCTGTGTTTTTCTTATCGTCCAAAACTCCAGTGAAAAGACAAAAAACAAAAATGACTTGATCTTCCCAACAATCATTGTGTTTATGTTCATAACCTGATATATCTCATGCCTCTGAGCTCCATTGTTGTGGCATTGTGACATGTTTCTTCTTTAAAATGAACACACACACTGTAGTTTATCATGATTCAGTCCCATTTACTTTATCCCGCTGCCCCAAATACTCACTAAGGCACCAAATATGGATTCATCCGCCACTCAAAATAGTCCCCAACAGACATACTATTTATTCATGTTTGTTCCTGTTTGACTAAAGTTGTTAAAAACGTGTTGTTTTAGGAAGTTACTGAGCCTTTTTTAAAGAATGAAACTATTTGTGACCTCTTTTTAAGCTCTACATCATCAGCAGGAAACAATGGACTTTGGGCTAAAAGTCACAGATGACCAAACCTTTGACCTACTTACAGATGTCGTCAACCAATAACCTGTTTTCCACCTGATCCCCCGTTGGATGGTCTGCAACAATAATCCCAGTATAAAAGTGAGGTATAGTTCAAGGGAGGTTTGGTGCTCGTGTTTTAACCACTCACAAAATGGCCATCTCATTTCCTGCTCGCTAACAACAGCCAGCTTTTATTTACTGTCTGTGGGGGAGAAAAAAAAAAAAAAAAAAAAGCCCAGTCAGTTGAAGCCACCTGCACCCTCTGATTTCACCAAACCAGAGTCAAACACTGCGTTTTCAGCAAATAACATACAAAAAAACAGCGAAGGATGGATGCATCAGAACTGTTTCCTGCAGAAATATAACCAGCCATAAGTCAAAATGTCACTCCTCTCCACCTCGATACTCCGCTTACTTTTCTGCGCTCCTTATCTCGTTTCAATGTAAGAAGTCCTCCTCATCTTCTAAACTCCAACCTCTCGTGTCCTGTTTACTCTTTACAGTCCATGCAGGACACCTTAACGTTTTTCCTTCGCCCTTTCAGCTCGTTCTTCCACCTCCAAATGAGGAAGTGACTTCACATCAGCCTCCCCAACTCCTGCAAAATCTTCCTCTTTAAGCTTCTTCTGAAGATAATCTAATCTTTTCCGTGGTTTTCTTCCTCCTGTCCTACAGCTCGTCCTCCCTCAGAGCCGCAGAATAATTTTAACAACACCGTCAAGCATCTAAACCACTTGAGAGGTGTTCGATTTTACTAGACTTAGACTTTTTCAGTTAAAAGTTAGGTGAATGGCTCAATAAAACCATTACTTATGAGATAATCAATCAATCAATCCCTGAAACTTAACTTCAGGACGAAAATCAAGAGACTTTTTGAGGGCACTGCAGGTCGTCAGAGCTCAGGATATGTTTAGCATACAGCCAGTTAGAAGTGCAACACACTCACGTCCCCAAAGAAATCCAGTTTCTCATTTTTTCCCTGTAATGAACACATTCTTCATCTCGCGGATGCACCGTATGACCCTGACACCAAGCTGAACTGTCTGACGCATTTTAACACGATAAAAATACACGACTTTTAAGGGCAAACGTGTTTTATGTGTTGACCTTCAGGTCAATGCACAATTTCTGCACGTTGAACAAAGTTTCTTTGAACAGAAGCGCTCTCTGTTGTACAAATCCCAAAATTTATCCTCCTAAATGTCACATGATCTGCCTTATTTTAAAATTCTGTCATACCTGGACCTGTATGACCTGCTGTGCATGTATAAAATCATATGAAGGGTCAGTTACCTTTGAAAATAGTAGCTTAACCACTTACTTCACTTCAACAGACTCCTCAATATACAACTGAGCAGGCAGGGAAGTATTTTTGGCTCTGGGAGAAAGCTCTGATTTAATGAATGATGGATAAAAATCTTAAAACTACCTGCCAGGGAGGATGTTCATCCCACTTTCTGAGACGAGACAGGAGACGCCGAGTGCAGCGGCGACTCATCTAAGTCAGCTTCAAACGTCTGCCGAGGTTGGCGGCGTCCAGCTGCAAGGTCGCGCTAAAAGACGACACCGCCTGATTGCCAGAGACAGAGTAATTTGCTTGGCTCTTGTCCTTGCAGCCCACCTAGACCTCTACTTTAACATCCACTCAGCCCGGGCAAAGTGAAAAACGACTTCTTTGGACTTGTTGATGTATGTAAGGCGTGCGACTGCAGAATAATGCTCTCTAATTTTAATGCAGCGGTGGTGCATTTCCAGGTTTTAGCCCCACATCTGTCCCTGTTTTAGACCCAGCTGTGGTTTTAAGTGCAGGTTGTGGTGTTGAAATTGTTTTTTCTTCTCATGTTTAATCATAATGGAAACATTAATTTCGAACATTAGGAGTCGACCTACTTTTGCTTCAGGGGGACATTAGGCTTAATTATACTGTTAATTTCACATAGTTTGCTGCAGTTTGGGAAATGATCCTGATATATTAAGTTACAGCTGTTCAATGAAAACATTATTTTTTAAGAGATTTTGGTCAAACTATGCTTTTATTCAGCTGACGGTAAGTTTGCTGACTTATGCTCGACATCAGCTTCAGATTTAAATAAAGCAATAAGGCAACGAGCCTGCAGATTTCATACATCTGTTTGAACTCTGAGCGGGCGCGCAGGAGATTTTAATCAACATACTTTCTCCGCCTCAGGTCAGAGCTGAGCCGGTGTTAAAACATGTTTCATGACAATTACGCCGTCAGAGATCGTTCAGGTGTTGCGCTGTCAGACTCGTGTGTCCTGAGGAAGTTTTGCAGAGCGAACGTGCACTTTTACAGCAAACCCCCCCCCTTCATCGTCCTACATGTCTGTGTCTGCACAGCCCTCTCGCTCGCTCTGTCTCTTTTCCTCAGCTCCACGTGAGCAGCCGAGGGTTTACCGCATTGCTCAAGGGTACATCAGCTCAGCAGCAGCCGAATGAGGAGAGTGCTGCTCATGCATTTTCTCTGTTCGGAGTTAAAGGCCCTGAAAACCTGTTAAATCAGCTCCCAACTAATTTTATTTAGTTATATAAGCAACATATTCATGAAAACACTACAACCAGATTATTTCACAGGAGAGATTTCTGTATTTGTGTTTTCCTTTGAGCTGTTTTATAGGTTGAACTGGGCGGGGCAGACAAATTGTTGAACCAATCAAGTAACATTTAAAAATTACAGTTACTGTAAGATGCCCCCTGCAGGTTGAGCTTATAAACTCATTAATTTAGTGAGGGAGGATTTTAACTTTAAAGCAGTATTAATAGATGTATTGACTGTTGCACTTGTTGGCAGTGGAGCAAGCTTTACCGCATCGACTGACAACCTTTTTAAAGTTTATATGAGGAACGTGTGAGCATACATGTTCCTGGTAACCCAACAAATAGCAATAAGTCCAATATTCACTCTGGTTTGATCTTTACCAACCCCTGCGGAAGAAATCTTGAGCATCTTTAGCTGCCAAATGCTCCACCATGTCCACCAGGTAGTTTTCTTTATGCTGTTGTAAAGTAAAGTTGTGGCTCTAAACTCTAAACAATGTGCTGTAAGACACTAAAATATTGAGGTAAACTTCATGATGGTGTCTCTGCGTGCAGCCCCTTTCACATTATACATGATTTGACAAATTTGTAACGTAAATTAGTGTAGCTTTGATTTAATTACTGCCTGTTTATGCACAAATTGGAAATAAGTAAGATTTCAAACCATGTTTTCAGGTGTTTTGGTGGCAGAGTAGAGCGACTATTTTAATCGTATGGTAGCATTCACTGATGCCGTGTGGTGATCAAGCAATTTAACAGACAGTGCATCAGCTTCCACCCTTCAAATTGCTCCTGCTGATTTTTTTCAGGCATGAACTGAGGGCTTATTTTCATTCCACGGTGCTCTTCATGCCAACAAGGAGCGTAGTTTTAGGTTTTGTTTATGACACAATAAGACAAAAATAGTGGACGATCTCATTGTGTCGCCTCCTGTGTTTCCTCCGTCTTTATGGCGTGTGGTCTGATTTGCTGCAGACCTCTCTGCAGATCTTTTTGCAGGACATTTTTCCTCCCAGATAATAATTTCACGGCAGCGGGAATATTATCATGTTCCCGTGGCTTTGACCTTTTCCTCACTCCTTTCTCCTGGATGCTTGTAATTCAGGTGATGTTAGAGCTGGACCTTCCGCTGTAATGCTGAACAGGAACATGTTAGCCAAATACCTGACATGAAAAGTTCAAACCCTGCAAGCCTTTGAGGACTCGCTCAGGAAAACTTTGGAAAGCATTCGCATAAGCGCTGCTGCTGCTTCTCACCTTTTTGCTTTAACAAAGTGTGCGGGTAAGGTTTCAAATCCCAAACCTTTGTTTTGTTACACTGCTAATTGCCTCGGCTCGCTCACGAGTCCCCACCAGTGTTTGCGGTCCCTCCTTGTCGAGCACAAACCATCCCAGGTTCAGTGTGGTTTCCTAATTAGTGGAACGCCGCTGCAAATCGATGAATGCCTGTATTGCTGGAAGGCGACTTCTCTTCAGGGGGGAGATCAGGAGAGAATTAAACAAGTGTTATTGAAAATGACTGGGCCAGTATTAGGCAAAAGACAATTTGCACTTTGTTTCCCCCGTTGCTTACTCCACACTATTCAAGGTGTTCCAGAGTAAGGAGACCAATAACAATTCGATAATTGTTTGGGGTTCGTTCATCCGTCTCTTTGTTGCCGCTGATGAAGCCCGGGCCTTTTGTGCCACCTTAACTTACTCGGAGGATGCAGCGTTGGTGGTGAACTGACTGTGCTGCAGCGAGTAATTTGATTAGGAGCATTTTGTTATTTCTTCTCTATTGTTGTATTTCCTCTCATTTCATTACATTTTCCTCTTATGCTGCATTTATATGTCAGTCAGTCTTATATTAAATAAATGCATATGTTGTTCTGTGTGAAAAAGGTACAAATCTGTCGTCAAAAATATACCAAATAATTGAAATCCCAGCCCCAAGTGTGTCACCTGGCTCTGTTATCCATTTGTACGGTGGAGTCGTCCAAACTTTCAAACTGCAGCAGCGACTGGACAGATCACAGGGTGCAGGGAAAGTTTAGGCCACAACAAATCCAGGATAGCAGCTGACTTCAAACAGCCTCAGCTTTCACTGCAAATCCCCCCCATGGCTGCTCTGTAATATCAAAGCTGTTGACAGTTCTGGCTCTTGTTCAGTCAGATCTTTAAAGTTTAATGACACATGTTGCCTGCTTTTTTTTTGTGGAGCTTTTTTCATAACCCTATTTTTGACATATCATTAATTGTGCATTCATGTGATGTCGTCTTTGCTGGGTGTACAGCTTTCCCACCCGGCAACAGCACCTGAACGCCTCTCCATCAGATTATAACTGAATTGACCTTTATGTTTGTTCAAACTTTTAAGAGCTCTTAAAAGTAAAATCCCACGTGCATTAAAGCATCAACAGACTTTTAGTGTGAATTCTACATGTTGTCTGCTTCGGTCCAAAATGCCTGAGGGGGGGCTGACTTTTTCTTTGGTTGGTTCGTTTCGGTTCACGCTGGCTGATTACGAGCAAACCAAGGCCAGTAAACAAACATCACATTAACTCCCCTGTGTACCGGACGCAGTTTGATAAACCTGTCATCCTGCCAGTTTGCGGAGTTTGGTGGCAGAGCGGGAGTCAAAACAAATCGAGTACTTCTCTGCTGTAACTGACCGCTCGTGGTGTTTATATCAGCATGAGACATGTCGAGGAAACTCAATACGAGCCGCAGACATGGCTGCTGTTTGACCTTACCTTGTTTGCTTTGCTCACCTTTCAAAGAAAAAGGACTTTCTGTCAATAACTTGTTCAAATATTATTATACGTATAACCCTTAGTTCTTATGTGAACTGAACAGAGTAAAATGAAACTGAGTTGTATCTACTGACTGATTTTATAGAGTACAATAAATAGCATGTTAAAGCGAGAACGCTTACTTTCAACATGGTACCAAGATGTGAAAAAATAACACAGAACATGTATCATGATATTAACTAACAGTAACCTCACATTGCACTAAAGATTAACAGTGACTTCTTCTGGATTTGAAGGATTTGGTACATTTGGAAACCAGAAAGACACCATGATAAAAAAAACATGTTCTTCTAGTTACATCATTTAGCAGACTGGACTATGTACTGGTTTGTTGAAGTACATACAAGTTCATTCCTCAACCAAAAGATACGAACAGACATGGATTTAATGTAGGCAGCATGATATGAGGCAAAAATGAGTCCATGCGAGTTCAGCGGGATCAAACTCGAGTGAAAAATGAAGACTCGTCTCAAAGTGTCAGACTTCACTTGTCAGGAGATTGAGTGGCACATACAGAGGCACAGTCATGCATTCATCAGTCAGAGCTACAGCTGACGTTTGCACTGTATAAGAGGTGCTTGTGGTGAATAAAGTGGACTGAAAATAACAATCCAGGGTTGAGGTTAATGCAGATTGTAGCTAAATCAAGCCACATTGAAGAATTGCTTTGGTTAGTCGCTCCACTTGGCCGGTTCATGTGGAGCAGTCTGTTACATGTATACTGAAAATGTGCTCACAGCAGGAGGTGACATTAATAACTTCTGCTCTACAAGTGGATGCAGGGGATGGCGTATGAAATGTCGAATGAGCAGCAGCGTTTGCAGCCGACTTTAAAGATGCAGCAGCTGCAGGCAAAGTGGAGCGCCGACAGCTTAAATGCGCGGTGGAGGTGTGTAAGATTGGATATATTTTGCAGATAGTGGCAGCAATTATATGCACACAAATAAAACATGAGGCGTGCTGTATATCATTACTGTTGTTATTGTTAATAATAGGGACGTTAATGAAACAGGGCGGAGTTGCATCTGTAGTGATGAGTATCAGATCTGCTGCAATCTCCATTCAATAACCGCCCGGAGAAATTGAATCCTCACTGGGCTCAGCCGGGGCTCCACTATGTTACCATACCTGCACCCGGCCGATACGTCAGCCCGTATATATACGGTTGCCTATCTTTCTCAATATCGCCGCAATCAGCTGAGCCGCCGTGGCCGGTCCCGGGCTCAGATTAACTCTGCAAATGCATTGAAATACCCCGAGCTGTTTTTCTGTGTTGTCTTATCCTCTCTCCATGTCCTCTGACAGGCTCGTAAATAATGCAGGAGGACTTTGCGATGATAACCGGCTCAGAGACAAAGCATGTACGCACAAAATCACGCACACACATATTTATATATATATATATATATATACACATGTGTCTGTGTGTGTGTGTGTATATATCCCTATATATCCCTCCCTATATCACTTTCTTATGCTTCTGGAGTTTGGCGCATTTCAGATGTGTTTTAATCTACTTTCTGACGCTTTCTTTTTGAGGTTGTCATATTTACAGTTCACACCTTCCTCCCTGCCCTGCTGGTAGATACTGACACGTGGAAGTAAAGGTGCACCAGGTTTTCTGCAGTCCACTGGGGATCACGTTACTTTCTGGTTGGGTTAATCTGGTAGTCTGACGGTGCACACAGGTCTCCGTCCTGACCCAGGACGAACAACCTTGCCGTTTACTGAATTTTGCTCTCTTCTCCTGTGCAAACATCTGGATATGAGCTCTTTGTAGTGGGCTGATATGATGCTGAGAAAGAAAGGTACCCATGAGAGGACTATCAGAAGGTTCCTCAGGCTTCTGCTAATTTGATGTCATAATATTATGTCTTAAATTTATGATTTTAAATGTAAAACAACACCTCTTTGATTGTGGTCTGTCATAAAGCTGCAAAACTGGGAAAGCAGAAGTCATCTCTCGCCCAAAGTGCCACTGAAAGCTAATAAATCCAGGTGAAAAACAAAGCCGGCGCTCATTGGTGCATGTAATTTATGTAAACTCGTTGTCAAATATTCAGGTGTGACTGCCACTTGCAGCCTCTTATTGGCAAAAGAGACCCTGAATCTTTTTGAAATCCATCAACGGTGCGGTGCAAAGCAGGAAAATACGTTGAAAAACCGCATCATCATCGTACTCTGCGTGACTTGACATAGTTTTGCAGCATTGGAAAACACGTAAAATAGTGCATAAAACCAGACCAAAGTGGGCGATTATTACATAAAGAGGAAGTTGAAATCTTACGATGCCTATAATCTCTGACGCCTTGTTTGTTATTGGTAATACCTAAGGGAACAGAGAAAGAGTCACATGCATTTACTGTGTCTTGTCAGTAAAAAGAAATGCAGAGACATCAAGATTGTTGGCAATGCTTAGAAATACCGGCACCACTGTAAAATAAAAAAGAAATCTGTATGATCCGAGAGCTCCTGTTCGGCTCTCGGGCCGTGAAACATGATTAGCGGCCTCTCCTGTGTCCTGTAGGCATACGTGTTGGTGTGCAGGCCAGTCTGAATATGCTCTCATGTAACAGGGTCACAGTCCACTGGTCCTATTCGACAGAGGAAAAACAGCGAATCGAAACGAGATATTGGCTGCTGGGCGTCAGAGCTGCTGGCCAGAAAGATGGGAGTGTGCTGATCTGATCAAACTTCACCCTCAGAAAAAATGACATAAAACAACTAAGTGACAAAGTGAAAATACAGGAAATGTGTTAAAATGCCCACAGTGGACACAAGGAAACATAAAATGACAAAGTACATTACTGACGATGACATAACCTATAGTAATAATTACCTCCATTACCTCTTGTCCCAATACAGATTTTTTTTATTTGTCACTGTGTCCATCTGAAGTAAAAGTGAGTGCTGCCTTTTTCAGTTTTAGGAAGATTTGCTATGAAAAATCAACATCTTGTCAGTCTGTTTCCAGCTTTGATTGACTCATTTAAAGAGTGTCACTAACACTTTGGACAATAAGCTGAAATCTGCAGAACAAACTGAACGAACCACGAATAAAGAGTCTTTCCACCAACTTGCACAAATTTTTTTCATCTTTGACAGTCACCAAGGAGTATAAACCTCACGACCAGCAATGACTGAAACTCTGGTATAAGACGAGCCCACAAACCTCCCCATATCACCAACAAAACATGGACGACCACCAGCAGCTTCCACTGTTTATTTTCACTGCAATTTGCTCTTTTTTTGGGTGAGATCCTGGATGGAGACCTGAAGACTTCAGATTAAAATCTTTACATATGACACATCGTGGAACATCCTGGTCCATCAGCCATCACCTCCAAATCATACTCAGAACAGGCTCAACAGTCACATTTTTAGAAACAAGTTGTTTTAAATTAGAAAAAGTTTGACTTTACTTTGCTCTTTTGACAGTATCTCACGTTTGTTTTAATTATTTACCCTCCAACTTGATTATTAGAACAGAACGAGCAGATGATGGATGAAGGAGATGAGCCATATTTACCAGCAGAGCACAGCTGCAGAATATTTGACTATCAGCGGTTCATTTTTCAGCCTGTCTGCTGAGGAGGATTGAGGCCTTATTGTACTTGTTTGTATGCAAATGCATCATCCTCAAAATTACTGCATTTAGGGAGGTAGGTGTGTGTGTGACCAAATGAAATTTGGCTCACCTCAGGTGGACAGACGGGTCTCATAGAGAGGGAATATTATGCTGTTCTAGATAAAGCAAGTACAGATGAGAACACAATATGCCTTAATCTCCTCCCGTCTCTCTCTCTCACACACACACAAAGACACACAAACGTAGAGAAACACACACATAGCATAATCCCCTTTGGCACCTTTTGTCACCTTTACCAGATGGTTCAGCTGTGATGGCGAGCCAGCCGGCTGCCAACATGGTGGCTGGACAGTCTTCAAGGATGTGGGTGATGGTTTTGCTGCAGCCTTCAGGCACACGTGAGACTTTAACCCCCCCGCCCCCCCCCGTCGACGGAGGCAGGAAGAGCATCCAGACCCACAGCTGCTCAAAAGGCATAAGAACAGTATTTATGACAGGGAATTACCGTGAACATAATTACAGTTTTTGAGGCGAAGAAAGAGTTTTTTTCTTTTACTTTATATTAAATTATTACAATAGTTGGTTGACCCAAATAGAGAGACAAAAAACTCAAAGCCCAGAAATCATGTGACATAATGTAAGTAAACTAGCAATACATTTCATAAAACAGCTGTAAAATCACAACATTAAGCAGTTTGTGTTTTAACAGGAGTTTGGTTTGAGGTTGTCACGCGAGATAATGGATGTGTGTGCAGCCTAACATGAAGTTTAACATCGTCCAAATGCTGCATGTTCGTTTTTCATTTTTATTTGAGAAGCAAAACTAAGCAGACTGTAGAGTTTACACTCGTATTTACCCAGAACGCGTGGCTTCATGATTCACATTTGTAACTGTGCTTGTTGCGACTGAAGCTCAAGGACGAGGACTCAGACAGACGAAGACAGATGTTGCAAAACACAACAAGACAAGACACCAAAAAACAGACACAAGAGGATCTTTAGAGGATATTTACTACTACACCACCTTTGACTAAATACTTGACTAAATACAATAAAACAAGACGATCTGGCACGGAAACACAGACGATATATAGACCAGGTAATGGGGGAACAGGAGGGAAAACACAAGAGGGCAGGGAGTCAAGAGATCTGAAACAAGAGGGAGAGGTTAACCGCCACAATAAAACAGGAAATGGACACAATACAACAAACTTGGGGAGACAGCACACTGTTTATCTGTGTTTCTACAATTAACATACTTTATTTTTTTCAGTTAATTTCAAATTTGTAATTTACAAAAAAAGAAGAAATGGTGACCACTTTTAGGTCAGAATTTTGAAGCGATGCAGCATTTAAGAGCAACTTAGTCCTGCTTTTGCTGACCTGTAGTGGTTTAAATAACTACAGTGATGATGAAGTGTACTTCAGGTCATGTCAGTACACCGTGACATCCATTGCTGATCTGTCTGTTATTCTTCTCAGCCTGATGTCAAGTTGCTCTTTAAGTGCAGCTTATTGAGTTGGTTTGGTTTGGATAATGTGACACAAAGAGCCTGACAAAGTGCAGAAAATCCACAAAACTTCACTGGAATCATGTGACTTTCTCTATTTCTTTTCACACAAACAACAAAGTTAGTTTATCGTTGCCGAGTAAGATTCGTCTGCTGACTCCACTTTGGGGTCTGCTGTTTAAATGCCTTCCTTTAGGGAAGCTTATCTGCACAGGCCAGATGAGAGGCCACATTCACAACTTCCACCCCACTTTTCTTACATCTCTAACAAAGTCGCCTCTTTGTTTTCTCCACCCGAAGTCATCCGGGGATCCAACCCGACGGCCTTTTTTCCGCGGCCGGAGCGAAGCCTGCAGATAACCACCAACTGCTCCTATTCAAACAATCAGCCTGGAGTTGTTCGTCTGTGCTGGAGATTGGCAGCGTATGGCCTCTAATGGGCTTGTTCTCTGACACATGTGAACATAAGAGGGCTGGAGAGCGGCGAGCAGATGGCTCCCCTCCTCTGTTCGAAGGCTGCGCTTTAATTGAGGGCCGTAAATTGCTTATTGGAGCCACAGTTTGAGCATTTGGCTAAAGACGACGATCGTAAATAGCCCTCCCACCTCCCCCCCCCTTCCTCCTCTTCCTCCTCTTCCTCCAGCAAAGTCGCCTTTTCTTTGGCACATTTAAGCACGATGATGTGTTCAGATGATTTTTTTTCTGTTTTGAGGGAGAAAAAAAATCGCTTTCTGTTGGCAGGTGCTCGCGTTTGACTCGACCTTCTGCAAAACGTTACCGCAGCTGCCCCGTCGCTCTTCCTCCCGCCGCTTCCCGGATCAACTGCCTGTTTCCTCAGACATGAAGAAGAGTTGGGGGGGTTGTTATGACGAGCTTCTTCTTCTTCTTCCCTTTTCTACTGAGTGCCAGGTGGTTTATTGGCTGCCTGTTTTTTTGACTGGCAGCCTTGCGGGCAAATCTGACAGCAGGACGATGAATAGTGTTGAATGATGAATAAGTCTGTTTCAGAAAGGGTTTTTTTTCCTTCAACCTGAAAGAGGGACGAGTCGGTGGAAGAAAATAAAGAAAAAAGAGGCGGCAGCGCGTAGAGGACATGTGAGAGGCAGCGACTGTGCCGACTGTATTACAGAAACTGTTGTTTTCCCCTCAGGATTATTTTTGTTTTTCCTTTTCACTCGTCCTTCATCCTTACATCCTCACTTCACTCCCTTCCTCCACCTTTTTCTTCGCTCGAGTCTCTCCTTCTAAGCTTCCTATCCTTATATTGCATCATGTCCTCTTTCCTTCATCCCTCCGTTCCATCTTTACTTCCTTCCTACTTCCACTCCTTGCTTCCTTTCCTTGTTTATTTCGTCCACTTTATTTTCTTCCATCACATCTTCCCTCCTTCCTCACTGTGATTTTCGTGCCTTTAACTGTACTTTCTCTGTCCTTTCTTATTCCTTTCCTACCTTCATTTCCTTTCCTAACTCCTCTCGTAAAGCATCCGACTTTCATTTATTCACCTCCACCTTACGATCTTTTTCTTCCATCACTCACTCTCCCCCTCCGGGCCTTATTTTTTCCCCTTTTACACTCCCTTCTGTCCTTCCTCCCTTTCCTTCAAACCTTCACTCTCCTGCCTTCTCTTCCTGCCTTTCATTTTTCACTTTTTCCTTCGTTCAGTCTTTGCTCTTATATGTACCTTCCCCTTTTCTGTACCTGTCCTTCCATCCTCTGCTCCCCCCCCGGCCATGTTTACCATATTTCCTTCCCTCCTCCTTTCTGTCCTTCCATCTTTTTTTACCGCCTAAAATCTTACTTCATTTCCTATCATATCTTCTACCTTCCCTTACTCTTCTCTCCTACCTCCTCTCTATACTCTATTTCATCCTCTCCTCCCTCTCCTCTCTCTCCTCTCTCTGCAGTGGATGACAGAGGTTTACAGATTATTCCGGCCTCTCCTCTCGGTGTGTTTACAGCCCGGTCTGTATTGACCTGCCTCTTGCGCTCAGCCCTCCTCGCTGCAGCATAAACACGCCTGGCCGTGCACACGTCGCTTCACCTCACCGTCTCTAATATGAGCTCAGCAGCTATTTGCAATTCATACTCTTTTTCTTTTTTTTTTTTTTGGTAAAACACACACAAACATTGCTATTTTTAAATCAGAGAGGGGGCAGATAAGAGCGGGGGCTGAGGTGATCACGTGGGGACGCTTCCTCGCCATTCAACAGGTGTTTTAATCCAGCGCGGTGGGATGAAGCAGCGTGACGGCGGCAAGGAGTGTCTCTGCGTGTTTTCCAGTGATGCGGGTCATGTCCTCTATCTGTCTTTGCATTTCATTTATTTATTTATGAATTTAAAGAACCCGCAGTGTCGATGTGTGTACGCGGAGGCCGCTGATGATTGTGGTGAGAGAAAAAATATATATGTGTTCAGTAACTCCCTACTGTTTGTCCGTGTGGAGAAGGATCCTGTAGAAATACAGAAGTAAAGCTGTATGAAAAGTAAACAGTAGACTGAATAAACAGATAAAATTGTACAAACTTTCAGGAAGGTTTGGAGTTGTGCTTTAAAAACCCCAAAGAAGACAGACGAAATGAGAGTTGAGATTGTTGCCCAACATTAAACTAGCAGCAGAGTGTGTTTCACACATTTTTAAAACTGCATCTAATCAATATCTTTACATCAACAATGGATCAAATGACTGTGTGCAGTGTAAAAGGAGTCACTCTTGACAAAGCCACAGAAAATTACTGTCCAATTTTGCAGTTCCCATTAGATCTAAAAAGTGCTTCATCTTTACGCTCATTGTTTTTTTCTTGTATCCAGTCCAACAGTTCTGGTTTTGACTCTCATCACTCTCGTTAACGCCGTCTCCTCCTGTATGTGTTTACAGTTTGTTCCAAGTGTCCGATCAGATGACTTATTACGACTTTAAATGTTTTTTTTAATGAGAAACGTTTTTAAAAAGTTTTATATTTGGTGTCCAAATGAAACTGTGACAAATCTTTGTTCAATTGACTTTATTAGTAAACTTTCATCAAGGTGTCATATAATACATTTTTACATGTAAACACATTAACTCTGAGCATCTCCAGAGAACGTGTTTGGACTCATAAAACGAAAGAAAATAGACTTGAAGAGTTTCGGGTCACAGTGACGCATGTAAAGTTCAAATAAAATATGAAAGCCGTTACACACGTGATTAAAATAGAAACTCCCACATATGCAGAAGACTAAAACAATTATTCTTAAAACTCAGGTAGAGAGAGTCTTCCAACAAACTACTGTTTTGAAGATAATTGGAGTTGTCACATAAATGTCTCTTTCTGAAAGCAACACATATTTTTCAGCTTAAGAACGTATTAATTCTTTATTCAACCGTGTGCATGCACGTAAAACTAAATTTGGACCCGCCTGGATTCAGTAAACAGACTGTTTTTAATTACTTTTGGACTAAATGAAAATTAAACATAAACCATATTTCGTATGTAAAACAACATAAGTGGATTCCTGGTGCTTGGTGGGATACAGGCTAATAAATTTCATTCATTGTTTTATTTTTGTTTTTTTTTTAAGTTGCATATTGCAGCTTAATCTGCAGCACAGTCGCACTAATGAAAGATTGTAATTGTGAAATAATTAGGTGTGATAACTGTAGTTACTGTATAACGACTCCGAGTTCATTAACAGTCTGCCCTCCGGAGAAAGTGGACTGTCGAAATAATTTAAACCCCGACAGCAAACAAATACACACACACACACACACACACACACAGGGGCATGTGCTCTCTCTAATCTTGGCTCCCCCGAGGTTAAAGTTTAGCATCCTGAGCTGCATAAACACCAAGTCATTAAGAAAACACAGATGGAGTCAGAGAGCGGCTAAAAGACGTCTCCCTTTCTCCTTCTGTCTCTTTCTTTCTTTTCATCCCACAGATGAGGCAGTGTTATATTTACTCACCTTGACTTTGCTCTCGCCCCCCCTGCCCTCTCCCTCCACACCCCATCCATCCACACCATCGTCTCTTAAATTTCAATTAAGGTAATGACCACTGAAAATGGCACCTGTAAGGTCAGTGACGAGCCTGTGTTAATTACTGTGAAGACGCTGCAGGAGACAGAAGTGCTCCGAGCATCTCATTAATCTCATCTCGCTCTCCTTACGCACTCGGTGGGATTTGCATGCACATCTTTGTTATAACAAAGATGTTTTTTAGCTTCATTTTTGACCAGTGGAGTTATGAAATGTGCCTGAGCATTGGTCAGACTGAGCGCACACACCATTAATTAGCAGCGATCGGAGGCCGTTGCTGTTTTCATCTGCGAGTTTTCATGCGACACAAGGAAACAAAACCTCAGGCACAGACACAGAAAGGAGGACGTAGGACGCCTTTTTGATGATTTATAACCTCTCGTACAAGAGCGACCTGACCAAAATAAACGTGGAAATAATGAACGTGTCTGATAGGATGACAACACGGCCAAATGACGTTTTTGTTGAGCGAAGTACAATGAAGCTGTGTGTTCTTTCTGTTTTATGTGTGTTTATGAGATTTTTAGATTTTGTTCTGTAAAATGGTTATTACCCGTTAATGCAAATAGGTCAGAAATGGACTGCTGTCCTCTCCTGCAGGGCAATTGCAGTGTTTTAAGGCTCTTCTGTTATTTTATCCACCTCCTGTTTGTATCCTCGTGTAGTGCAAAAGCTATGCATATGTGATTCTCTCCACTGCAGGGCATATTCACTCCACTGTGTGTGTGTGTGTGTTTATGCATGCACATGTCTGCTTGTCCTGTTTGGAGGGCTGAACGTGAACAAAGAGTTATTTGTTTTTATAATTTGTATTTGTATGTGCGTGTGCATGTGTGATTGTAAATCACACTCTGCTGCGTGGATCGATTCAGCTCAGATCAGCTCAGGCAGCCTTGTTGTCTGCAAACCAGAAAATAAAGACTTTCACCACTGACCTGCACTGTCAGCCATATCTTTGCAGTGGGCCAATTACTTATCTCGCTCGCAGGCGGTGGCTCCCCTTCACCATTTCCAAAATTGCTTTCATGCAAAGAGGGCGAAAACACAAAAGCAGGTATGCTTCTATTTCAAGAAAAATAGGAAAACCCACGTTTCCTTTCAAGGAGAATCAGCAGTGAAATGAAAGCAGAATACAGAGGAAGCAGAAGTGTTTAAGTCACCAGGTGAACCATGCCTGCAGGGATTCTCAGCCCATAAACTAATGATTGCCTGTCATCAAGACAAATTTAGGTGGCATTTACGCTTAAATAGCTTGAAGTGACCCTTTGCATTGCAGCCCATGTTGACGGAGGGGATTAAAAATCATTGTCCCTCACGAATGATCAAGATCATCTGTTTATTCCTGCTTTCTTTTGGTTATCTGCCATATTTCTCTCATGGTTTCCAGCATTTGTGTTTGTCTCATTGAACATTTTAGTAAGAATAAGTCCACCAATATCAAGAGAATCTGTTGAAAATGTACATTGCAAATAGTGTTTAATGACTTCATATTTTCTTATCCATTCTTCAGAGTGAAAGGGCAGTACCATCTTAGAAACTGCCATTTTCCATTATTTAGCCTTCATATGTGAAAAAAATAAGTGAAAAAGCCAAATTTCATTGATAGAAAGAAAATAAAGGAGCTGGTCTTGCCCCCACAGGTGAGCTCTGCAGTGCATAAAAATACACAGCAGCAAAGATGGAGATAAGAAAAGTATTTTTAAAAATCTGATAAAAAAAAGCTAATTTTGCTGGGATGCTTCCACATTTGCATCATTAACACCTGGTGTGAGCAGATATTTGTAGAATATGTCTGAGTGAGTTCAGGTGTTTTAATGCTGCAGCTGTTGCTCTTACAGCGCAGTACCATGGGCACAACGTTAAATATTCACCACATATTTAATAATGTAGGCTACTGTCTGCAACTGCAAATGAATTCATGTTTTATAATCAGTTTTATGTGCTGCAACATGTTGTCCTTGGGCTACCTGTTTATTTGAAGAGAGCAGCAGTGAGATTTGGCCAAAATCCTCTGCTGCATGAAAGACACTCATATAATGATCATAATAATGATCACATACTGTAATGATAACACTGAAGTTTGGCCTGATTATCTTTTATTTTGGATGTTGAGGAAACTGTTGTCTCTCCTCTAAAACTCCTCTTTGGCTTAAGTAGCAGTAGAGATAACACAGTATAAAAAAAAACTATTTAAAGACAAATGCACAGAACTTCATTTGAAAAATTCTTTGTTTATCTCATTAGATTTAATGTCTTTGTTACACAAATGTTAATGTGCACTTTGATTCTTCTTATTACGATTCTTCTAATTATTATTAAAAAAGAGATTTTAGAAGACGCTTCTCGTAAACTATTCCCAAAAGCACAGATTTATATTAATTAAAGTGCAGAGTTTATGTAGTGTGCAGAAGTCATAGGGAAGTAGTCGGGTGGACGGTGGGTGACTTTGCCCAGAGTCTGGAAGTGTTAAGTTTGCAGAAGAATCTCTTAAAGTTAGAGACAGTTTGTAGTTTTGGTTAAATGCTGATGAACACGTCGTATTTTGTGAATCAACCGTCACTGTGGACATTTTCTGCATTAAGCCAAGACTAAAATCTTTCTTTAACCTTGACCAATTGCTGCGAGTGCCGACACATAACCATAAAAAAGTGCAATGATGCAGATTAATCGCTACGAGTGGATACTGTAGGAAAACATTTTTGGAGATAACAAAGCCTCCTTAATACAAAAAATCAGGTGGCATCATATTACTTTTTAAAATCTTTAAAATCTATTTGCTGTTCCAAAATGAGTATTAGTGAAGTTAATTTCTAAGAGGCAGGCTTTAATTACTAAAACAAACTAATCTAATGACATGTGGTCGGGCAGTCAGTTAATGAAGTGAAGCTGCAGAAGAAAAAGGTGAAGAGGCAGATGGTGAATCAACAAAAACAAATATGTCTTCATGTTTTCTTCGATCTTTTCATCCGCCAAACTTTGTTGTATCTTGATAATTTAATGTCGACTGCAGTCGTTGCTTTTGAATATTTATTTGGAAGCTTTTTTGTTCATATAAATTTTGATAACATGACTTTATTTCTGTTGACCGCTTGGAAATAAACCACATCGTGTCTCCACTGAATGTTTTATTCAATGATACTCACTCCCTGAATGTCTCATTAAGCAGCATCAGCTCTGTCCTGTGACAACTTATAAAATGGATCCAGCATCACTGGGAGTAATTGAAGATGTTGCAGCAAGTCTTCATTTAGCTGTCAAACCACTTTCTGTCATTAGGTTTCTTTTCTTTTTTTTTTTTTTCTCCCCTCTTGACTGTGTTTGATGCGTTCAGTGGCAGACCAGTCAGATGGGAAAACAGAGCTTTGTGGGGAAACGAGTGCTGAACTGAACCAGAGTTCGATCACTGAAGCTGCCCTTTGTGATTGACACACTTTTACTCATATTTTCCTTCATTTGCATTTGTGTGATGTATTTAGATCCCCTCATGCATATATTTAAAACCAGATCCTCAAGTTTGAATCATGTAACGGGGGTTTATTTGCCGCAGACAACGCGTTCTTTGTTACAAACAGGACCGCAGTTCAGTACAATGGCATCCATCATCGAGTCTGCCAAAACTTTTCTCTCTGCTTCATCAACTTTCCATCTGCTCTGCTGTAGCCACTCTGGCCTTTTCTTTCTCCAGTGCTGGAGTCAATTTAATAGTCAAAGTCTGACATGAAAATTGCATCTCAAAATTGCTGGCTGCTTTTACTTTTCTGACTTTCAACCTGCAGAGCGTCTGAACCGAATTTCAGTCTTTATTTAAACCAGAAACATTAAACTGGTGCAGCATGAGGAGGAGACGCTCCTTTGTTATATGGTATTTAGATCTAAAAATAACTGAAGATGAAGTTGTGTAATTACCTAATTGCCCTGAGGTGCTGAAAGTGTTTTCTTCTAGGAAGGATCAACATAATAAGAGAAACAGAGTTAGCATCTGCTGTCACCAAGAAAAGTTTGATGGAGCTGCTGAGCTGAGGAACTGAAGATAAGGAAGGTTTCAGAGCTGTCGACATAAAAGAAGTCTGCGTTAAAAGAGCCCAAAGCAATAAACTAAAACTGCATAAATCAGCCAAGCAACAAGGAGTCAGAGTGGACATTAATGAGGAGGCGATTTGTATTTTAACTCTCCTGTGCTGCTAAAAGCCTTTTTATGCCTTTCGGGCAGAAAGCACTCGGACTCAGTCAGCAGAATGAATGTAAGTGATGTAAAAGGATGGGAGATCCACACGGTTGAGTTGAAAGACTGAAGGTTTAATGTAAAATGGTGCTGAAGTTTCCAGCTCTGCCACTTTTACTTCTTTATCGGCACTTTACTATAATTTGTAAGAATTTTAGGAACATTTCATGATTTGATGATGACGCACACTTTGAGGAACTTTCCATTTCTGATTCAGAAAGTTACATAAATTGTCAGATGCAGGGTGAAAATTAAATACAGCAAAACATAATTATAGCAAGACTATTGTTTTAATATAATTTGTTTTACTTAGTATATATTTAAAACAAGTAAAGTAAGTAAACATTTTAAACCTCTGCCTCTCTCTAAAGGTTCAGTTTCCTTTTGTTTGTTCCACCAAAAACAATCGGCTATGTCTGCGGTGGGAAGTTGGTGAGGGATGACTTATTTTTCTCTGCACCACCAGCTCCCTCTGGTTGTTCCTGTCACCTTCACAGTTGGGGGGTGTGGGGGGGGGTAACCGGAGCTCTGGCAGGTGAGAGGAAGTCACAGGTGTCTCTGATGTGGAGGGTGTCTGTGTTCAGCGGTGGCATTCACAGTGAAAAGGCTCAGGTAATTGGGTGTTTCCAAATTGGGAGACAACAATGAAAAGGTTACAGAACTGAAAAGAAGTTTTTATCACGAAAGACTTAATAAGAGGACCTGATTGTGTTTGTGCCACCTTTTGAGCAGCGTCGCCGACACGCGAGATGACAACTAGAACTAAATCTGCTCGGTTTGCATAACGACTCAGGGGACAAATGTATCACAAACACAGTTTGTCATAATTGCCAGGAGGTCTGTTCATTTCAGATGCTTGTGCATTATAGATGCATTTCCAGTGATTGTGTATGAAGGAGTGGCTGCATCAGGCTCTGAAATTATGGAAGATGTATGCACTCGAGACCGAGCTGCATGTTGATGTTGTTTTTGCTGACGGGGGAAAGCAAGAAATGTATTTACAGAGACTAAAGTGGATTTTCTCATAATTTAGCAGGTTACAGAAGGCTTTCTCGCCGCGTACAGCACCGTGTTAACACTGCTATCAAGCTGGAAAAACCTCTCACACTGGCAGGTTTCTGTGGTAATTCATTCCTGCAGACGAGACTACAGAACGTAATGAGAACAGACTTAGGACCCCCTGCAGGTGCTAAATGGTGTTGGGTGGTCGGAAGATTATTTAATGAAAGTAAGAAATTACATTTCTAATATACACTCATATCCTTTCTGAAAAGTTCCATTTGATTCTCAAATAAAGTATCTGCAGACTCCAGGCGCTCTGGTAATACATCAAATGGTGCCTGAAAATGGGAAACAAAGATTGGTTTTGGTGTCTCGTTCTGTGGTCTCGTCAGGGGGGCAGCATTCATCGGTTTGTTTTTAACAGTTGGAGGCCAGTCTCAGATCTGTCAGCAAATCATGACTGAGACCCGACTCCCTCTTGTATTATGACAGTGTAATTCATCAGTGATAAGCTTCGAGAAAGACGGTTTGCTTTCAAGGACGGAGCTTCTTCGTGCTGTTGGTCATCTGAGAAAGGCGGTCATCCTTAAAAAAAATCCATTTCAGTTGATCAAAGCTAAATTAGAGAAATTAAAAGAAAAAAAACCTTTGGCTCTGACCTCAGAGGTGAAAATCTTTTTTAGACTGTGTTGTGTCCAAGTACACACGGACGCAGACTGTGTTCACAATCACTTTTATTTTTACTTTTGCTCATGCATACCAACCATGCCTTCCACGCGCTGACGTCACTCTTGTGTGACGATGCTACACTAACCATACGTACGCCCGATGCTTCCTGTCGAACCGTGTGCAGCATGAGAATCAGCTCCGGCTGGGTGGTGTCCAGTGCAGAGCACAGAGCACTGCTCTGGAGAGCAGGTCTGCCATGACGTTCTCCCGGCCTGATCTCTATACGCCTGCAACCCCTCAGATCACCGGTAAAGGCACAGTGGCTTATGGCCTGATCCAGTTGTGGCCAGCACCATGTGGGATACAAAGGCAGTGAGGTTGCAGCTGTCCGGATGTAGGGGAACCTGCAGGTAGCCCTGGCGAAGGTCAAGCTTAGAGAAGACCTCCTCCATCGTAGGCAGTGAGTATTTGTCAGGAATCACTGCTTTGTTTGCCTGTCTGTGGTCAACACAGGGGCGCAGGCCGGCCGACTTCTTTTTTGCCACCACCAGGTTGGAGATCCAGGGCGACGCATCAACCCGCTCAATGATGCCAGCGTCCAGCAGCTTCTGCAGCTTGGCTGTGACATTGTCACGTAGGGATAGGGGAAGGCGGCGCAAAGGTTGGATGACAGGGGACACGGTGGGGTCAATGAGCGGCTGGTGGTTGACGGTGTTGAGGCAGCCCAGTCCGAAGAAGAGCGATGGCCAGCGGTGCTGCCAGGGCGTGGTCACCGTCAGTATGGCAGTACCTGTGTTGTCCGTGATGGAAAAGCCCAAAGCGCAGAACAGGTCAAACCCCAGGAGGTTGGCACCATGGCGAGACAACTCGAAGGTGAACGCCAGCAGGAATCTGGAGCCATAGCTCACGGAGAAGGTGCAGGTGCCTACCATGCCAATCTTGGCGTGGCCGTAGCCGTACAGCTCCTCTGCACCTGCTGTGATCAACTGTCGGGGAAAGAGCCGTCGGACTGTGGACTCGCTGCGCAGGGACCTGAAGGCTGCAGTGTCCAACAGCAGTGGCAGGCACACGCCATCTAGGAGGTTTCTCCCGCAGTTTGGGATCGATTGTGTGCTCCGCTAGCTGGTCCCAAATCATCTGCTCCTCCAAGCGGCCGAATTTGCAGAGGCTAGCCAAACACTGGAGGTCGGCGATGTAATGGTGGACCAACTCACCCGGCCGTTGGTGGTGCCGACGGAAGACGATCCGCCGGACGATAACACTCTGTGAAGCAGCGAAATGTCCGGCCAGTAAGGTGACACAGTCCGTCGTTGCAGGTCCGAGAGAGCGGAAGATCTGTTGTCCTTCGCTTCCCAGGCTGTGGATTAACATAGCTCGAAACCTCGCGTCGTTAGCATCAGACAGCCCGACAGCCGAGATATACATCTCGAAGGACTCGTGTCAGCAGGACCACAGGATTGGTGGTTCCCCAGGCAGGGCGAGGAACGAAGGCAGAGGTGAAAAAGGAAGCTCCATCCTCCACAATCACTTTTATTTTCACTTTCGCGCATGCATACCATGGTTTTCACGTGCTGACGTCACTCTTGCGTGACAACGCTACACTAACCATACGTACAGCCGTATGCCACAGACTGAGCTTTAGGAGCAGCTTTCAAGTGCTGCTCAGAGCAGGAATAGCTAGTCAGACACGCAGATTAAAAGTTTGTTTAGCCTTTTGCAAAGTCCTTTCATATGATAAGAAACTTCTTGAAATTATTTGAAAAGTAATACTGCAAAAACCTGAATTCATTTTCTTTTTGTCAGAAATCCTAATGATCTTACATGAAACTAAGAAAATGCAAATTACTAAATTATTGTATTGCTATAAAATCGGTGCAGTTTGATAAGTATTGGTGCAAGAAGACAGTGAAGGAGTGATAATAATATGACTTGAGGAGGTGGTGGTGTGCATTTTGGAGCTTGGAACAGCGACTGAATGTAAAAGCGACTGGAGGTGCAGAGATGTTTAAAAAAAAACAGGATGATTGAAGGCTGAACGCGATCAATATTCATGACGACGGGGTCAAGAGGGCTTTGAACCTTTTCAGGAGGCTGCTCATGAATGTCTGCACTCTCTGATCTGTGGAATAAGAAAAGAGGAAACCTCTGATCTTTTGTCGTGGACTCCGCTCGACGCTCACATACTAATTCATCCCAGGCGTGGCGGTAAAACATGACAATTCAGTTTCGGGGCGGATTTCCCTTTAATCTCTCTGTCTGTACATCGTAATTGGTCTAATGAGCTCTGACAGGCTCATTAGCTGTTTTTTAAAGAGACCTTGTTGTAGGAAGCAATCAAACACAGGATGCTTTTGAGTGATTGAAGTGACAGAACCGGTGCTTTAATTATCACACACTATGGAACAGATCTGTAACCGATACTTCACTTTCACAGCGCAGCCAAGAAAGAAAGACACCGTGGCTTGTTGACTGTGATGCAGGCAATCTAGAAATAGACGCTTTCCTACTTTAATACGACCGACAAGTGAAAGACTTTGCTTCCTTTATCAATCCACCTGTTGCCCTTACATATACAGCAGCTATATCAATAAAACTATAGCTCAGCACCTTAAAATCAATAAATTTTAATGATATTTGTTAATAATTTATATTTATTTATAATAATTTATTGAGCTGTTGATTCACGTTAGCTATCCTTCTCTGTACCTTCTAATTATGTGCATATCATTTTTTCAGTTCGATATTACTTTACCTGCCATTTGTCTCTTCACTGTTATTAACTGGTTGACCCTTTAGACTCTATTGAAAAAGCAACGGGGCGTAGAAGATGTGCAAGATCTGTTTGAGAGGTTATTCATGTTACTAGTCTTCGTCAGCCTGATTCTCCAACACTAAGAGTCTCCAGCACTTTTAATGCTCACTATGTTCACCTTTTTAGCTCAGTGTGTTAAGTTAGTGGGTTAACAATTGCTAGCATGCTAACAAAGACGTGGACAAATTATTTTGACCTCATTACGGTGCAGGATGAACAGTCAGGATGTCTTTAAAGTTATTGCAGTTCATCCTGTGACAGATTTCACGACAATCAATCCACAAATGAAACCTCATGGTGGTATTAGTCAAGAGATAATCAAAGTTGTTAAGGCAAACAGTACAAAACTTGATGGCAAGCCACCATAAAAAAGAGAGATAAGGGACATGGCTTTATCTTGATAAATACATCAAGAATTAATGGACAGCTTTGGTCATTCACAGCTAAAATTGCATCTCTTTGACTGATTATATTACTATTACCATGCTGTATGGAGTCGAGCCTGCTAAACGAGAAGAGGCAGACATTTACATTTCTTATGTCTGACCTGTAAATGGATTTGGCCTTAGAAGTGTGTTAAAGCAATGCACCTTTAATATTTCTTTACTCACCTAAAATCATCCCCTAAAGTCACAGTATTTATGTGCTTAACAACAGATATTACTAATACTACTTATAAAATGATGCTCTTCTTATAATTAAACAATTTAAGCACCCATAAACTTTAAATAAAAAGACAATGATTTACTTTATTTTCATATTTGTAGATGGTCAACGGGACAGATTGAGCATGTTAAATGGCCTGTGTTAAGCTATCATACTTTAGTGTCACAGAATAATATTAAATGTATTTTAACAGGATTGTTGCAGTTTAATTGCAAACGTCACATTATTGTGAAACTTTAGTATTTTTATTGGTCAGTAGTGTCACTTCAGAAAAGCTCTGCTCTGTCTTTGGTCTGTAAAATCTCAACTTTTATTCAACAATGTCTTTTTAACTTAATAATGAACAGTTTATAGCTAAAAGGATTAAAATGTGGGTCGTCAATAGTCAAAGAGGCGGCTTCGGTGTTTGGTGACGGCAGTTTTTTTTGCTGAGGTGGCATATCCGTTCTCCGTCGACCTTCTTGGATAAATGAAGATTTTTAAAAAGTCTGTAATGGGTCAGAAACGTCATTATGTGTCTTATTGAAACCACAGGAAGACTTCTTTAACTGCATGAAATTTCCATTTATGGCGGAGACGCTGGACCGTGAATGTCCGTGAAAAGCAGTTTGCTGTGACGAAATTGAATTTCATCTGTCTGTGTGTGTGTGTGTGTGTAAATTAGCGTGTGTGTGTGAGTGTACAGTTACAGTGTGAGGGGCAGAGTGTGTAAGGTGGGCTGGATGTGTTAAATCACTGTGTGACCTTCCATGTGTGATTATTATGTGTGATTGTATTTCTGTGGGTGGGGCCGAATGCCGTTTCCTTGGCACATTATTAAGAAGGAGGAGCCAGAGGAGGCCATTGGCGTTTGGGGGTCAAGGAGCTGGATGATGGATTATGGGATGTTTCTCTCTTTCCATCAGCCAGCTGACAACAGTGACGGCTGTCCCTCTCTGCACTGTTATTGGCCGTGTGAGTGGATGTGAGTGTGTGTTATTACAGCGTTAGTGCAGAGATATTTTTAAAGTATATCTAGCGGTGTGTGAATGTTTCCACGATTTCCTGAGTAAAAACGACTCTCATCATTGTAGCTTGAATAACATGATGATTGCACAGTGGACTTCTGTAGGTGATGCTCTTTTAATGAATACCTCACAATTTGGTTATTAAATTATTCTTTATGCATCTCAATTTCTGATTTCTAGTAATAGTTTATTTTTTTCCATCAACACAAATGACTGTGTCCAAACATCGTCTTTTAACAAAGCCAGCGGCAGTTTGATTTCTTTTGTCTCTTGCAGCTGCTCTGCCATCTTGTCACGGTAATCTAGACACCAAACTCCAGAAATGACAGTCTGTTGGAAACTGATCTGATAATCGATTATAGACTTTACTGCATTGATGCAGGAATCATTCAACAAAGCATCGAGATGCATCGTAGAATCAATTATCAGATTCCATGTCTTGTTTTTGATCGTCACTTGTCACTTTCTGCAGGGTTGCAGTGTTTTTACATGTTAAGACAGGAAAGTCTACTGTGGTTGGGCTTTCTTTGCAGCTGTACATTTCAGTCAGGGAGGTGCCAGTAAAGCCTGTTCAAAGCAAAACCGTCACAGAAAGAGTGACAATAATGTAAGCTGGAGTAAAAAAGTTCTGATAATACACATAATACATAATAAAATGTGAAATAACAATGTTATCTGGTTGTTGGAAGACATTTGTATTTGTATTCGGTGAGATAAGAACGGCTCTGGGTATCGTGTCAATGTGATCTTTTTGCTTTTAACATATGAATGGAGCGAGCTACGTCGACTTCAAGGCCGACAGCAGAAACATTTTATCTGCCTGCAAACTGATTTATCACACAGACGTGATGTGCGACAGTCTCGGCATCCCATAGGTGAGTCTTCAAACATACGTCTGTGTGTTCATGTAGACATGAACTTATATTTGCATTAGTGCGTGCTTTTTAACGTGTCTTGACAGCGCCATCCGTGCCTGCCTGAGCATATACATGCATTTGTGTGTGTGTGTGTGTCAGGCACGCAGTGAGACAGGGCAGACAGCTCCTATTGCTCTTTTGGATGAGAGCTGAGCATCTGCCAAAGTGTCGACAGGCTCGCTGGGAGAAATACTGGATATAATCACAGAGTCTGGGTGCGTTGGTTCAGGCCTCGCCATCATGTGTCTCTCTGTGTCTGTCTGTCTAACTGCAGGGTAGTGAGCTTTAGACAGGAGCTTTAGGGTGGCCACATCTTAGCTTTTTTTTCCTTTTTTTTTTGTTCCATCCTTCGACTATCTTTATCCGCCGGCCTCGGGCGGGGAGTTCGGTCCCAGAGTGAGACGTGGCATCTGGGGTTTTGTGTGCAAGAGCTTGACACACATTATGCATTATGCGCGTCTCTGCGTTAAACCACTTGACAGCTGTTTGAGGAGTATAGCGATATGCCTAAAGGCAATCTGCGTGTGTGTGTTCTTGTGTTTGCATTACACAATAAAAGTGTGGGAGTGTGTGTGTGTGAGGGCTCGTACAGTGCAGCCCTCTGACTGACTGGTGCCTGTCTGAGCAGTGACGTTGCTGCGAGCGCAGACAGAGATGGATAGCCATGCAGCAGTTGGGGGGTCACGGATACAGCTGGCTCAGCCTCGTGCACCGGCAGCACAAACACACCGATGCTGAAGGACAAGCACGTTCCCTGTTTTAAAAAATGTAAAAAAAAATATCCTCTAGGATGCAGGTGGACGTTATGATTACGATCCGATCAGGTTTAGAGTCATTATAAAGGATGGTGTTGTTCTGGACATCCTTGTGAGAATTTAAGACATCAGAGGAGAGCAATCATAAGTACAAATGCTCAAAATTTCCTGACAAATTACTTATAAAAAAACGTCCTCTGTCATCAGTAAAGACAGAAGAAGAAGTGTAGTGTTGTCATAATGTCACACACTCTGCAGGAAGAGAGAAATGGAAAGATGGACATGCAAAGTAAGTATATTTGTGTAGGAAATTGCCTTAATGGTTAAAAGAAACCACCATTATCTGTTGTCAGGACACGGAAAATAAACCACAATGATTTCCTGACATTAATCAAGCACTCTAAGTTGCCTACAATTAAATAGACACCTGATAAAAAGCTGTAAAAGTTGTAAGTATTATACTTACTATTCAAAGTCACTGTAAATAGTCTCGGTTTGATTTATATCCACATACAGGTTTCTGTGCTGCCTGTATCTCTGTCTGTTCAGGTAACTTGGCTCAGTGCAGGTTCATTACATTAACTTAACATGCACCTATATACCTCATAAACACCAGCGTCTACTCATGTTTTGAGCACTGTGCATTATTGATTATATAACTGCATCACCAGGGCAACAGATGCTGCAATGGAGTCCTTTTAGTCCAGTTTGTGATTTATAACATTATACTACAAACATCAATAATATAATAATCATCAATCATCAGTAATCACAATAAGATAATCAATATTGTTAACAGTGTGTCAAATGTCCATTTCTTAGTTTAAGTGAGGAGCTGCAGGGAGTAACAGAGGAGGATGTTTACGCCGCGACAGGACGAGATATCCGAGCGGACAGCTGCTCACCGATCAGATTTATCAGCGCTGAAATGCTCAATCCCACTCAGCCATATTTATTGATTTCTATAAAGACGGCCAAGTTGTACATTTAGAAAAGCAGATCAGCTTTACTTATCTTCATTGCTGCCCAATCATTAAGTTTATTCTTCTGGAGGTTTTCTGGTAGGTATATACTGAAGCCTTTTATGTGTCCGTACCCAGACACCCCTGCATGTTTGTCCATAAATACGAGATGAAAGTTAAGAGGTAAAAAAGCTAGAAAATGTTCTTTTGTCCAAACACAGAAAGATGCCTTTGATTCGGGTGAACTGACACCAAAAGCATTTGCTGTGTTGTTCATATTTTAGGGCGGGTGAAGCTGTCAGAGACGACCGACCATGCTAAAAGTATTTGGGCTTTTTATCACGCTGACCTCCTGATGGTGATGGAAATACCCAAATTTCACCAAGAAGCAATAAAAAGGCCTGCATGTGAAGAAGCTGAGTAGCTGTGGATCGTGGTATTAAAGGGGATTCTCGGGTGTCGCCAGTGGCAAAGAGGCTGCAAAACCCCCCCTTAAAAAATCACAGGTGCTTTTAATGCAATGGATCAGTAATTTTAGAACATTTGAATAAACATGAGCGCTGATAAATGTGTTTATTTTGGGGGGGATGTTATGCAAGATTGACTTTTTTTCAAATCCAAATGTGGAGGGTTCCACATTTTGGAGATTTTTGGGGATTTTGGGCTCATTTGAACTTAAGAAACAGACCAATAGGATCACTAAAAATACCAATCAGATCATCATCAGACACAGAGCCGTGAGATTTCTGGGCGTTTCTCAGCCAGTCCAGTCAGATTATCTCCCTGCAGGTTTGGTCAACTTTTCCTCTCAAGGTGCCTTAATCCTTTCTGCGTGCACCAAACTCTTGAGTCTTGTCGTCTTTTTTTTTTTTTGTCAACTTTAGCTTGAGCAACTAATCCAACCATAAAAATAATGCGTCTCTCAGAGGATTTAATATTGAACTGTCATGCAAGATCAACTTCCCAAATAACAGCCGATCCCCTCTTCCCTTGCCAATAAACAAATGCAGAAAATGATAAATCTGTTGTAGCCGGGAGGCTGGTTTCCAAGATTTTTGGCTGCAATTCAAATAAGGCCACCCAGGGAAATGATTTGAATGAAAATTAGTAAAAATAATTTCAGATAACGAGAGTCAATGAGACAGTGAATTTGTTTGTGCAGTAAGTATCAGAAGACGATTCTTCTTCATGTTCCCTTTCTTCCTCTCAGCTGTTTTCCGTGTTTATCAGACTATTAATACTGACAACCTGAATCAATTTTAAAAATGGAAATTGATTTTCCTATATCTCTTACAGGCTGTCCACATTTCTTTGAACCAGCACTTGATAGGTAACAGGGGTCAAGGGTCCTGAGAGTTATCGATTTCTGCACGATGGCTGAAACGCTGGACATTTACACACACTCACACACACATTTTATCGTTTTGTCAATAGCATGAAGCCTCACTTATATCTTTTTCGCCGTCGTATATCTCCGCACTCACAGAGATGCAGATCCAGAAACAGCTGCCTCAGCACGCGGTGTGGACGGTTGCTGCTTGCTAAGCTGTAATCCATTCTACCTCCGAGGTGTGTGTTGGGTTTACAGCCGGGCCGCGGTCCTCCGGGGGAAATCTTGGACTGTCGTAGCTGTGTGTTTGGTTGTGTGCATGACGGTGTGTGTGGATGTGTTTAAACACCCGAGCAACTGTCAAAAGTGTGAACGTGTTTGGGGGCTTGTTAAAGTGAAAAGTGTTTGTGTGTTTTTGTGTAGCGTCTTGCAGGTGTTTGTGTGTTACGAGTGGCTGTGCAGCAGATTTGTGAACTTAGCCATCGACGCTGCCAGGCTGCTGAAGCTCGTATGCAAACAGCGGGCCGATGCGGAGCAGATTAACTCGGGCCACATGACACTCATGAACAAATCCACGGCGTCAATATTTGGGGAGCAGCTTGGCCTGCTGGTCACAGAGCCTGGCCTGTTACCACGACGACATGAGTTTGATCCCCTCAGCAGTTTGACTACAGTCACATCTAATGAGTATTTCTATTATGGATGGATTTATCTTTTAAATTGATCAATTAATTGTTTTGTCGATAAAATGTCGGAGGTGGAACAAACATTTTGAATTTCACCTTTTAAAATGACTCAAACAGTTATTCAATTATTAAAATGAACACAGACAAACATTTTGGAAATCAAATGATCAAATGATTAATTGCTTCAGTCCTGCACACTGACAGAAAGATAAAACTTTATCTTTATCTTTAACTTTGAACCCAACTAATATCACTCCTCATACTGGACTAGCAAAATCAGTATTTCTGTTGTTCACTGCAGATAAAGATCCATAAATCTGTTTAAAACTCATTTAAAAATGCTTCATACGCCTTCAGAATAAGGTATAAGAAGTGTAGAAGGCCCTAAATCAAAATTATCCCAGCAATGTCTACATCCATTGTAACAATGCAGACATGTCCTGCTAATGGTGAATGCAGCATGCCATTAATGGTGTAAATTCATCAAAACACAAAGACAAACAGTCTAAAAAAAGTTGTGTTGCAGTGCTACAACTCATACAGCAAACGTGCTATCTCCAAGGACAACATTATACTTCCTGTTCATCCCATAAGAAAATGAAAAACAATTTGAGTGACAAAACACATGAACATTTATTTAAATTTATTCTATACTATCAATCAGCTTTTGATAATAAGGCTCTGAATATCTTGTTAGAAAGATATATGCCACGTAATAAAATAAAATCATGTTGGCATACAGACCAAATCATTTTTAAGTGAAGTTTCTTAAAACTGTCCCAGAGCCTCTGTTGTAACACTGACGAACCAATAGACTTCCTTAAAAAACGAACACCTCCCGTGTATAACAATATATGTTTTGTCACTATATGCTTTGCTCAGGCACCTAGTGAATATACTTTAAGCTCATAAAGAGGAGAGAAAACCAATAAAAAATAAGGTCCAAAGGGGAAAAGGAAGAGACTGAAAAAATGTGAACTTTCTGTAAAGTATTTGTGGACGTAAGATCTTGGGAAAAAAAACGTATTATTGCAACCTTTATGCTCAGGAAGCAATCCAAAATTATCCTGCAGGAAACAGCTGACTGAGCTAAATACCCAAATATGTAACACACACACACACAGACACACACAGACACACACACACAGAAAGCGTAATGTAATATTTTCCACCTGCTGTTCCTCTTTAGCAGGCAGCAGTAAATCAAACTGCTTTAGTTTGTTTACATTCAGTGTGCTGACTTCCTTCTGAACAAATGGAGTATATTCATTAATTCAGAGGGAGAATCGTGATTTGCAGGACTTTTTTTGAGAGCTCTGATATTTTTAATACCAGCTGGTGATTTTTTTCCTTTCATCTGATAATAAATGACAGCATGTGTCAGGACGATTATAACGGACGTTTTGTATGTGTTTATTTATCTTTTCTCTTCTGCATAATTGGTGGAGGTGATTTATCCTGAACCTGCTGAAACTCTCACGGCAGCGCTCCGAACGAGCCGGACCGAGACTGTGTGTTTTCACATCCCAATAATTCAGCCTGACTGTGTTAAAAGCCTGCATTAGTCTTTCAGCGTCCTCTGGAGAGAAGAAATGCCCTCAGCTTTCAGACCTCTCCAAGATAAAAGCAAAATGGCTGCACCTCTAATGTGCAGCTGAAATTCAAGGTGAGCAGAGGCGCAGAGAGAGGGGTGACCCGAGGTGGCAAAGACCCATGTTGGAGTCTGATTAGTCACACCTGGTTCACCTTTACCTGAGTAAGAGGGTGATCGGCAAATGGCTTGTTGAGCAGTTCATCAAACGACCACAAAGAGATACAACAACGACACAAAAAGACCACGAACAAACACAAACGTATTCAGAAAGAGATGCAAAATCCCTGCAAAGAGATGGAATAAGGCAAAGAGACAAAAAAATGACAATAACAGAGATGCAACAAAGATGCAAAATGGCCACAAAGAGATGCAAAAACCACTACAAGGAGACACAAAAAGGATCACAAAGAGATGCATGACCAGGAACAGAAACAAAATTATTCACAAAGAGATGCAAAAAGACTAAAGGGAGATGCAAAATAACTACAAAGAGATATGAATAACACAATTCCTCTACAAAGAGACTGATGCAACTATAAAGTGAAGAAAATTGATGCAAAAATAACCATTAAGCAACACACAAGCAACTATCTATCTATCTATCTATCTATCTATCTATCTATCTATCTATCTATCTATCTATCTATCTATCTATTCATCTATCTATCTATCTATCTATCTATCTCATCTATCTATCTATGCATGTACTGTTAAAATATAATTATTGCTTTGAGTCTTAATCCATCTTTACTTATTTCCCAAATGTGCCCCCCTAATTCAGAGGTTTCTAAACCACCGAGTGCAACCACATCATTAAATGTTGGTGAGCAGTCGAGAATTCACCATCTGATTTTCCTCAAAAAAACACACTCATTTCCAATTCTCCCACCTGGTCTGGGATTTGAACCTGCAACCTGATTGCAATCACCAAAACTGTAGCTTGAAATGTGATTAAAGCCCCCTCTGATAAACGGTCAGATCACCAGCTGGTTTTCACATTCGTCGGGCCTGGAGGGAACACATAATTGTTGGCTGCAGGATCTCAAGCTGCACATTCACAACAACCACACCGAACATACTGAGATCATTAGTATTAATTCTGATTATTCACCTGTGAGCGAATTAGCCAACATTAGCGGATCACGCGAGTATTAACCGTTTTCAACCGCGGCAGCTGCGAGTCAAGTGAAAATTACATTTAAAATTGCTACGAGGGGAGGATTTGCGCAATTACCAATTATGCAAACTAAACTTACACTTTGCATTTCCACAAATCAATTGTGCAGCTCTGTGACAAATGGGATGTATAATGCCGGTATTCATCAGCCCAGATTGTATTCATAAACTCTGACCGCGGGCTGCCAGAGGCCTGAAGCCAGACAGCTGGCAAGATATTGGCAAGATATCTCAGCTGTCAGTGGCAGAGCCGAGGATCTGGTTGAGTGCTGTAACCAAAATGGTGATTGCAATATCTGGAACGGCTCTTTATATCCTAATGAGGATCAGTTTTGGAGAGGTTGAGCCATTTTGGTTAATCCGTAGTGGCAAATAGATTTTTTTCTTTTATATATATATTTACAAATCTGGTGTACAGATTTAGTTTTTGATTAAAGTTCAGCAGGGTTTTCATGCCAGAACTGATTTATAAAAGGCTGCTTTAAATCTGTAATCTCACAAAAATATGAAAATGCTTTATTTAACTTAGACACTGTTCTCTGTAATTATCCTGTGACTCTTTAATTGGGCTCCGAACATTTTTTAATCGCTCGTTATTCTGTTCTATTATTGTCTCTTTCTGTTCCTGGTTTGTTTCTAACTGTGCTGCTGTAAAAGATAATTACAAGGGTCTCAACATGCCTTCACTTTTAACTTTCTTTTTCTCTTACTTGGTCCTTAGGAGAAATACATTTTGACCAGAGGTTTCTCATCAGCTACGCTTCACTTCTACTAATTTCTTGTTTGCCTTTTTGATTTTATTTTATTGCAGTAACTCTGTTGCAGAAAGGGTTGAAAAACATATGCTGTGGGTTTATTTCGAGTTATTTTCTTTTCTTTTTTCCCACAATGCTGCAGGTCACTCCTCTAGACAGTCATATAATTGTATTTTAGGGTCATAATCTTCCTCCAGGTGACGGTCAGAGCTTGTTGAATCAACAGCCTGACAGTGAGTCTGAGCGTCCAGCAGCACTCGGGCTGATATGGACGTACAGTTTAATCTCTGCAGCATCTTCTGGGTCTCCTCCACTCCTCCCGCGAAGCATCGACGTCGAGGCGTTCTGAGCCGCCTCCAGTGGCTTCTTCCTCGAACAGATTCTGCAGGAGCACAGTTGTTCCTCGACCTTCCTTTTTTAGCTTATCACAGCGGAGAGGTTTACCTGCCTTTTTGACCCCGAGAGTTGTGCGGCCTGAGGCATTGTCCACTGATATAGTCTCCCAGGACGAAATTGTTCCTGGGAGACGGACAGACAAAGATTGATATGTAGACGCTTTGAGGAAAGAGAGTCGCCTCAACCTGATCAGGGAAACTCGAGTTTGGCAGTCAGGCAGCTGACAGGTGAACTCCTCGGCCGAGCAGCATTATTCAGTGACAGACAGTCAGAGCTAATGGTAGTTTTTATCTGACAACCATAAAAAGATACGCACAGTGTAAATATAAATGTGTCTACGTGGTAGTGTGGTGTACCTTCAGCTTTGCAGCACCACTTCGGCATTAAATTCTCAGTTTGCTGTGGAGGAACTCGACTGGCCTGCACGGAGGCTCGACCGCAGCCCCGTCCGACTAATTCGGGATGAAGCGGCACGCCGACTGCGAGCCAGAGCTCATCGTCCAACATCGGCGGCTGACTTCTCTGATGATCTTGTGGCTGAAGGGCAGCGAATCCCTGCAGCCAGGTTTTCAGGGAAGCAGAGGCTGTTTGTAGCAGCAGATTAACGCCTGTGGCTTTGGAAAGAAATGAACAGTCACATGTGGGTGTCATGTTTGTGTACGCTGCTGACCATCTACATCCTCAGTGTGTTTCAGGACCAGGCTGTTTTTATACTTGCTTACTTGCTTATTGTACTGCGGAGCTGCAGGAATGTTAAATGTGGGGGTGCAGTCTTTATGGCCACGCTTTCGGCAATAAGCGCAGTCAATTATGTTAAGTGCATATACGGCCGGGCTGGAGCAAAGCATAATTTAGCTGGGAAACCCTGAATTACAATTACTCTGACTTCACATTGGGAAGAAACCCCACAGATTCAAAACAGGGACACAGCAAATTATTATAAATATATCTGAACAAGCGATACAACAACTTGAAATATGCACTAAATTATTTTAAATATGTTTTATTGTTACTGCTACTACCACTACGTGACAGAAAAAGGAATGAGTCTGTTGTAAATGAGAGTTAGCTGTTTGTGTAGTGGGGGGAAAATGACAAAATTATAAAAAATAGTGGGGCTGTTACTCACCACACCGATGCCCTCACACACACACTGCAGAAAAACAAGAAGAAAGGGTGTAATTTGCGAGAAAGCAAAGGCTGCAAACTGGCCACACCACACAAACAAAGGGGAGGCTGTGAAGTGCAGGTGAAAGGAAACCCGTCCCTGCAGAAAGCCCACTCGTCGGACGGCTGCTCACACCACTTAGCCTGCAGACAGAAACACAAAAACAGAAGGAAACATCCTCCAGCTCACAGAAACATTTGACTTTCTTGGGGAAGAGAGTATAGTAAAGAAACACTATACTAATAACCACACCAAAATAAAATGAAATAAAGGGATGCAAAGAAAGTAGCAGTGGAAAGCATCAGGAAAATACAGAAGTCGGAGGTGCCAAAGACTCGCCAATCACTACGGTGGCTTTGGAGGGACATTCTCATTATTAATAATTGCATTAACACAATCATTAATGGAGTGTGTGTGTGTGTTGGTGGGGCTGCATGTTTGCAGTGCAGCTCTCTGAGCGTCAGCCTCCCGCTCCAAACCAAAACACGAGAAGCGGCGAAGTCACGAATGCTCACAGGATTCACTGCAGGCACACAGCTCGACTGTCACCGAGATACACAACCTACAGCCGAGTGCAGAAACTTCTCAGTCACACTCACACACACACACACACTTACACAAACACCAGCCTGGGAGCAAAGATTTCTCTCACACACACACAGAAACACTCGCTTACAGTGTCTCATCATGCCAGCAAGTCAGAGGGAAACCTCACAGTAAAAGCGCGATGGAAAGCAGTTGACAGCCAGCAGGAGACGAGTAACTGTTGGCTGTTTTTGTTTTTTTTTCATTCATGGTGTGCTGCAGAGCGGCGGCGACACTAGGACGGATCAGTGTGTGTGGTACGCTGGCAGATTGGAAAGGAAGGTATAGATTGTATACTGACGTTGCGTTAAAGGACACATTAAACGCATTCCAGGAGCACTGAAGTGATAAAGTGTTTTTTACAAACCTTTCCTGATCCTGCTCCGCCTGAGTTTGTTTTTTTCTGAATCTGAAGTGGTGGTTTTCATTCAGCTTCATTTCTTCTTGTTCCCCTCCACACTGTGGGCAACCTGCAACGCCAACTGTGTTTCCATCAGCGGTGGAAATCACAATTCTCTTTCTAAATGTTCTGAATAAAACTTGGATGTTAATCTTTGGAATCACTTTGTTGCTTGCAGTCCAAAAACGAGTATATACGTACTTTTCTGTGACTTCTGGACGACCACCAGAACACCTAGATCAGATCGGAGGAGTTGTTTCCTAAATTGCAATGAGCGTCACCAATTTCAACACACACTGCATTTTGTCCAGAATATGACGACCTCTTTAATAGTTCAGCAGCAACATAATTATCACATCGAGATGTTTTTTTCTGGTTCCTGTAATGTTTCAGTAAGCTTTGAACCAAGAAGTAACACCCTGCATATCACATCTGAGCTGACAACCGGACCTTTAGTCATCGAGCAGGATAAAAACCCGCTGATTTGCTCAGTGACACTGATGACTCAGTTCAGCTTGAGGAATTGGTCCGAACGATTTGTTTATTTGTGGGCTGCACACACATTTGGTGTAAATGCTTTGGCTGAAGGGGTCATTTAACGTGATGATGTTAAAAGTTTGCAAGATGTTCCCTGTCACCTTCACCATGCCATCTAAGCATGTGCGTTAGTCTTATCGCCATACTGGAGTGTCTAACTTTGACACACTACCTTGAAAAATACGAATATTTCATACCAATTTGAAGAAGAAGAAGAAAATCTGTTATTTAACTGTTCAAGAAATTGTTTGAACCCTGCACATGTGCTCTGTTTCTGAGCTTTATTTGAGTTTGCATCATATTTTCTTTGTTGTTCAAATACAGCCGCTACAGTCGGCTGTGAGTCTGTCATTTTTGTCTTGCAGGTCGACTCTCCTCAGTTTCTCTCTGCTACTATAAGAGAAATATCACTTTTTTTACATACAGTCATTATTTTCTTTTTAGATCAAGTCCTTAAAAATAACTAAATGATGTAATTAACTAATCTCACTGTCAGAGAAGAGAGAGTGAGAAAGTTCAGCAGGTACATGAGTATTGATGGTGATAAAAGCCTCCCAATGGTTCACTGGTGCAAGTAGGCAGATGCACTAAGCACAAGTTTGCATTAACATGGTATTGAGTTATAATAATTTAAAAAATGAATGTGTCCTTTTACTTTAAGTCTTTTTTTACTAGTTTAAGCAAAAGTATCTCATCTGTTTCTGAGGAAAGCTCCTCCAAATCACGTCAGATATCATGGTTCTTTAAAATAATCACAATATCAGGCAGGATGTAAACTCGAGAGCAGCTGGGATATCCTCTCTCAAAAGACTGTGAGAGAAGAAAATGCCCCTTTTTCTCTTTTGGCGAAAATGAAACAGACTTCGCCGGAGCAAAGAGTTAAAGAACAGATAAGTCCTGATTACTATAATCCCAAACAAAGACCTCATCAACATAAACATTTCCAAACCCCAATTTTCTCTCTAACAACCTGTGACAATCAATAAAGGGTGTGTTTTTATATGGAAATGAGGTCCCTGTCATGTTTAATCCAGCGTTCTGTGTGATATCTCGGCTTCCCAGTGGAGAAGTGAAGCCTTCTCGCTCAGCTTTGAAGGCGACTGCCAGAGAGCGACTCGACGTCATCTGTCAGGACTCTCCGAGGCCATATGGGTGGCTCGTGTTAGCTCAGTGTCCTATTAAAACCCTTTATGTTGGGATTTTCAGCATTTTGGCAGGTACATCTATCACGCTTTCATTGGCCTAAGGGATGCTGCCGTATTGATTAGCTGACCTACTTCCCTTTTTTTGTGCCAACTGGAAAACCCAGAAAACTTTCAGACAGCCGGTGAAATGTTGGGGATGGGAATCATCCGAGGGCGAGAATAAGATTTATGATGCATGATAATAAAGTGCAATGACTAAACTTTTAAAGTATCTTCTCTATTGTTATGACAAATTCTTATAGGTATCATTTATGAAGCAGCGTGGTGATATTTTTCCATCGAGAGCTGTGATGGTATTTGGTTTTTGGAGCCACACACCAGCCGTCACTGACACATTTTCATTTTTGTTTCATCACTACCCTGATTTGCTGGCGGTATTGCAGCAAATGTAACACATCATCTCATCTGGAAGTTTAAAAATCCCATTTTAGTTGCAGAGATGCAAAATATCATAGATTTATTTTGTCAAAGCACCTTCTTGTCTTGTACTATGTAAGTCCACACATTGGCGATGGTTTGACATTTAGGATATAGGTGATCGCTCCAGATGCCAGTAAATGGGGCGAGCATGGAAAAGGGGCACACACACACACATACACACACACATGCTTGAATCAGTGTGGCTTTCTCTTTAAAGGAGATAGTGGCATCTCCAAATATCAACGTCCATAAATCTGCTCTGGCATCACTGATAAGACAAATGATTCTTGAAAACTTGTTGCATAATCATTTAAAAGTTTTCTTCGTTACTAAGAATAATTCAGTGACAGCTGTTTCTATTTAGGTGGGTTTGAGTTAGCTGATGAGTTGAGGACTGAATGAGAGTTTGCTACCGCGCCACAACATCCAGGACTGTCACTGTCGTATACCACAGACAGACACGTCCCATCTACTGAACCATTACCGTGTCTCATGTCTGCGTGATAAAATGTACACAACTATTATAGAGCAGTTTTTTTCCAGGTGTGACATCACACTGAGGGGTTTTGATTTGCTCATGCAGGTGATGCAATTACATCACAATTACACACAAAGTGGTTAAATAACGATGAGTCACGGTGGTCCCGAATGATGTTGTTAGGTAAACGTACACAGTTTTTTTGCACATCTGCTCATACTGTGTTAACGTTTGTTCATTTTCAAAATGCCTCCTGGCAAAAAATAGGACTGTTTCCATACTGAATTTAAAACACTTGTTGTACTTTTCTACTTTTGAATGAGCTACAACTGTTCGGTGTATTTAATTAAAAATGCAGGAAAAGTTGTCCTAAAAAAAGACAATAATGAATATGTAGGCTCGTGGAGTTTTCCCAAGTCATTTAGCAGAGGGGAAACTGGTGACTGCATTATCAAACGTTTATATGCTCAGTTTAAAGCATGGTGAGGTTAGTTTCTCAGGTTAACACAGTGTGGAGCACTGGTAATTTTCTATGGTTACCTACAGTTGAATTTTTAATAATACATTTGATACACATTTTCGGAAACATGGCAGACGAACAACAACAAGTTTCCTCTGTGGCCACGGTGTAAACAAAGATTACAAAGATAGTCACGCTCCTCGTTTTTCATTATTTACAAGGACTCTCCGGTAAGGGTCAACAGAATCACTGTGCGGTAAAAAAAAAATGGCCACAGAGTTAAATATTTAAACTACTGCGTCTCTGCGATTTCACCTTAATGGAAGAGATCGAGGGCGGCCGTCGAGTGTGTTTTCTACAGAAATAGAAGAAAATAATAAAGGTCATTCCCAGCAGTTGTGGAAGCCTGCATCTGCAATCAATTAATCATCTTTCTGCCTAATTAACTCGCTTTTGTAACAACCGACCACACGCTGTCGGCTGTAATTATCGGTATCTCATTGCGTGAGTGAAAGTTGAGCATTGTGGTTTCGCAAAATGTGCACTGAGATCAAATATTGTGTACAACGTGTGCACAATAAATATTAAGCAAACATAATGTGAAAAAAAGGAAAGAAAGAGGGAGCTGTGTAGACTTTCTTCCATAAGATGATGCTTGTCTGCAGCCTCGTACATTCAAAACACTTTTCCTGCTGCATAATCACGCTTATAGTAAGAGAAGAGATTAAATGTTCTGCTTAAAAATTGCCTTCATTTAGTCAAATAGTCAACAATGTTTTCACCAAGCAAAGGAATAACAAGTCCGCACTTTCCACACACACACTCAAACACACACACTCGCTCTCTTTTGCCATCTCCTTCCATCATGGCCGACGGCTGTGTGAGCCCTTTAATATCTGCCTGAATAATGCAGCGGCGTTTCTCAAACCGGGAGTCGTTCCTTGGCTCATTCCAGGCCTCGCCCGCCTGCCGCAGCCGGAGTGAGAGATATCAGGAATATTTCTTTTTTACCCCCGTCGCCTTAATATCTTTTTTTTTTTACCTCCCCTTTTCCTTCTCTGCCCTCCATTTCCTGTATCTCACCCGTCTTCCCCCTGCTGCTTGGCTCATTATACGGTGCACTTACTATAGTTTATTACTCCAGTGTCTCTCTTTCTTTCTGGCTCTCGGGCTCACTCCTTCTTTCCACAAAAAAGGCGTGAATAAAAATGTAGTGCATATGCTCGCCATCAATCTGATTTCCCCTCTCAATCACCCCCCCCTTCTCTCTCTCTCTCTCTCTCTCTGTCTCAGGCGCAGGATATATTAAACATTTTTGTGTGTGTGTTATATTTCCACCAAAGCTACAGAACATTTTTCCTCATCTGTTGAGGTTAGCGCTCTTCATTCCCGAAATGAGGCGTTTTCATCATCCTAATCCCCCTGCCCCATCTGTTTCCTCACTCTGAAGACTCCTCACAGATCGAAAAGAAAAAAAAAGCAGGAATGGAGAGATATGGAAATGAAATTAGAAGGAAAAAACAAGAGGAGAGAGGTTGGAGAGGAGAAAGAGTACGACGTGAGAAAGAGAGGGAAGGAGGCAGAGCGAGCATTACGTCAGAAAGCCTTCTGGTTCAAAGCAATGACATTAGTAAGTGATGTTTGGAAAAAACAGCCAATCTGGGAAGAGGCTGACAGTTATGGATCGTGTGTGTGTGTGTGTGTGTGTGCGTGTTGCAGGCATTTGAGTCTGCAAGCCGGGGGACGTCTGAGTGTATACACCCTCCATACTGATCTGCGCCTGCTGTAGAAACTCACACTTCACAAAATCCCTCATGTTGTCAGGCTATTTTTGTACTTTCCACCTATGCAAATAAGATCACGTCAAACTGTTGTTATTATTGTAATAACATAATCTAAGATCCATCTGACCTTAAATGTCCAACACACCCATGATGCACCCCAACAGGTGTTTTTATCTATTGTGTTTTACTAGAGGTTTTATCAGAAATGTGAGTGTTTTCTGCACATTTTTAATTTTGTTATAAAAAAGCAAAATTGGAAACCTACAATTTGAGGAAAAGTCAAAATACTGTCATAAGTTTTTTACATTCGGCTGAGGTAGAAAGGTTGGTGTCTGGATTAAAAACAAAGTGTAATAAAGAGGATGGAAATTAATTTAAATGTAAACCTGTTAGTTTAGTTCATCCCTCAATTATATCAGAGCAGAGGTCTAACCAGCCTTTAAGACTGAAATGAAGATAAAGGTTCTTGAATGTTGATCGCTTGTCCGCTAGTTCAGCTCATCTTACACACAGAACGTCATGATAAATCTCTCATCACATATTCTGCAGAAAGGAGTCAGCAGTGTGACATCTGCAGTATCAGGCAAGCTGAATGTAAGTCTCTGTAGTGGAGACCATGCGTTTTCCACCATCTTTAGATAAGGTTCACTCAATTTCTTTCAAGAAAGTTGTCCAAAGTGTCTTTTTTCTAAACACTACTATCTGCCTACCGTCCAACTAAGTCTAAATATAATTTTTATAGATATAATATAAAGTTTATGAAATATGTTTCATGATTGAATATAAGTGGTGCTTAATGTGACTTTTTATCTCTGATTAGAAAAAAAATCAATCTAAATGGATGTATAACCTGGAATTATCCTTTTTTTTTTGCAGTGTGATGCTGATTTCTAGAAAATTCTTGCAGCATAGCATGTGTGCATATGTTTTTCCATGTGCGTGTGTATGTATGCACAAGTACAAGTTGCTATTTAGTAAGGAAAATGTGTGTATTTCTCCACCTTGGCATGCATTTGTGCAAGCCTGAGGGGAGAAGAGGGGAGGAGGGGGGTTAATTAAAGAGAGTGAGCGGAATGAGGGAGTGTGTAACTGAGGGTAGTGAAGGCGACAGGAAGGAAAGATGGAGTGTGTGTGTGTGTGTGGGTAGTGTTTAAGAAGCGTGTGTGTGTGTGTGTGTGTGTGTGTGATATTTGGCGAGCTCAGTGACTTGAGGATGATACATTGACTTGCGCTGTTTACATCTCCTTACGTTCCAGTACGCCCAGTCAAGGCCTAGGTTGGCTCACTTCCTGGCCAATATTTCATTCACACACGGAGATGGATGTACACACACACACACACACACTTCATCCCCAAAAACACAAGCACATAAGTGAATGCACAACATCCTTGTAACTTACCTGCTAAGTGACAAGAAGCGTGGACACCTGACATCAGCACACATGAGTTATACTGCCACTTCCATTATCCGCTGATAGATGACTGACCTTTAAGTGAAAAATTGACATTTTAATCATATGGTCTGTTTCATAATGAAAAAATGTTGCTCCCCCTCCCTTCCCACTTTAACTTTTACACAGCGGGGGAAAAAGCGCAGGCGGAGGTAATACAATTAAAGATGGCTCAGTTCCATTTCTGTTCCGGGTGAGCGTGCACGAGAGGACAGCTCACAAACTGGAATACCTTAATGCAATGAAGCCTTGATCAATATCATTATTTACACCTGTGCTCTTTGTTCAATGACACGTCCGGATGGCAGCAAAGGGCCCGTTCATTCAGAACAAACATCTTTACGCTCGTATCTGTGCGTACACGACTGCAGCGGGGTGAGTGGCAAAGAATTTAATAAGCTTCCATTTTTTTTGTGTACCGCGTTAACAGAGATTAAAGTAACCACAGATTCACATCACTACAGGGACTATAGAACGTAAAAAAATCTCTTTATAGATTTGAATTTGTCAACAATAAAACCTCCAGTTTCACTGGAATTCATGTGGTTGTCATGGTTATAAAACTTTAGATTAACTTAAAGAAATGTGTCTTACGATACCTTCTGCACCTCACACATCACCTTATTTTGTGTTTTGGGTTGTATTGCAATATTATATTAAACATTTTGTATTGGCAGCTATGCGCAAAAAGCTGCTTTCGTACATGTAGTTTGGTGTTGATGGTCAAGAACAGAGTCATTTGAACATGTTTCAGGTGCGAGCAACTAAAGCGATGTAAACATTAAGTCATGTGAAATGAAAGATAACTCATTTATTGGACAGTTTTTGGTACTGTCATTATGAAAAGATGTTATTGTTACCTGCAGGAAGTCTTGCTATCCTCAAAGGTTATATTTGAAAGTTAGAATAAAGTATAATTATATATACTCGTCTATATACTCTATTTAGAAAAGTATACTATTTATACTCAAAGGTAGCACACTCAAGTTGCATTTGATGATCACCATGATAGCTGATTTTTTTTTTTGAAAATCAAATATAAAACAGTACACTTTTCATCTTTGGTTACTCAGTTTTTGAGCAGCCAAAGATAAATCAGTAACAAATCAAACAGCCTTACAGTCACAAACAGTTTCACCGAGCGCCCACCATAGTCTGGATATGACAAGTGATGTGGATGTATTTCAGTCAGAGATACTTCTGTAGAGGAACAGACCGTCTGCAGCAACAAACACATGAAGACTGAACACATCAAGGGGGGGGGAGTGATCAGGGCGGAAAAGGATCGGCAGCAGTATCAGTATCAGCTCAGTAATATTGAGCAGTCAGGTAACACACGCTGCCTTGTACACCTGTATGAAGATTATTAGACATGACTAGTCAGCCCGAGGCCGATGTAGATGATGAGCAATTGATTGACGAAAGATTTCTTTAAAGGCACCCTCGATCTCATTATCACCCAACACGACAGTGCACACACACGTATACACACACATCAGAGTAATTATTCGCAGAGTGTGTGTACAGTGAAAGGACCTTAAGGCCTCCTCTTGTTATGAAGCCAGGAGCCGTTTTCTGCAAACGTTCAGAGCAGGACACACAGCGGGTTGCTGCCTGTAATGATGGTTGGCAGGGTGGACGCTGTGCACACTGCTGATGGCTTTCTACACGTGTCTGTGTGATGTGTGGGTGTAATTGCATGGTGTATGTGTGTGTTAGTGTGTGTCCACGTTCACGCTCTCTTTTATGCACTGTGTTCATTTATCTGTGTCTTTGATATGCCATGTATGGGTTCAATGACTTTTTTTTGGTATATACATATATACATATATATAGTGTGAGTGTGTGTGTGTGTGTGTGTGTGTGTGAGTGTGTGTGTGTGTGCAGTAGTAGTAGCATGTGGCTGCAGATTTATAGGGATGCCTCCATGCTTTCCAATGATGTGGGACTGAGCCATGAATCAGCTCAGCCTGTAATGAATTCTGATGGCCCACAGGCGAGGAAGAGGAGGAGAGGGAGGAAGAGGAGGAGGGGAGACAAGAGCAGGAGGAGAGGAGAAAAAGAAAAAAAAGAAACGAGAGGTTAGAAAATCGAGGTTAGGCAGAGAAAACAGAGGAGAGATAAAACAGAGATGGAGAGAGATGAAGGGGAGGGAGGTAGCACGTCGTCGAGCTGTGGGTTCATTGATTGATCACGACAAAACACAATCCAGTGCTCATGCTCGAGGTTCTTTTAAAGGAAAAGACCACAGTTCACAATCTCCCCTCAAAAACCGTCATCATGCAACATATTCCCTCAATGTTTTAACACCAGAGATGATAGAAATTGTCATTTAAAAACATGAATGAGAAACAGTTCCTCCCCAACATAGAGATGAATGAATGCTCTCATTCAGAAAGTTCTCATAGAAGAAGTATAGTATTTTTCATTTTCATTTAGTCAGTTAGTTGCATTACCTTCCACATTAGTTTCTTTTAATCAGTGTAGTATATCAAAAGTAAAAATAGGGAAAGCACAGATTTAACTGATATCATTAATTATTTCTACATTTAGTGTGTTAGCAAGTCATTTCACAATGTACAGTACCAGCATCCTGAAACTGACCAACCTAAATGGAGTGCAGTTGTCATTTATGTTATTATTACAGCTGTGTTTGACAGAGTAAAATGTCCATGACCAACATGAGGAAGGTCTATGTATCATCAGAACAGTGCCACACATTTAAAATATAAATGTAGAGTGCATTTTTTATCTGTACTTGGACCTGCTCTCCCATGTTAACCAAAAATCTCATCACAAGCTTGCTCTTCTTTATATCAGAAGTGTTGTCTTACAATCACTCCTAACGTATGGGATTGGGCAAGCAATCAAATAAAAAATTATATTATTATATCCCTCAAAACATAATTGGCAAACCAATCAAACTGTACTACTGCGGTGCATATATATTTACTGTATATATTCATTTCCAGGGGGTGAGGAAATGTTATGTTGAATAAAACATTGGTATAACAGAACATCTGTGAATCCTTCATAGCAACATGTTTCCAAAGATCAACCAAGAAATACAGAGGAGAGGCTTCATATCTGTAAAGCATGAAGAACATCATGATTCGCCGAAGAAAAGCAGGCGGCGCGCAGTAAAGCTAATTTACATTGCTGCAGTACTCAGTGGGAGAAGGAAGGCAGGCCGCAGTGCCAGCGTGAGAGCAGCGAGTCTCATAAAGAAACATATTAAAAAAGAAAAACCTGCAGCAACATGAAACTCCTGGGCGCCATAAGTAGATGTAATTAATACGCAGGGGAGCGGCCACGCTCGCTCTGCCCTCGGAGCAGGAGGCTCAAAGCTCCTGAGGACGTGTACTGTACTCAGCTTTGTGAGTAAGCTGACCTAAATTGATGTTGATTGATCGTACTGTAGACTCCTGACTGCTCCCTCCTCCCCCTCGCCTCATATACTCCCCGTCTGGAGAGATATCTCTACCACTGCATTTCTACATGTCTTCATCCCACTTGTTCTCTCTGTTGTATTTCTATGCTACCTGTCTCTCCCTCTCTCTCTTTTTCCTCTTCGTCTGCAGACCTTCACTTTGTTGCTGAGGAACTGCGGCTGTTACTTCCTTTTTACCCTCACAAATCACTCTACCCACACATTAGAAAGCACAGGCCGCTTCATATGCAGAAAGAGAAAAGAAGCGACCACGAGGAGCTTTGTTTGGCCTCAGTTGTTCTGTTGTTTACACAGTGGCATTGCGGCGTTTAAATGTATGTGGTTTGACAGTTTCTAGAAAAAGGATCTGGTATTTGCTTTCACAGTTGCAGATGTTTCAAATGCTCCAGGTCTGGTGCATCCCCCCTGCGTCTCAGGCAGCAGAATACTGATTGATGATCAATCATGCATTAGCAGCCTTCACACAAGCACAGGAAAAAAAAAAAGAAATCCATCTCAGCAGCACCGCAACGTGCTAAATTCACAATATGCTCCAGCACTGACGCTACAAGCAGCCGTTCTGACAGCGTTTCTTGTTCCCATCCCTCTTGAGGGTGTTTGTGTAGGATGCCTTTTTTTCTAACAACATCTTAATTTGCATGCAGGTTTTGACACCTTCACTTCCACCACAGCTGTTCATTTCAGATTTTCCATGCCGGGTTTGATTAAGGCCAATTAAATGTCCAGACCAACAGCTCAAATTCTCGCCCTTGTACCTTTTTTCGAATTCCGTCTATTCTCGCATCGTACCTTCAAATTGGCTTATGTTGAAAATTAGAATCATTAAGGATTTCCTCTCCATCAGATTCCCATTTTTAAAGACTATTTAAAACCCACGTTTAAATATGTGCACATCTTTTACATCATGGTCAGTTTTAGTAGGATATGACAAGGTAATGTGCCACTGAACATTAGCAAACAGTCACCAAAAGAAAGAAAGCTATCATGTTAAATATACAAATGAATCTTTTGAATGAAATGTGTTATTGTCCCGTTACTGACCTCACTAACTATCTTATTAACTGTGAGTGACCAAACTACTTTGCAGGGAGAGCTTTTGTGACTGCATGGTGCTTATACTACCTTTAGCTTAGTTTTGCTTCCATGCTTGGATTAACAAAGTTGTATCATTTTTACTTCAGCTTTCAGTGTATTTGTCATTTTATTGCTTCTGGTACAGTATGTCTTTCTCGCACAAATTCACATATTGTTGCTGAAAACAAAGCATGAGTAGGAAATGATGATCTATCTTCTTTGGTTTTCTTAAGTAAAACAATGTGACTTGTTCACAGATATACCATCTAAGGTGTGTTAACCTCGTATCAACAACTCCGGGACTTGTATTAGAAAAGTGGGGGATCTGTTACCTGATGTATTTTTGGCAAAAGTGCAATGTAGCACTTTATTCAAAGCCTCATATTTCTGATGTTTTGCAAGATAAAATAAGATAAACATCCAAAAAAGGGGTTTTTAGAGACTGATGCATTCAAGTTTTGTTGTGGTTAATGGTAAATTATCTTCAACTCCACCACACAACCCATTAACATGTCGCTGAGGACAGGTTCCTGGTTGCTACATGGACAAAGAGGCAAGAAAGGAAATCGTCTCAGTACTTCTACTCTTCTTGCTGCACAACCAGACACAAACGCTCTGCAGCACACATGTTAACTTTAACAGATACAGAGAAGATAATCTTGTCCTCTGAAAAGATAAGGCCACATAAAACAAGATGAGATTTGAATAATGCTGATGGGTAAGTGGGTCATTGCAGCAGAAAGACTTTTCAGAAGAAAATGTGACAACTAGAACTTATAAAGGCTGGAGGAAAATATAACAAGCAACCTTTATCATCATTAATGAAACTGAAAATAAAAGTCAAAAATAGTTTTTGCTTTCATTTCTTTGAAGACCCTCTATTTATGATTTTTTCAATTGCACAAAAAAGACACAAAAAAGACTCTGGGAGAATCTGGTTCTTTATATTATTTGCCATTGTCATTATCACTGTCAAGAATTACCAGTCAACTTTGGTGCCAGTCAAGGTTTTTACCTGCACCCATTAGACCCATTACCTGCAAAAATATGCTTTTATAGATTACCTGACACCGACGTGAATTCCAGCTTCATGCATTATTGTTAAGGACAAAGAAAAAGACAGACAAAGTTCGACAATTGACAGTGGTAGCCCTTTACTTCTGAAATAAAAGAGAGACTGAAGGGAAAATACAGAATACTGCTGCACCTGCACAAACCTGTGATATTTAAGGATCCTTTTACACACCTACTTCCACATAAATATCTACCAAGCCAGGTCCATGCCTTTGTTCAGCAACACTGTCAGCCCCTTTTGGAAGAAAGAAATAGAATAGAAAGTATTTAGATTTTTATTTATCTATTTTTTATTTTGATTTATGAATATTTAAGGCCCATGCACACGATTGGATCTGGTGGGGCCAACTATTAGGCGGTTTCAAAATAGTTGTCCACACATGTTATAACATTATTATGAAGCATATCATGCAAGTTTTGTCATCACTGTGGCAAACTATTTCTGATTTATCGTCTGATTTGTGTTATGCTACACATATTATTTGCATTTATAGCTCCCCTTGAAGTGTATTTGAATGAAACTTTCAAAGTACATTTCAGGTACTTATGTGGACATAACCTGCTCGACTTTTCTGAGCCCTTCCCTTTGAAGTTCATTGGTCAGTAACTTGCAAACTTAGAAGATATGAACAAGCTTCAGGCAGCTTTTGATAACCTTTAATTAAAGAGCCAAACTGGGGTCACATTTCTTGGGCAGCACACAACTTTCAGTCAGTGGGCAGATTTTTATATCTCCACCATTGATCATCTCACAGGGATTTGCATTTCTGAAGAAAAATAATGAACCAGCATGAAAACAAGAAGGTTTCAGGCCTTTAGGATGCAACCCCAAATAAACTGGGCACAGGTTAGTTTGCTCCATCCACGACTGTCTCTTCACTTATGCTGCAGTGTGTGTGATCTAAAACTGCCCCTGAAGATCAGGCCATTCCCCTGTGTGGTAGTTCACCGCCATCATACTGTAAGTGTGTGCAGGACTGGGTGAATGAGCAAAAACCTCATAAAGAACTTTGGATGAAAGCGCTATATAAATGCAGCCAGTCACCATTTAAAAGGCTTTTCAACACGAGGCAAAAAAGCAAAGCTTTAAATTATATCTGGACGGTGTTGGTTGCAGCGTTTACCATTTCCTCCAAATGGACATCCAACCACCGAAGGATGAGATCGTGCCAGTGCCTTGCCAGCTGTCTGGCTCTGCAGTTTGGCAGCCTGCAGCCTTCAGACTGCTTCATGTTCTCTACATATCCAAGTCTGATGAGTGTCAACAGCTTGAGCCTACACAGACAGCACAACCAAGGCCAACAATATGACTAATGGCTGGTATTGAAGGCTACGTAGCATAACAGATATGATTCACATGCAGGCTTTCTGTGCACCCTTCATCCTTCATTACATTTTCATCCACAGTGACGCCGAAAGCATGAAAGCATGCAAACTTTACTCCTGTTTGCAATAATTTCTTGTCACGAATGCTTTCCGGCTATGATGTTCTTTCCAAAGGTGTACTGGTAAAATACAAAATTAATGACCTTTTGGGTGTTTCAGCACAATAAACCATTTAAAGCTTTCAGGAAGTGACTTCCACACTTCAGGCAACAAAAGATACCTCTACATTCAAGCTTTAGATCGCCAACATATCAGTCCAACAACAGTCCAATTCGTAGAAATTCATGTTACTCCTGCAGTGTTGGTTATATCTTGCAATCTCTCTGCATTTTTTAAAATAAAGAAATGGTCAAACTGGAAGATTGCTTTCTAACAGATAATGTAAGAAGCCATCAAAGGGGCACAGAGGCAGTATTATGTAGAAACTGGAGGGTCTTCCCGTAACTGTTGCCAAAAAGTTGGATACTAAACTAATGTTTAAAGTAACATTGCATGCTGGAACATTAATAAATCCCTTAATTGGAACTAGAGGTGTCTGCACCAAGGAAAAGCAGCACCATATATAACGAACAGTGCAGAGCAAAGTTGGCCATCAGTCTGAAGTCATGCACACTGAGTCTGTTTCATGAATGAGGTGATGCTCTCCTAAATGGGAGAAGAATAGTTGCATAACCTTGGTACAATATAGCTGGTACTCTGACAGTCCAAAACCTACCTCCTCCATCCATGTTCCTCAGAATCAGTAAACTAATCGGGAAAGAACATATAGGATTGCTGCACATCGTTTCTCTCATTAGTTTTCTGTACTCCAACATCCAAGCACATGCTTCAGTTGTACCATTGCATTTCATTGAGCCTGAGCCAAAAGTCTGCCACTGGTTCTGTCATTCTTGGATAATTTTAATTCAGTTATTATCTACTTCCAAATGTTGTCCACGCTATACAGTTTTCGTTACATTGCACATATAGCAAAGACATGTTCTTTGCCTTCACTGAGCCATTTAGGAGCTTATGAAATGCTAATCCACACAATGTGATGCACCAAGAAGGAATGTACTGCACAGTGCACTTTCATAGACATTCATCCTTTCTCTGCATTAGAGGAGCGTCGACATCCTTTAAATCAGCATGGACTGCCAGATGGAAAATACTATTTTCTCCTTTATCAAATGCACCAGTTCAGTTGTTTACTAAGGGAATGATGTCTTTGATGGTTGATTGTTTCTTTCTTAAAATTACTAGTAGTAGGCCATAAAGAGTAGAAACATAAAAGTAGAAATGTTTCATCCTCACACTATTCTATGGGAAGGTGTTTATTGTTGGAGTAACCTTTAACCTTTACTCTGATTGTTGATGCCACCATGTCGCTAAGGTCTGGACGAAGTTTGCTTTTGTTGGCAGGTCCTTGGCAGACTTACTGGATTCATCATTTCTTTTGTGCTCGTATACATTGCAGCTCCATGAGAATAGCATGATGTTTTCAAAGAAGAGAAGATTGAGGTGAATGAGTCCACAGCCGTGAATACTGTATACCCGAAGCTGAGCTGCAGCCGAAGGTCTTAGATTTTCACCTTCCACATATTGTACATTAACAATGAGCACTGACTCATCCCTGCTTCTGTTTTTCCATCCATTTGAGAACAACACATGGTTCTTTCTAAAGCAGCAATTTACTTCCATGATCCTCTATAATTGTGCCTATTCCATGACGGAAAGTATTACACTAGAGTCAGGTTTTACTGCGGCAAAGATCCCAATTTCTTTCATAACAGTAAAAGACTTTAATGGACCAGAAAGCTGTCTCTTACTCCTACTTTGTTATCATCACCGTGTTTCCCCTGTTTTTTAACTTAAAGCTGAAAACAACAAAGACATTTCAAACCTTTTTTTTCTGAAGGTTGAGGAAAACTACTCTAGGAAACTGATGAAATCACCAGCTGAGGAGAGGTTATTTGAGGGGAGAGTGGGTACACCCCAAAAAGGAAATTACAACACTAAACTTCTGGAGAGACTGATGGTATTTGAACCGGTGAGAGGATGGGAGGGTGGATGTTTCAGTTAAAAATACAACTGGGACTCTTCTGCTCTCATTTCCCCTCTCACTCAGAAAATCTGTTGTCATCATTTAGAAATCCAATCTTACACAAATGGAGGCATCAGTGGAAGGTGTCGCATTATGAAGTGAAAGATCAAGCAGCACTCTACACTGCTCATATTAAGGTTCATTAGAAAAACAGTGATATTAGTTGGGTTAGTAACCTATAGGACATGAACGTTTTTGTTTTCAACGTCCTTAGATTGGACCTGGAAAACAAAATTAGTGTATGTTAATATGATATCTTAAAGCTCATATCTGTAATTTCTATTCCCTTAAAATAACACATACCATGATTATACCACATAATGTATAATCTGTAAAGTCAGGTGTTTTGAACACGAAGAAGACAGAAGATTCATACATTAATATTTAGTCACATTTAATGTCTATGTACCATTTGCCCCCTCTCTCTCTCTGCACTTAATGATGTCTGTCAAAGCTGAGCAGTTTCTGTCAACTGTGCTAAAGGTTTCTGAACTAGACTAGAGACAAAGAGTTACTTTGGGCCTGCTAATGAACAAGCTGTTCAGATAAAATATTTCGCAATAAATTAGCTTTGTTATGCTTATGTGTAAATATTGTATTTGGACAATGTTGGGTGTTATAATGGTCTTCTAGCTACTAAATCTTTAACCACATGATTAAAACATACCAGTCAGTCTGGTCAGTCATGTCTTGTACTGGTATATTGTGTGTTTGGATAAAGTAGGTTTCACTAAGCATGGGCCCACATTGTTTCCATGAGTTCATTGAAGAGTAGTTAACAAGACCAAATCACAAATGGAGCATACTGTATCTCCAGCAGAGACATGAAGTTGTGCTTGCTTTAGCTGAATAGCATCAGCTGTTTTCATTCATGCTCTGCAGTCTTGTTCAGCAGCTCTGTGGCTATCAGCTGACTATCAACATCCAGTCATATACATGCAGGTGTGCCAAGTGACCATTATAGCTGGAAACATGCTAATATATTCTTGCCAGTAACTTTAATGTTGCACGTTCTTCTCACGTGCATCCTTAAGGTTTTGATCTTGTTGAACGTATTCAGCTATTTTTGATGCTGTTCAAACATTATTTTACTGATCACTTGTAAAGGGTACTGAGGCACTACGTGTGACAAATTAAACACCAACATAAAGTGAAAAGTTTCGGTGGCACTGATTGTCCAAGTCTCTGAACTCTCCTAGAGAGATGAACACCATTTTTTCCAAAAGATATTCCCTCATTTGGTGTATTGATGATGGTGGTGGAGGGTGCTGTCCAAAATCTCCCACAGCTGTTCAGTTGGGTTCATCATTTTCATCCTCATTAAACCATTCAGTGACCCTTTGTGATGGGGCATTGATTTGTGTCAACCTTTTCCCCCAAGAAGACAAATGGACTCAAACCATGCCAAGAAAATTCTTCTCACCTATATGGAAGCATCTGTATTTCTTATTTTCTTTCCTTTAATTTGTATACTGTGTATAATGTTTTATATATTCTCTGCCCTGTCAGTCTGTAAAGTCATATTTGATTGTGTTTGGTTAGCTTAATCTATCTATCGATAGACACAGGTCATCTGTGTTAACTTATCAAGCCTATATTTTTTCTTTTGATCATTGGATGGACAAATGTGGTGCAACTCAGCCAGTTAGTTCTCTGTCTAAGTTGAGTCTAACAGCGAATGAAGAACAAGGTGTTGGTGATTTAAGACGGGGACATATAATAATAAAACTCTGTCTGAAAACCATGTGCAGAATGGTGTTTATTGTCTGCAGGCATCCTCAGTATGGCTGATCATAATGTGTACCATATTATCAAACCACTGTAACATTTAATCTGAGTGTGAAAAAACTCCCTCAACAGCTTCTGCTGAGGTGCCCTCAAGCAAGATGCTTAACCCCAAACTGCTCACAGTCAGTTGGTGTTTGTGAAAGCAGCTCCCAGATGTGTGAATGTGTACAACCCTTTAGGCATCTCTATCCCACCAAAACACAAGTTGCTCAGGTTGCCCGCTTAGAGAAACTTAACACCAGCTGGAAATTTGTTTTTTCTGCCAACCTCCAGCGATTGAAGTTCTCACTGTGCTGAAGTGATGTAGAAATGCACTCATGTTGTGGTAAATACACTTTTATATCACTATTGACGATGATTGTGATGGATTAATGATGACATTAATATAGCAAATGTCAAGAATATGATCTCTTTTCATCCCTTTTAAACCAAACAATACTGGTTACACTGGGCACTTCTCTCAGAAAAGTGTTAAAATTACAATATCATCTGCATATAGATTGATTTTATGCTGTATTAAATCTACTTATAATATAGTTGCAAAAAGATGTTCATTTATTTGAAAAAAAAGTTGCAGATCAAAAAAGTTGCAATTTTGTTGAACTGAATGTTCACACTCTGCTGTTGTCAAAAGTAATTAGTACTGCTGGTTGACGGGAACTTCTGTGCAGTTAAACCATGAGCACAGAAAATATTCACCCACTCCTCGATGCAGATATGTAGATTTTAAATGAAATAATGAAATGCAGAGCTTATAACATTTGCATTCTCTACATTTTGCTTGGTCTATCATGTGCAGTGATTTAAAAGCCTGTGCATTTGCATCATTATGTGGGACCAGCAATGGGAAATATGAAGATAGGAACCATAAATTCCCAACAGGATTCATTCATTTAAATAAAAAATAAAAAAAAATAAAAACAAAACATGGCGCCTGCAGCTGTGGAGAGAATTTGTTACTGAAATTTCTTCATTGTGATTTTATGTTCTGTATATCTTAAGCTCAGTCAGAACATTTTGGCCATTATGTCAAATTGTGCACAGATTGCTTTCCATCACTAGGGATCATAATATACTGTGACATGCAGCGGAGCCTCATTGTGCAGATTCAGATTCACTGCTTGTCCTTGTTTGTCTCTGTCGAACACATACACACACTCTGTATACCTTCCTCACACTCTCTCCTCTCTTTTTCTGTCTGACTCTCATACATATGCAGGTCTCATTTTGTACCCTTTTGCTCTCCCTTACAAACAGACACCGCATCTGTCCTCCCTCTGCAGCTGAATCCACACTCCTCTATCATATCCTCCCTCCCTGCCTCCCTCCATCCCTCGCGTCATCTCCTATTCCTTCCTCACCTACAGGACTTTCTCTGCTTCTTTATTCTGCTTGTACTCACCATTTATTCTCTGTGGTCCTGCTCTTGTCTCTTCCTCTGGGTCCATCCGCACACCGGCATGCTGCGACTTGGACCTCAGTCTGTGCCGGATTGTGGGAAAAAAAAAAATAGTTAGAAATTAAAATCGCTCTTCAGAATTTTCTGTCCCAGAGGAAGTGACCTGACCTGCATGTGATTTTTTTTCACTCTTCTGCTGCTGACTTTTTCAGCCAGCAGCACTTGTTGTGTCTGAATTCTATACCACACACTCATCTTCAAATATCTTTGTGCAGTTTATCATTTGGGTTTTTTGGGATGAAAGTCTATGAGAGAACGCAGCTGCAGCCAGCAGAGGTGACAAAAAGCATCACCAGTATATACAGAAAGCCACATAAATTTACAGTAGGCTATATTATCAGTGAATTACAAAGACATTTCATGTAATGTCCAAGCCCCTCCTGATGTTACCTTGGAATAAAAGATGCTCCATTTCAGACTCGTCATTAATATATTTACTGTACAGAACTAATATGCAAGATCCTCATTTTGATTTAAACAACACCTCTGTCAAACAAGAGTTGCTCTTGAGTTTTTGCACTGCATTTCTACAAACCATTATTTGTTAGCTTTCTATTCATCCTGTTTATTATCAAATGTCAGTAAGATTTCATTATTGGGAATGTAAACAGTATTGAGTTTAAAGATGTACAGGATGTCTGAGCAGGAGCAATAAATACAAAAATGAGTAGGTGTAGTGTGAGTCATTTATTTATATTGTTAGCTGGAGAACTGTGCCTCATAATGGTGACATAAATCAGCTGTCCCACTTGAGGTAACACTGATGAGCATATATAACAGAGAGAAGAAAGTGACTGTTTGAAACTTGGCTTATGTTTCGAGAAGAAGTGTGACGGCAGAGCAGTGACACAGTTTTTAAATCATCCTCTCTCCTCTCTCTCTCCTCTCCAGGGTTTCCTCTTCTCATCAGGTGAAGCACTGTGAGCCTCTCTCCTCCCTCCCTCCTCCCCCACAGACGTCACCCACTACCCAAAAATCCCTAAATCCCACCTGGCCTCACCTGCCAAACCCCATCCGACAGCTGCCACTGGCCCTCCCTTTACCCCATGGTGGCCCCAAGGCCCGCCCTCTCACTGCTGTTGGCTGTCCTGGCCTGCACGGGGCCCGCGCGCCCCTCGCCCCCCCTACTGCTCCGGCCCCGGGAGAGAGAGAGGGACTCGGGTGGTGTCAACATCGCCGTGGTCCACTCGGGCTCCTCCCTGCTCCCGGAGACGGCGGTGGTGGGAGGCGCGGGGGTGGGCGAGCCAGGGCCGGGCCAGGGAAACGGGCCGGGAGGAGTAGGAGGAGGAGGAGGAGTAGGAGGAGGAGGAAAAGGAGTAACGGATACAGCTTTGTTGGAGGGAGTGGCTGCAATGGCCTCGTTTTCCTCCTCCTCCTCATCATCCCTGTCGTTGGCCGCGCTCGTGGGGGAGACGGTGATGACGCCATCGGGTCAGGCCAACGTCATCTACCTGGCTGTGAATGAGAGCAGCCCGGGCAGCCTGCTGCTGCAGCTCTGTGAGCTGCTGGCCACCACACCACTGCAGGTAGACACATTAAAACATACTCAGCCCACCTGGCACACGCCCCACATGACCCCTACTATCTGACAATGATCAAAGAGCAAACCTGCTTTCATACAACATCCAAAAAAATGCTCCCAACCACTAAACAAGATAATGGTCCAAGGTTCTCTCTCTCTCTCTGGGTAAAACAACATTCATACAATATCTGCTTTGAAATCATCTTCATGTACCATCATGGGTAAATATTCCATAATGTTCTCCATTATTAAAAATAGCTTCAGTACAATAAATGGTTCCATGATTTAAACTACAGTATGAGATTTATTCCAGTGTTGTAGGGGCAAGGATATGCTAAAAATAAGCATTAGCACCATGTTTTTACCTCTGCACATGTGGCCAATCGCTGCATAAAGTTGATGTCATTTTCACATTTCACAGGGCAGTTTTGATTGAAGGTCATTGACCTCTTAGAGATCAGCCAAAGCTTTGCAGCAAAGAGGTTTACAAAACACTTTTACTCTGTCAGACCACTGACATGTTGTTGTTGCCGTAGTCGATTCTTTCTTTCATTCAGCTGCATTTTACAGAAATTACAAACTGTCCCTTCATTCATTCGTGTTCATTTTCATTGTGCCATTTGCTCATCTTTTCATGCGCTCACTCATTCATTCATAGTATAACACTTGTGGATGGGAGCAGCTCTGCAACCTCAACCCTGAGAGCTGCTTGTGATCATACTGACGGAGGTAATAAAACACACGACATACCGAACTCTTGATTCATTTACTCATTCATACATTCATTCATTCATTCTCCTGTGAAACACACACACGTTATTTATGCATCTATTTATAAGTCTATCTCTCTATCTCTGCGTTTGTTCTCATGTTAGAACAGTGGAAAGGTCTTGTTATGAACGTCTTAGATCAAGTATGATATTAACTCTTTTAAGTAACGCTCCCTATCTTATTTCCAGGCCCTGTCTGTAGCTTATTTGCATATCAAATGCTTCCCTGTGAGAATTGAGTTGTCAGCCACACTTAGCTTCAATTTGCTCCCCTGAATCGCTACAAGAAAACAAGCGTAAAGTCATCAAGCCATGCTCAAATCACTACTGCTCCTCCTCGTATCATTACAGAAAGTAATGGCAATTGCTAGAACTTCATGCATTTATCCTGAATTCATTACCACTGCTGACAGTTCTTTCTTGAAAAGTAATCACAACAAAACGCGGGTTACCAGAACATTCGTACACGACTGGTTTGCGGCAGTAGCTCGGCATGTATGCAGCGACCATGTCTGCTTTTAAGGTGGCCCATAAGCCGGGAGCTTATCTGTTGTTTCTTTGGTGTGAAGCAGTTTAAGCTGTAAAGGTACAACACACAGTCCTCTCTTGACAGGATGCCAGTCCACCTCAGGGACTTAACTCCGATTTTATCTCTGCGAACACTGATTGCCAATCAGAGCGACACAGGAGTTCCATTTTAAAAGCCTCCGACGGTTGTTTTCTTACTTCATTAAACCTGTAAAAGTCTTTGGAAAGATTTAGTTTCTTCAGCAGTCGAGATATTAGGTGAAGGTAAGGTGAGAAAACAAAGTCTTTGAGGTGTTATATCTCAAATACTGCGAACAGTGTGTGAACGCATATTGTTCCAGTATATTTTTCTCGCTCGTTCAGCCTTTAATTTATTCTCAGAGTGCATAAGAATAAAAGAAATGGCAGCTTTGATGAATAAAGGTCTGTTGAGAAGCTTATGAAATTGCGTCTCAATGAGGCTGATGTAACATCTTTTGTCTGATGTGCTTTGTTTCACTGTGCAACCTTTGTTTTGCTTCCAGGGTTTGGTGTTTGAGGAGGAGAGGCCGCCGCCGCCGAACCGCGCCCCGCTCGCCCCCATGCTGGAGTTCGTCTCCGCCCAGACGGGGGTCCCTGTGGTCGCCGTAGGGGGAGGGGCCAGCCTGGGACGAGAGCCACAGGTAAGAGTGCATTACTTAACATTGCATCATCAACTTTTATTAATTTCATTTGGACCAACACAACGACTGTGGCTTAGAAGATGAAACTGTAAGAAATAATGAGTGAGGTGATAGAGAAAGTACCTCTTGAGTAAAGTATCCACTCATCTGTTTCATTTCTGGGATTTCTTTACTTTGAATATAGATTATATATAAGAAATACTTTTTAATGGAGATGAAGGATAGGTTTACCATTTTATGGGTTTGTCTTAAAAACAATAGTGCCCATAAGAACAGTGAACCTTTTTACTGGCTGTTAAGAAATCCAAAGTCACCCTTTTTGGCAAAAATATATTATCACATATTGAAATTTATCTGAATCTAATATGATGCTTCAACAGTCTGAGATGAATATCAAGTGAATATACTCCAAACTCACAGTGTTTTTAATTCCTCTTACTGTTCCAGTTCAGTCGTTATGAGATGTACTGGCATGAATTAGATTATGTATTATATTAGTGGATTACCATAAAAATTTAGCACTACTGAAGTCAGCAGAGACTTATGTCTTCTGCATTGGATGAAAACTCTTTCTTAATGGTCTGTTTCCTTTTGAGAATGACATTATTGACTGATATATTACTTAAGTAATATCTCATTTTAATTATGAACAAGTAAACATTAAGAAATAACGACACTGCCTTCTAAATGAACGCATCATTAATTGATTTATTGGCCTGCTGGGGGCAGCAGAACAAGCTGTGAACACAACATTAACATATTATGACCTTATATAGGCAAACTTGTTAGTAAGCATCATTTATAGCTCATTTATAGTTACGTTTTTGGCCACCTGATGAATGTGAGTCCAATATTCACTCTTGTTTTAGTTGTGAAAATGTCTTTAGTTTCTAAATGCTTTGCTATGTTCCTTTGCTAGTCGTGACTTTTTCATGTCTTGAAATTGGTTTGACGAGAGCAGTGAGACTCAACAACTAGGATCTTGCTGTAAAACCCAAAAAAATGAAATGAAAGATATTAAAATGCTTCACATGACTAAAGGGAACTACAGACACAGATGCTTATTCTTACTATGAGTGACATCTTACACATTGTCAGTATAAAAAAAGAGCAATTTTAAGATGAGCGCAGGATCTCTATGTAAATGTGCCAGCAGAAGAAAACAAGCAGAAGTTATTCCAAAGTGTTTCGCCGCACTTCTTTCCACCACATTAGCTTCTCATCATTGCGAGAGCTGGCAGACTTGAAGCAAGGCTCCCTTTTTTCAGACATTACACTTCACAAAAATGTACATCTCAGCTCTGAATGTGACAAATACTCTGGGCCATGGTGGTGATATTGATGTATAACATTTTCTATCTAACAGAGGGCTGTACCTTACGATTCTGGTGCCAGAAAATGGAGCTGAGTGAAGAAATCTGTAATTTCATTCAGACTGAAGCCCCTTGTGGGATCTAGTTTTCTAGTTCTCTGAACGCTAAACAGATCAGAAAACATGCTGCTCTGACCTCGTCACTAAGTGCTAATGAACAAGAGGAAATTTGAATTTTTTGTCAGAATTGCTCCAGTTCTGTCACTACCCCTAAGCTCAACACTGTCATTGCCTCTCTTTTTTGAGTAGATGAAATGTGTTAGTGATTTGACATTTTTAGTGCACGCTCTGTGAGTATCACTTTACATGTTATCAACTCGAATGGTTATGTACCAGAACCAGAGTTTCATTGTCCAAACTTCAAATTCAGTTACTCACAATGACTGCTGTGTCACCAGTTTTAAATTATGTCCATTGTTACAGACTAATTAATGGGTACGAGCTCTACGACTGGCTAATTTGTGCGTGACAATGGGGGATGTTTTGCTGACAGACGAAGCAGTTTAGCGTGACAGGTGTGATGTTTCATAAGCGGGCCAGTTGGTTTTTGCGTGGAGCTTCTGTGGTTGTTGTAGTGATTTCTACACATACAGGAGATTAAATTCTCAGTTAAAATCCATTTGAATATGTTCGTCCAACTTTTGTGCTTCTTCCTCTACATTTATCACTGATGTTCGCTTTTTACTAAGCCTGATGTGGTATTTACCTTTAATATTCTAAGATAAAGTCTGGCTGAGCTTTAAGATTTTGCCCTTCCACAATCACAGAGGTTGTGCTGACAAAACTCAGAATAGATAAGATGAGATATTTCTGATTTTCATTCACTCATGATAACAGTGGAGTTCTTGGTATTCTGGTTACCTAATTTAGCATAAACAGATAGTATGGTTTAGCTTATCTCCTGCTTTTTCCATTGAGTTTGGGTCAAATATATATCAGCATAAACAGCTACAGTTCTTTGAGCGTGTCCTTTTGGGTTTTAACGCAATAATAAATGGCTGTTTATCTCCAGAGTAGCTCTGCATTTGAGAAATATTTGTAGAACTAAACTCTAATCAGCTCTTAATTGCCTTTGGGATGCTGAGTCACGCATGTTTCCTGATACACGCCGAGAATCAATCAAGCTTGCGTCACCGGTGCCTCCAAAACTGTGACTTGGGACGCGACGTCAGTCACTCGTTGTTTCTGGTGACAAGAGCACTTGGTGGAGTGTTTTATTATCGCTGCAGCTTCCAAGGGGACGCGGGAATTTAGTTTTATGTTTCAGGCTACGCCGCTCGCTCCCAGCACGCTCCCTGTGCGCTCCACTCCAAGCAGGGTTCAGAAAAGCAGATGAGCTTACATCATAAATCAGGCCGATGCCAGTTTGATATTTGACCTAGTTCGGCGCAGCATAACCTGAGGTGAGCCCTGTCGACATGGGAAGGCGGCGTGATACTCCTCTTGATCATTAATTTAAACGCATGCTCTCTGCCTCTTTGTTTAATGTTCAGAAGGAGATAAATAATTCATTGTTCCAAAAAAAAAAACACTGCTGGAAACTTTGGACAGTGTCAAAAAAGTGCATACGTGGGCTTATGTGCTGTCATGATAAGTCCTTAGCTTTATTTCAGCATTAAACCTCACAGTCATTCCAACCTATATGGACTTTTTCCATCCTGCCCCTTTGTTCTAGTTTTAAGAATACTACAATGGAGGAAAAACCAAAAAGGAATGAACTGCTCTTTCAACCACCGAGCGGCTCATCTATCCAGATTAAATGTGACTGGAGCGGCGGAGAGAGGAAGGCGATCATTGTTTCTTTCATTGACACTGAAAGCCTCATTCAGAAGCCAAGGACTTTTTTCTGACAGACAGACTGCGTTATTCCTCTGAGTGTTCCCCTTTCTCTCTAAAACTGAAGTCAGCCAGCCACGAGTCAGAGAAAAGACACGAGAACTAGCTTAGACTGCTGCTACTGTACGGACACGATCACGCTGTCACATAACTGGGAGACTTCCAGTGAACATCCACCAGTTTCCGAGTTACGTTCACGACAGTTCAGCTCTGTGCAGTTCGCCTGTGTTAAGTGTCAAAGCAGGAAATTGTAGAATTATGAAGACAGAAAATAAGTGAATGGTGCAACAGATGCAATAGATAACAATATTTCTACAGTATTTTCATTGCACAATATTTCAGGTTTGTTATTGTGGTGCTGATTGTGGAGCTGAAGAATGTGCACACAGCGATTAAATAGATAGATCTGGTCTGCCTGTTCTGGAGGTAAAGTCAGTAAAGTAGCGCATAAAAAAACAGTCCTTGGGAACAAAAGCAAAACTCTCTACATAAAAATAAAGAATTCTTAAAAAGCAGTGAAGCATGTTAATCAACCTGCTGCCTTTTTACCTTCAACCAGTAAAAAGATTTTCAGCTACTTTCAGAGCAACTTTCCTCCAAAATATGCAGCATATCCATTAAGAACGACGTCAGTGTCTAATTAAAAAAGATTATTAAAACTACGCTCTCACTTGAATATAAATGACATTCTCATCACTGTTTTATTACAGATTCTTCAATGTATGCATTCGTCACCACAACAAAACACTTTCCCCAGCTCTGATCTGAATGTCTGCCAGGGGAAATATCAGCTCAGCGTCACTGTAGGAAAAGACAAACATCATTTTCAGTCGTCGTTATTAATGAATCGTGTCCGTTATAACACTCGCTAAAATGTGGTCGAACCCACAATCAGCGTGGTCGGCTGGATGATGTGATTAACATGATGTAATGCTGTAATATTAGCTGACACACATATACTTGTTGGTCAGCTGGCGGGAAGCAGAAGTGCTGAACTGGTCGAATGATCCTCGCCTCGCAGTTTGTCTCCTCGATCAATGCAGAGTCAAGAACTTATTTTCTTTATTGCCCTACCTTCGCTATTCTTCGTGCGGGAGTTAATTATTCTGCAGATGCTCCACGTATGTAAAATGCAGGTATATTCTGTACTGTTATTTAGCTTAAGGGTTTCTGGCTCGCTAAGCTTGTTAGATTAAGAAGTGAGCTCATGTGATAAAATGTAATATTTGCAGAATTTCTTCATGCTGACACGGTTGCATGATATAATTTAGTCGTTGGACATGTGTTCCTTGGACTGAACCATAATTGTGACCATATTTATTTATATTATTATGTATTCAATACTTAACACAGATGAGAAATGAAAGCTCTGTCCTGTTTTTACTTTTTTTAAATCGCGCTCTGAGCATTATTCTGCCTGTTTTAGGGCTCATAGACGAGCATGTAGTTTCTTACTTTTAAGCTGGAGATTGGGGTTTGCATCCTGTCCTTGAATTAATATTAGCTTCTTCTTCTTTTTTTATTATTATATCTGACCTTAAAGGAAAATGGTGGTTAATTTAAACCTAAGCATTATTTTCAGAGTTCCGGCTATCGCTCCTGATAGATTTCAACCCACCAAAGCATTTTGCTGAAATCTCACAAATTGGCAACGTTGCTAAAAACGGATGCAACGGAGCACCAAGCTCGAGAACTGATAACAGCGTTTTGTTATCAGCCTTTCCTCTGGTTCACCTTTGTACATAATACAGTATATTTCGGGGTGATATTTGCACATCTGAATAACCAAAGGGGGGGTTCATGTTCTCTCCCTCTTTGCCTTTAGGAAAGCGGCTCCATCTACCTCCAGTTCACCTGCTCCACGTCGCTGCAGCTCGAGGTCATCTTCGAGGTGCTTGAAGAGTACGACTGGACCTCCTTCTCGGTGGTGACCACACGTCACCATGGCTATGAGGACTTCCTGGCCATGGTGGAGGGCATGACGGACGGTTCGTTTATAGGCTGGGAGAAGAAGAGCGTGGTGGTTCTCAACGTGACGGACGACCCCGGCGGGGCCCGAACCAAACGGCTGCTCAAAGACAACGAAGCCCAGGTGAGGCAGAGAAACACAAACATCAGCTTGTACTACTCCCTGTTGTACTGAAGTGTCAAAAGTGAAATAATTTCTCTTATGTTGAGTCCTATAATTAGATTTTTCTGAAAGCTACAATATTCTATATTAAGCTCTTCTTGATGAGCTACCTTGAACCAGCTTCTATAGCCTGAGGCTCAGCGATCGACATCTGTAACAGCTCCACGAGCTTTGAAGAAGCAGACAGCGGATGCAGCTGATCTCCAATTTAAAAACAGATTATTTCCTCCGTTGTTATTGTGACCTTTTGCTTTCAGCTGCTAGCTTCACCTTGGAAGTCCCAACTTGCTCAATGTTGCCCACAGAAAGGGAAAATGATGCTCCTAAAAAAAAAAAAAAGGCTCCTGAAAGGTTCTTAGCATCTTTTAAAAGCCCATTTTGAATTGGAGGGATTTCAAAAGAAGAAGCAGGAAGGTGAAAACATACAACGTCTTCAGAGCATCTAAACAAGAATGACCAAATACATCTAAAAAGTTAGATAATCATGGTTTGTTGCAGTAGCAAGATTCTTATGCAAGTAATATGATGGAATAAATGAATTAATACATGATATTGGGTGATCATAGCGAAATACAGAAGCAAGGAAAATCACATTGGGCAACATCAAAAGTAAAGAACTGAGGTGCTTTTTACATTTAAAGTTATAAAGAGAAAAAAAAATCTTTAGAGATACACTAAAAGCGGTAGCTGCATGTGTTTTGTTGGCAGCGGTGTTGAAGAACAAGGACACACTTTTTAGTATCTAATCTGACCTGTCTTGACATTTAGCTGTTCAGTGTGCTGCAGCAGAAAAAAACATTTTGCCTACAAACTGACGTTGGTAGTGCACCTTTATGTGGTCGCTCAACAAAATGAAGAATAATTCATATTTGTATGCATGCAGATAGGAAGGAAAGGCTTATATGGGCTGAAGTTTTAGGCTCTTTTTGTGTTTTGTTGTTGTGCTATTATTCAGTTTCAGCATCGGAAAGAAAACTGCCTGTTAATGCAGTTTAAAAAGAAGTGATTTTATTGGCCGTGGTGTTCAGATGCAGATAGAGGAAACCAAATACCAGAAATGATATAAATTCTTCCCTTTTGAGTTTTCCACTGCATGCCGTTGCAGAATGAAAACATGCGATTTAATTTCTAAAAAGTCAATACAAGGTGAACCAACTTTGTCAGGTCAATAAAGCTGCAGTGCTCTCTCTGCATGCACACTTATCACATTTTGAGTTACTTCTTCAGGTGTTTTAACCAGACGAGCTTTGGAAGAAATCTGTAACGTGTCACCATTTAAAATTGGCCGCTTGCAGTAAAAGCCTTATTTAAAGGAGGTTGGCTGAGGACACGCTATTCATTTACGCTGACATCCTGAGGGACACACACACACACACACACACAATCACACACACCTGGGAGCTTTGTCGTGTAGCAGCAGCGTTTAACCGCCGTAGATCTGCACTGAGCTGCTCTGCTACAAAACAAACACGGTGTTCGCTCTGCTTCATCCCGTATGATGAAAAACCTACATGAGGGTGTTAAGTGATGACTTGCAAACAAAGAAAAAAAACGCAGACTTAATTTACACAAATCTCACAACATCAGCAAAGTGCATGTGATGTAAAAAAAGATGAAAATGTTGGCGAGTCCAGCTTTTTCTGGAGGGACAGTTCAGATCTTTGTCTGCATCAGTTTTCTTCTTCAGAACATTTCAGAACAAGTTCTCCTACCTGAATGATAAAATAGGTGTTTGTTGGTGTTTGTTTTGTACAAAGAAAATGTCCCATTTATGTGTTTTCATATTACTATTTCCAAAAGATTAATTTAGGATTACACAGGTGACAGGACACAAACATCTACCTAAATTACTCTCACTGCATTTTGTGAACATTAAGCACATTATCAACTTAAACATGTCGTTCTAAGCTGTTTGAACAAACAATCAAGCGTGTTTTGGAGCGTTGAACTTGTTTTCTTTCTTGGCACATTCAAGCATCCATTGTTTTTTCCACACGGTGACCAATCTCTGCAGACGTACAAAAGGTTTAAACTTTATTAAGGTCATTGTTTACTGTGGAAGAAATTGATGGAAACAACAGATATTACGAGAGAAAAAGAAAGAAGACCTTCTTTTTTTTTTTTTTAGTACATTCTGGTTGTTTTTTGTGAGAGTTTTATATTCATATGTGTCCCTGTGGAGGAGTCGTGCTGCTATACAACCAGTTTCCCTCACGGATACACCGCACTGCTGTTTCAGACAGTATTTTCACTTCTCCGCTGCCTTTCGATGGAGAAGTTTACATTTCCAGTATTTTAAGGTAAATATTAAAACACCCTGGAGTCTTGGTCAGCAATTTTGAAACTACTGCTTTAAAATAAAAAAAGAGGGACTACAGAAATCAGACTATGCAGTGACGTATTCAAGGGAAAGTTTTTAATGAGATGAAAGATTAGAAATCAAAAGACTCTTCTGCGTCACTGCTGTTCAACATAAAGGCTACAGACAAACAAAGTCCAGGAGAAATGGACGGTAAAAGCAGAACAGGTGAATCATCTAAGGTGACTTCAGCTGTGGACCAACACGTCAGACAGCGAAGAAGGTGTTTCTGGGCGTCACGTGATCTTTCCTCTTCCCTCTCCCCAGCTCTCGTCTTTGTACATGAGCAATATCTCCTCCATTTCTGTCTCACATCTCTCTCTTTCACTCTGTACCCTTTTTATTCATTCCTCGCTCTTATAATTTTATTGTTGTCAGAGTAAATGACCTTTGTAAAAAATGAAGTCTGTGGAAGTTAAAAGAAAGAAAAAAAGAAAGAAAGAAAGAAAGAAGAGAGGTGTTAGAATGGACCAAAGCAAAAGGGCCAGAGTGAACATGATGTAATGTAATGAAAGTGATATGAAATGTTGAATGGTGAGGGAGTGAATGAACTCTGCCGGGCTTCAGATGTAAAGATGTACATATTTGAAAGACGAGTCTTTACAGGTGCAGAATATTTTAGGTGATGGGTTAATGCATTACTCGCCACGCAAGAGGCGCGTAAGGATGGAAAAACCAGGCTGTCGGTCTGACGTTTCTAGCTCAACAACTTCAGAGCCTTTGTCAAAGAGCACAGCTGGATTTAATATCATTAATGATGCATACTCACTGACACAGCTCACTGGGACACCTAATTTTATTACTTATCTGTGTACTTCCTGAGTTGACAAGACAAAATGTCGGCCGGGAAAAGGGGTCTGTTGGGTGCATTGTAATGAAATTTGATGGAGGCGTTCGTCGTTCTTAAAGGATTAATCCTACTGACTGCTAACATCACCAACTGTTCAAACTTATTTTGTAAAATATCTCAACATCTGCTGGATCGATTGTATCTGGATTGACTTGGATGATTTCTTTCTACACTTTTCATGTAGTGCCATCATCAAATCAAAATCAAAATCAAATTTATTTATTTAGAGCCCAAAATCACAAACATTGTTTGCCTCGGAGGGCTTTACAATCTGCACAGTTGTGACACCCTCTGTCCTTAGACCCTCGAAAGCCGAGTCAGGAAAAACTTCAAAAAACCCTTTATGGGAAAAAGAAGAAACCTGATGAAGAGCCACAGATGAGGGATCCCTCTCCCTGGGACGGACAGACGTGCAATAGATGCCACATGTACAGAGAACATCATCAATCATATTATGGAATTATACATGAGTCGTAATAAGCTGTAGCTATACTGAGTTCATTGGTTTAGTCCATGTGTGAAGGTATCACAGGTAATGGAAATGAGTCTGTGAGTCCAGGTGCATCTCTAGATGTCCTCATATGGAGCTCTGGGCCACTCGACCTTCTCTCCACAGCACAGACACAGATCATGTCCCCACCAGGCCAGTGAACCTCAAGACAGATGGACCACAACCAGAATCAGTGAGGAACCTGCAAGACTGGAGAGAACAAAGAGGACCGGGGCTCCGGCAGTAACATGCACTTTACAGGACATAAGAGTATTCACATTAACCGCTTTGACACTTTAGCCAATTTAACTACTTTAACCAGTTTAGCCACTTTAACCAGTTTCTAAAAGTGACTCCAGTTTGCACTACTACCATAATAGAGGAATGAGTAGAAGGAAGTAAAGGAAGCAGAGGAAGTAGGAAGAGGAAGCAGAGAAAGAGGAAAGCAGAGAAAGAGGAAGAGGGAGAGGTGCCCGATGCATCATGGGAGCCCCCCGGCAGTCTAAACCTATAGCAGCATAACTAAGGGCGAGCCTGTGCCCATGCCCTAACTATAAGCTTTATCAAAAAGGAAGGTTTTAAGTCTATTCTTAAACACTGACACTGTGTCTGCCTCTCGGACCCAGACTGGGAGCTGGTTCCAGAGAACAGGGGCCTGATAGCTGAAGGCTCTGCCCCCTAGACTACTTCTGGAAACCCTGGGAACTACAAGTAAGCCTGCGTTTTGGGAGCGCAGCGCTCTAGTCGGTTGATAAGGAGTTATCAATTCATTAAGATATGATGGTGCCAGACCATGTAGAGCCTTATATGTGAGGAGTAGGATTTTAAAATCCACTCTAAATTTTACAGGGAGCCAATGCAGAGAAGCCAATACTGGAGTAATATGGTCTCTTTTCCTGGTTTTAGTCAGCACCCGAGCAGCGGCATTCTGGACCAGCTGTAGAGTCTTTAACGACTTGTTTGGGCAGCCTGATAAAAGTGAATTACAATAATCCAGCCTGGAAGAGACAAATGCATGGACTAATTTTTCAGCATCGCTTTGGGACAAAAAGTGCCGAATTTTTGCGATGTTGCTTGCAGGTGGTAAAAAGCAGACCTTGAAATATGCTTAATATGGGTGTCAAAGGACATATCCTGATCAAATAAAACCCCGAGGTTCCTTACAGTGGTGCCGGAGGCCCAGTTAATGCCATCCAACAAGGCTATCTTAGGAGAAAGCGTGTTCCTCAGGTGTTTCGGACCTAATAGGATCACTTCAGTTTTATCTGAGTTCAACAACAGGAAATTTCTGGTCATCCAAGCCTTTATATCTTTAAGGCAGGCATGGAGTTTCAGGAGCTGATCAGTTTTGTGTGGCTCCACTGATAAATATAATTGGGTGTCATCCGGGTGGGTGTCATCAGGTCAAAATTGAAATTTCTTTAAACTAAATACCTGCAAAACTAACATCATCCCCACCAGCCACCTTTGAACTTCTGTTTAGTTATAATTAGTAAATGTTAGCATGTTAACATACTAAAATAAGATGGTGATTATGGCAAAGATTACACCTTCTTAGCATCAGGCTGTTAGCATTGCCATTGTGAGTATGTTTGCATCAGGAGGGTAGTTAGCACATGTTAGCATTTAGCTCAAAGCACTGCTAGCATGGCTGTAGATTCTCAGTCTTTTTTAAACGTTTGAATCTACGCATAGAAATGAAGTTTGAAGTATGTTACTTGGTAATGAGTCTGAAGGGCAATTCATTGTCTTTTCATGAGAACGATCCCTCCAGATTAATACAAAACATAAAACTCAAAGTCTTTCTGTAGACTTGATGTTTCTCGATTTAAAGGTCTTAAATCAGGTTTTATGTTTTAAATACACGGATTGTTTGCAAAGGTCCAACACATACTGGAAATGTCAAGTGGTACTTCAAACTACCTGAACACGCTGGTGCTATAATTCATTTGTCAGCTGAGAACTGCTGTGGCTGCTGAACTATTATTAAATGTCCTCCATTAAAATGTCCACTTCAACAGCAACAACTGCAAACAATTGGCTGTCATGCTCAGGACAACTTTTTTGGACAGTCTCCATCGTCCTCCGGGTGTTGTGTCCATCAATTCCAGGGTCAGTATCATCCATCTAAATCTGGTTTGTCCTTGACTAAATATATTTTTCTAGTGGTCCTGGCCTTCTTTCCCAGTGTGTTTCAGCCTCAGTGAGTGTATGGGTGAGTCTCATTTGCCTTCATTTCTGTCTCCTCGCTGGATTCTTGGGTGATCCAGGAATCGATCTGGTCTGCCACTGTATCATAAAGTTCATTTCAATGCTTCTCAATGTGCTTTGGAGGAGCAGAGATCAATGAATGAGGAGGCTTCAGTGAGGAAATATCAGAGCATCCGGTGTTAAACTCTGTTATCGGCTCAGCACACCCCCTTACTGGAAATCTGTTTGGACACACCGGCTGATCAGGCCACTTTAAAACTGCATTACCACAGCACAGCAGTTTGAAACCTCAGACAAATTTTATTCCTCGTCTTATTTCTTTTTATGAAACTCTTCAAAAGTCAGCTACAGTGACAGCAATTCACCTTTTTTCCTTAAACATGTTGCCCACCAAATTATTTCCACATATTAAGTTATATTTATTATAATGTGATTATTATATGGTGCAAATAAATAGGAATAAAGTACATTTACAAGCCATGTTTACCTGTACACAGTCTAAATACAAGTTTGTTGTGCATTTGCAAATACTCGTCAAACTTTGCATTTTAGGCATGACATCAGTAGAAACAATGGCACTATTTTATTTGCTGTGATTATCATAAGGATGATGCATAACATCATCTATGCAAGTATAAAAGTAGTGTTAAACTCCATCAGATGGAAATGTTTGAGACTAAATGGACATTTTTGTACTATTGTTATTTTATCAAAAGGTGTTTCTTCTGTTTTTAATCGAGCAAAAGATGTTGCAGAGCAGTGAAATTTACAGGTGAAGGAGCTTTAACACCATCCAGATGAGCGCCAAGTGGACAAATGAATGTTAAACCAAACATACATTTGTAAAAGTAAAAAAAGAACATGCAGACATTATTTCGTCTTGGAGAAAATTTTTAAACCTTTGAGTGGGACGGACTAAAATGCAGACACAAGAGGTGAGCAAAGCAAACATGGAGATAATTAACACAGAAAAGATGGAGCTTATGTCTCATTAGCACACTGTTTCTGAGTCCTGTTGTACCTTCAGCCGTTAGCTTGATTCCAGATCTGCTGTCAATCACCTCTACAGTTGACTGTCATTTCCACTGTACCTTGACACTGCCTGTTTTTTTTTTATTATTGTGTCGTATTGCTTGCACCTTATCATCGATCCATTTTAATAAGCTGCTTGCAGGGTTGCATGCCAATTTCTGCACAACCCCCCCATCACGCTCATGCCTTTGATGAAAAAAACAACGGGTGCAGCCTCATAAAGCATCTCGTAGATTTATAGCGCAGGTTTACTTCTGAATGGTGTTTGTGAATTGGACGAGCCCTGAAATGTGAGCGTAGGCTGAAATCCCCTCCTCACACACACACACACACACTCTTGATGTTGGAAACATTGATTAAATTTGCCTCGTCTGTGCTGTGAAGTGAGTATAATTCAGACAGAGAGAACTGTTTCCCGCTGAGACTTTTTTTCTTTACCGCTCTCCTCATCTCGCCATCTCTTTCATCTTCACTCTCATCGTACATTAACACGTCTCTGTATTTCATTTACACCTGAAATTAAAATTAGCCTCCATTGCCCCCCCACCCCCCACACCTCCCCGAAGATTTCCCTTTGCCCCTCGCAAAACATAAACACGCATCGCCGACCTGACAGCGTTTTCTGTCGCAGCTAATGCAGAATTATTATTCTTATGTGTCTTTCATGAATAATCTCGGATGCACTGGAGGAGGCTGTAGAGCTGCAATGGACCATTTATTTTACTTCAAAGCTCGCCGTGACCAATTAGCGTACCGCGGGCGTCGGCTGATGATTCGCATCTCAGCATTGTGACCGGTGAGCAAGGTAGCAGGCGGGGACACTAGAACAAACTGTAAAACTAAACTTGAGGAGATTGGTTGTCTATTTACACCTGCAGCAGACATTAGCGTTCATTTGGAGTTGGGGTTTTAGACGCCTTGCTAATTTAAGTCCATTTCTAACTCTTGTTTAAGAGATATTCAACAGATAGTGGCTGACTTTGTCCGTCTGTGTCTTTTGTTTCTGCGCAGGTTGTGTAAAGTTGGTTTATATGGTACATTTGTGGGATATAACACTAAAACAACAGGTGAAAGATGCTGAAATCCCACTTTTCATGGTTCCTCCCAATGTGATTGTCACAAGATCACTCATGATCACTTGATCCACTGTCAGTATAACATTTTTAATCAGCGTAGCTGCAACTTACATGTTTGGCTGTTAAATCTACAACGATAGATATAGATAGAAGTTTTTGTTATGGACATTTATTGACTTTTAGCGATGATGCAGTAATTATTCTGAACTTTCGACCGATGTAAAATTCAAAAGTGGACTGTTGTTACTGTAAAAAAAACCCCAAACTTTTGAGTACTGTGGATTTAAAGTGCAAAACAATTAAAAAAAAAATTTAATATTTCAAACTGCGTTACCACAACACAGCAGTTTTAGTGAAATATTATTCCTCATTTGATTTCTTTATATGAAACTATTTTGAAGTCAGCTAAAGTTACACCAGTCCTTTTTTTTCCTTAAAACATTTGCCCATCAAATTATTTTAGCACATTAAATAGAGCAGAAAAAGAAAAACATCAGTGTCAAAAAATTAAATCATATCCTAGTTCTCCATGAACTGATCTTTTGTGTGCAAATATTCACCATTTTATAAGGAGGCTTTTTTCCCATTTCAAGCTGGATGTTGATGCGATTAAGCTCTGTCACGATAAAATATGAAGACCCACGGGGATCTGAATGAAATGTTTTCTTCCGAAATGAGATGTCCACCGTTTGAAAAATGAGACACCTGCATGAAACGAGGTGATTGATGGCATAAAATTATAACAAATTACTCCTCTTTCTGAAGGATGGCGGGAGGCAGGGAGCTCAACTTTCTCAGGAACCGCAGGAGGAGACTTTGACATGCTGGATCCTCTTTATTTTAAACGTCTAGCGTGACAAACTTCAAGCTCAACAAATGCCAACGCTACATGTAAAGAGGTCTAAATATACCCCTGCTGTCCGAGGATGCGGTTGACAGGGATTGAGCATTCGTTCGGACCTCAAGCCGATCTCGATTCCATCTGCTGCCGGCCGAGTGGGAGGGATTGGCGTCATCTCGCCGTCCTCTCTGACGCCAGCATGCGACAGGAATCTGCACACCACGCGTCTTCCGGTTATCACACTGTGTCACCGAAGTGTCTCATTTTGGTTTTTGACTAATTTCAGTTTTATAAGCTGTGCGATTGTCTTGGAAAAACTGTGGCGCAAAATTTTCCTCAAGTGCTTCCTCTGAGTAATAATCTGAAGCACCCTCAGCATCCACACACACACACACACTCTTCTTCTACAGCCTCTTTCCTTCTTCTCAACCTCTTGTTTTTTTTTTTTTTTACTCTCACTTTGTCTTTTTGATCTCGCCCCTCCCCACCCCGCACCCCTGTTCAATTCCCCCTCTTTAATAATGGATGAAGGGGAAATGCAAGCAGACCAAGAGGCACCATTTTTCAAGTGCAGCTCGCTGTGTTAGAAAAAACAATCAAGCAGAGAAGCATTAATGTGTAAGTGCACTGAGTGTTTTGATGTATAAATGAATATAATCCATAATTGTAAAGGAATCATGAAAGGACATTATGGGACCAAGCAGGGAGAACCAGGGAAGATGAAAAATGGGATGGAAATTCACTTTTTTAGCCTCTACTGTTCCCTGTATCCATCCATCTTTTCTTTTTTTTGCACCTCTTTTTCATCCTCGCTCCATCACTTCTTTCCTGTCTCTCCTCCCCTGTTTCTTTCTTGGTTTCTTGTTCCTCCATTTCCCCATCTCTCCCTCCTTGTTCCTGGCTTTTTCCCTACCTTTCCATCTTCTCCTCTCTCTTCTTTCTTGTCTTTTTTCCTGTCTTCTCTCCTTCCCCCCTTTCCTTTCCATTTTGTCATTTTTTCTTCCTTGATACTAAATTTCCTCTTTCTCCCATCATCTCATTCCTTTTTTTCTTCCTCCCTATTCACTTTCATTTCCTGCTCCTTCCATTATATTTCTCCTTTTCTAAATATATCTTACTCTACTACCTCTCATTTATTTGTTTTATCCTCACTTTATCTTTCCTTTATTCCTTTTATTGATTCATTTCCTACTTTTTAAACTCATATTTTGTCCATATATTTCACTTTTCCCTTCTTCCCTGTCTTTACCTTCCCGTCTTTTATCCTCTCCGTCTCCTCCTCTTCCTCCAGGTCCGTCTGCTGTACTGTTCTCTGGAGGAGGCTGAGCTGGTTTTCCGGGCGGCCTGGGCGGCGGGTCAGGCCGGGCCCAGTCACATGTGGTTCGCCGTGGGACCGGCCCTCTCCGGTTTGGGCCTGGAGGGGCTGCCCAAGGCCTTGTTCGCCATCCGGCCGCAGGGCTGGAGGGACGAGCCACGAAGGTACGAGCAGAGCGAAAGCGTCTCTCAGTGTCAGGAGTTCACCGGCTGTGAGACTCCTGCAGGTCCACAGGAAATAATTTAAGACATGTTTATTGTTCATGTTAATTTTTTATTCACTCTGCAGTCACTACATTTTTTATAAATATACAAACGTGTTGGACCAGTACACATCATATCGGCTTTACTGAGCAGAAAAGCACAGATGGGACTGTCCCTTAATTAACCTTTTGTTCAACAGTGGCTGCTGTGGCTATAACAGGATAAAGGTAAATGCTAAAATGTAGAGGAACAATAGCACAAGCAGAGATTAAGTGGCTAATTAAACCCCATTTAGACCGGGTATTAACATGTGTTTGTTAAGACAAAGCACAAGTGTCAGGAGTCAATGCAGCAGAGTTTGGACAAGTTGAAAGGTCAGGTCACTTTTTCTGCTATTCAGCAAACCTAAAAAACAATATATAATATAATATGTCCATAAAGCAGCACCATCTTTTTCTATCTAGATCATGTCATGCTTAAGTACATACTGATGCACATTGATCAGAAGAGTTAAAAGCTCATGATCAGATATTATTATTCAGAAAATCTTGATATCAATTTCAGGTCAATACCAGGTGCAATCAAGTGAGCAGTATCCTCTAAACGACAAGATTATAGATACTTTAATTTAGCATTTTTATCACATATAAAGGTTCTGTCGCTGAGCTATTCTTGCAGCTTTACCCCACAGCCTTCAGGTGTATCACAGATACTTATCTACTTGAGGTTTGCAAACATGAGCTAATGTTAGCCACGAGCAATAACAGAGCCAGTAAAGCTGCAGCAACACAACCCCTGAGTGCACTGAAGGGACCGAGACCGATTTCTATTGTACAGAAATTCACCTTTTATCCACAAAAGGAAGGTTGTGGTGTTTATTCCTCTAAAAGTATTAGATTTAGACTATTTTACAGCACCACTCTTTCTAACATTCATGGTTGCGTGTGTTGAGAAGTGGATTAAATTAATGTACAAGTAAAAGTAAAACCTGAAAATACACCCAGTCAGTGAACCTTACCTTAATAAATATAAAATTATAAATGAGGAATGCCTAAATCTAAACTTTTAATGCGGGTGGTTTGTATAATTGTGGGCGCTCTTGAACGTGTCTTTACAGCACAGGAGGGGTTTTGCATAATAAAGCGTACAGTACAGTTACTGCTGCTAAAAATCCATGCAGGTCGAAAGTTGTAGTTTCTTCTCTCCCTTTAAGGCTGTTTAAGAGCCTCGAAGCTGCTGAACGTTGTGATTTTAAAAATACATGAGGATCAGTGAGAAAATAAACAATTTCTATTCCATCCCTGAAATACACACACTGTTTTTTTTCCTGCAGCAACACACAAGAGGTGTACTGTAAAATTTTACGACCTCCTGCTCTCTCCATGATGTATTCTCTGCTGTGGGGACGACCTGATTTCACTGCAGGGATCATTAAATTTTCATCTAATCTAATCTAAATAGGCTGACCAAGTGAATCCAGGTGAAAGGTAGAATCCTTTATTGATTTGAACAGTTGAACCCTCCTCTGTCATGACAGGAAGCAGAGGGAGGCAGGTTAGAGAGGTTTTTCACTCTTTAGGAAGGCTGTTCAATAATGTAGAACAAAGATGAACATGTTTTGTGTGAGATGTTGCATTTTATTGCAACCGAAGTCCAACCCAGAGTTTAATTTTCCTCAAAACACTGGTGCAGTCCAGCAATATACAGCCAGCTTTTATTCTTAAAGTTGACGAGATGTGCTGCTTTTAAAATAATAAAATGTTCACTAAGCTCGAGGATGTCATCATCCCACCTCCTTTTTTCCGTGCCTTATTAAACCATTGCTGTCTGCTGGCCATCTCAGATCGATCGAGATGTCACATTTCAAATGCACCTGATTTCTGTGCTTGTGAAATTAGTGTTCATGCGAAAAGGGGAAATCCCAAGTGAGCAGCGCACTTGTCGATAGCAGGCAGATCGTCACAGTTCTTAGTGAAACACAGATGGTGAGTCCCAGTGCCGAGCCTGGCTGCTTAGAGGGACACGACCGATGCAGATGGGTCCTTCTGAAGACCTGACTGTCAGACTGAACCTGCGCTTCGTCCCTGAATGAAAAGATTAAACCTCAGTCAGACTAGAAGCTACGGTGCATTCAGGCACGCCCCCTCAAAGTTTCCAATTTCATCACCAGAAAACATCTTATCAAAAACATCTGTGAAAAAACAAATGACTTTAAGGTAAAATTCATGTAACACCAATCACCTCCTCCTTTTAGTGTTTTTTTCATTGGCCAGTGGTAAAAATCATGTGCTAATTTTGGTTTTCTCAACAGAATGAGTTGATGAGGATCGCCTGAATGCACCATTACAAAATCCACCAGTGCACAATAGATGATTTGATACTGAGAGGTTGCAAAGGACACACCAGCTGTGTTCTCCAAATTCCTGCAATTAAATATTTGAAATGAATGTGACACAGTGATCCCTGCCTCCTCTCTGTGGTTTATTATGGTTGCTGTTTATGGGTGCTGCTGCTGCTGATGATGGATCTCCCAGAGAGCCTTTCTAGACACAAAAAATGAGCCTTATGATGTGAACCACTCGCTGTTGTGAACATATTAAATTAATAGCACACTATGACGAGAGCAGTCTTACCCCGCCGCACTGCTCTTCAACAGCTCTTTTGTGTCACGTATGAAATGAAAGGAAACCTCGAATGAACACATCATGCAATGTGTCCTCTTCCTGGAAAGCGGCATATTTTAATCATCACCTTACCCCCCCAAAAAAAGACCATGTACTGTGCCAGCAATGTCACAACTTTCAGTGTGACTGGCGGTAACGACAGAGTACAACCGTGAACATCCCGCTGCTTCCTCCTTCTCCTGACGACGAATTAATTCCCCGTGAAGAGGACAGAATTTTTGCCACCTCAAATTTATGCGTAGAGAACTTTTGAACTTTTGAACCCTCTTCGGCGGTCGGTCCTTCCTCACTATGCGGCCTGTCGCACCAGCTTGTTTGAAGTGGTAATGCTCTGAAATATGGCGGCAATACTCCGCTGAAAAGCTTTGTGAATTTAGGATCATTAGATAGGGTTTCCTGCTTGGCTGGAGCGGGCCGTATCATCAGAACGTCGCTCTTAAATGTTAATTTTGCACAATAAATCTTCAGGTATCATACGATGTGAGAAGTGTTTGGTGTTGTTTTCATGCAGATAGTTACAAATCACAGCAGACTTTACAGCCACATTAAAAAGCGCTGCATTTTAAACAGTCTCCTGCACCTGCGAACGCCTCCTGGAGATCAAAGTCGTCAGATCTATTATTAAATTGTCCTGAGACAGAGCGAGAGAGTTTGCTAATATTTATTTATTGCAGCGGAGGATACTTGACACATAAATACATTTAGGAACAGGATGTTTGGAGTTGTACTTGAAGTCGTGTTTGCATTAGCTTACTGGCACCAGCTGCTTCATTCATGATTCACCATCAGTGGCTCATTTATCAGCTGCTCGGCAAACAGCTGACCAATAACGTCCAATCAAGTTTATACGCAGACAAAGTGGCTTTATAACCTTGTATAAACGACTGCTATAGTTTGATAGATATTTATATGTTTTGTCGGCTCATCCATCTACCAAGACCTTCTCCTGGACTTCCATATCAACATCACCTGACTTCCTCCTTTACTCCCATCATAAATTGTACCACTTTGTCATTTAAACGTAAACATATGTCATTTTATGGTCAACTCCTTGACTGGACTTTAATGTAGAGTTTTCGCTCTTCATATAATACGTTCACAGCATTGTGAGCAGCCTGTGTTTACCACACTACACTGAACTACATCTAATGCAATAATCTTTGTGTTTACGCTGAGGCTGAAAGGAAAGAAAAAACACTGTAATGTTTCCATATGTTTGGTAGTGGCAGTTTTCCAGCCTTCGCTTTGTCTGCCCAAACCTATACGTGGTTTTTGGAAGTGTACATGCATATGTAGGTGACTTCTTTTAATGCTTCTTTTAATGGAAAGATAGCTGCTCCCCACGTTTCAGGCCTTTTTTGTTTTTAGCTTGGTTTAACAAGTCCTGGGCCAATCTTTTTATTGACCACACATATCAAATCAATATTGTTCTTCTTCTCTTAACTCCCAGCAAAATAGCAAACAAATATGTTTAATATATGTATATTTGTGCTTGATTATCCCTTTAAAAGTCCTATGTATGACATTCAGAACATTAATATAGCAGCAAATAACTATTTTAACTATTCACACTCTCTCAGAACTGAAGACATCTTTTGGATGAGAGGTGAAACATCTTCAAGAACCTCAAACAAGTCCAGATGATTTTCTTCTAACTTAGTAATTCACTGTGTGTTTTTGGATGCCAGCTTCCCTTTTCTTTGTCTTGAAGATGGGATGGCCGCATGTGCATGTCCAGCGTTGTGAAAGCAAGATGGTAGAGCGCAGTTTAAAGGGTCTTCCTCCTTTTTCCTCTCTCCTCTGTAAATCTTCTCCATTCTGCAGTCAATATGGACTTATTACATTTTAACACCCCACAGTGGAGGTCGTCACTTCCGTAGATTCGCTGCTGCAGACAGGTTGAGAAGACAGAGTGAAGATAGATCCACTTTTTAATCCCAAAAGTTTAAAAATAAACTCTGAGCTCTCCTCCTGCCGGTAAACAGCTTTGGATCGGAGCAGAATCCGGTGTGACTCTGAGTGTTTATTCCTCAACACTCTGCAAAGCCATGCAAACCTTTCACCAATGTTAAATATATGCTATTACTATTTATTAATAGACCATGTAAAGACAGTTTTGTTTGTTTCTGTCATTTATTTCCATCTGTTTTGGAGTGAGATGCTTTGCTGCTGTCATGCGACCACCACAGTCCATGAATGTCGTATTTCGCACCTTTAATAGTCGAGTTTCTTGCTGATAATATATGCAGATTCAAAGCCAAGAGGAAGAAGACCTAATGCAGATGAGTCCAGTTTTGAGCTGATGAGACAGTCTTAATTTTGTTATTTGGTCTCATTTGTCAATGAGCAGAACCAACAGCAGAACCTCATTTGTAGAAATTTGGGCAGTTCTGCAGCATCTCAGTCAGTTGAGATGTAATTACTTTTCATTTTGTTGAAGTCAAACATGATTTAAATCGGCAAGAAGACTGTTCTTTAATTTTTTTCTGCCCAGTTAATTTTTAAAGGTATGGAGGAGAGAGGAGTCGATTCATTTTTCCTGATAAGTTGTTGCATTTCCATTGTCACTCGGATATGTGCTTATTCATGCAGTGACACCTTGTCTTAACCCCCCAGACAGACTCTCTCTCTCACTCTTGGATTTCATGGACATCAGCAGTGTCAGAAAAGACCTTTTGAAAATGTCCCTGCATCTCTGCCTCACATTGTTCTCCCCCTAATCCCGCAGGCGCATTGCTAAGGGCGTCTCCGTCCTCACCCACGGGGCGATGGCTCTGCGGAGGGACCAGGGGGCCACCAGCCGGTCGCAGTACGCCGGTAACTGCCAGAGCGACGGCAACCAGACCCACCGAGTGCCAGACAGAATCAGGTGAGAGGGGAGGAGGAGGAGGAGGTGACTTTGAATTTCGATGTCATTCACACCAGCTTCTGACACACAGCAGAGTCGGCGAGCAAACAGTGGAACAGCACGGAAAAGTAAATAGTGGCAGGCTGATTTAATGAAGCTTCCACATTCAGCAAACCCGGAGAGCTGAGTCATTCTGGCCCTGTAGGTCCGTTTCTGTAGTGATGTTTTACAGGTGGAAACTCAACATGGTAGCCTGTGATGGACACCTGGATTTCTGGTCATAAATTAGAGGATTGAGCACTGTATGTCATGATCGCTGGTTTGGTCCATATTTCAGTGAAAGACCTTGAAACTGAGAGCTTATTGATTCTGTAACTCAGGGTCACATTCAGCACTGCAGAAACATGGACAGGCACTGTGGTGCATTCAAATCCTATAGGAAAGAAATGGTGCTAATTACCCTTACCATATCTAGGTATCTGGGTATCTTAACGGCTACTGCATAGACATCACTTCTCTATTGGTTTTGTAATATGGATGTGTTGGTTTATATCAATGCACAAGTTTAAATAGATTTCAAAAGCTGTTGCAAAATGTTGTAATGTAAGCTGCATCCACAGTTTGGGGGTTTGAAGGAAAATGAGGCCCACAAAGTTGTGTCCTTCAGCGAATTAAATGACAGGCTCCTCACCCCCAAATAGCCTCATATCAAAGAAAACCAATGGTGCTTTTGCTTTTGTAAATCTCCATGAGAAGCCCACAATCGGTTGCGTTTTTATTAAAAAATCAAACTCCAGGTGTGTGTGTAACTATGCTGTATTATAGCGACTACATGTGCAATAAATTGTAAGATGTTAAAGGCCAGGAGGGATTTGCTTTTTGTGCCCAAAAGGAGGGTTCATATTTTGTCTGCATTATGACGTCTCAAGATGTAGACTCTCACTGAGGCAGCCCCGAAACCCTCAAACATAAATCATCGCAACCTCAGACACAAGCTGCTCACTGCAATTCTGACATTTTTCACCATTAGAAATGAGGCTGAACTGTGTATAGTGTCAAGCTTTACATTTACATTTTAGACAATTCTGCCCATCTCACCCAGAGGGACTTAGAGGGAAATATGTGGTGTGGGGGGGTGAATGAGCAGAGGAGCAGGATAGCAGAAGTCCAACTTTTAACTGCATGCTTGATTGACTGTTGCTGCTCTTTGGCTCAATCCCCTGTGGGAAGCGTTTGGAGGAAGCAGGTTTCACTCTTTTCAGCTGTCAGGGTTGCAGGAGCTGTCTGGTAACCTGCTGCTAGGCCAGCTCTGGAGATTTGTGTTCAAATTTACTAATGCGGTTTGTCCTGCATAGCGCTCGCAAATGAATCGTCTGCACGAGAGATGCAGAATATATGCGTGAAGGCTGGTTTGCACATGGTGTCCCATTAAATTCAACTTCCAGGAAAAAAAAGAATCAGTGCATGAGGAGACAGAAGACAGAAATCCTCATGTCAACAGATAATGTCAACATGCCCTTGAACAAGGCAGCGTATCCCCTCACTGCTTCATTTGAACAAGCGAAGAGAGGACTGCAACTGTGCTGGCAGTCAACCTCACAGTGAACTGAAGGAGTGTGTTGTTTGACGTTAGAAAAAATAAACTCCCAGGACAAAAAGGTGCGAAAACAACAGCAGTGCATTATCTGGGATTTTTAATTAGCATTTTAAAAGAAGACAGCCAAAGCTAAAATTGGTAACTCTTTGTTTGTTCATGCACAGCAGCAGAGATGACGAGTATCCAAGGTCGATTTTCTGAAGTTGTTTTCACCTCATAGTCTTTGGTATCGATCACATCAGCTCGTACCGATGACATCAGAATGCATTGGTATTGACAGGCGACACAAAAAGACCAATCAACATTTTTTAATAAGGATTTTATGGAAATTATGGAAAGTATCCTCAACCGCAGTAATGGTGCCATATTTTGTGTTTCACCAGATTTTTACAGATTTGAATGTGTGACAGTTCACATCCAGATCTATTTTGAAACTTTAATTTAGTCTTTTAAGTGATAAATCTCAATGAAATAGATAAAAGATTTTCATGTCTTATGTATTTCCCATTTGTTGTTTGAGCCACCAAATGCAGCTTCCCATTGACTTTATATTTAATTACACTTGGACAGATGTGGCTCGCTGCTCTTTTTAAGGACGGCTGTTGTTCAGGTGGTAGAGCAGACTGGACATTAATTGTAGGGCCTCTACAGCTGTTTAATCCATGACTTTTTCTGTAAGTGTGATACTTCTCAATCAGCCTATGCAAGTTTTTTTTGAACAGCAGCAATGATGGAAACATGTCACAACTGCAGGATGAGAGTAAACCTATATCACCTATAATTAGCCACCATAAGCTACAGGTCATACCAGAGCAAGTCAGGCTCTTCTAAGCTTAAGAACGGGTTATTTATATCCAAAAGCACAGTTTCCCTTTAAAGTTAACTGAGAAAACCTGATGTTGGCACCTCTAATGGTCTCGGGAGTGAAAAACATCCTGGGAAACAAGCAAACTTCCCTCTGAAACAGATGCAGATGAGGCAGGTTGAGGGAGAGCAGGCAAGACAAAAAGGTAAATTACAACAGTTAACACTGGAAAATAACAGATTGGCGCAGATATGACAGATTGATGACAGTGTCAGAGAAATCTTCCCCGTACAGACAACAAGTTTTCAACTGCAGATGGATGGTTACCGCAGGTTGCCTGCCTGCGCTCTTTAATGAAGTGAGGAGGTTCATTTTCAACTCGGCAAAACATTTCATGCCCTTCAGATTCTGGCTTTTGAATGCTCTCAATCAGCGGCGGGGCTGTCTGTCACGCTGACAGGCGCCGGGGCTCATGGGAGTCTCATCGAGTGGCAGTGATAGTCCTCACTGCAGCAGCATGAATGACACCTGTAACACGTGAAGGGTTTTAGTCTCGAGGGAGACGAACGCCTTTCCAAAAGCGGCTCCGCTCCAATTGAAGTGTTGCTGACATCAAAATAAAACTCAGCCTGTTGGTGTTTTTAACAATTGTGTGGCCTTGTTCACATGTAGAGATCTTTATTTTGGGAACACTGGGAGCTTCTGAATTCATAATAATTTATGAATACTGAAGAGAATTTACCTTTAGAGCATTAAAGGCTCAAGTTGTCATTTTAAAAGTGTCATATCTAGATTAAAACCAGACACATTTTTCACTCTTAGAAACGTGTGCATCTATTAAGGTAAGAAATGAATCTATATGCGCTAAATACAAATCAGGAGAGGAAAGCAGCAGAAGAAGATGGACTACAAGTGAGATAAAAGATCACTATCATGAATACTCACTGATCAAATGCTTCAAAAGATGCACCTTCTGTTTGACTGCAGGTGTTGGAGTTGCTTTTTCTCTGTCACTTCAGTGGGACAGACTTAGATCCTAAATTCAGTGTAAAATTGTGTCATTCAGATGTCATTATTGCCAGAATAAGACCCTGTAAGGAGCTACTTCCAGAGATGGTGTAGTTACACTTGAGAGGAGTAAAGATGCAGCACGCAGCAACGGTTATATTGACACCCTTTCGACAACAGGCTTTAGTGGCACCTCAGGAGGTGGATTTAGGTGAGCGTCAATGCATCTCTAATGTGTTCTTGGTGCATTTCCACTTGGCTTTAGATATCAGACGGCTTTCTGATCTGCCCCAAAGGGCACAAAGTGGTAAAGTGTAAATGTAGTAATTTCATCCATTAACTGTATAACTCACTTCTCTGCGGTTTATCTGTATGTCTCGGACAATCGTGGCTCCTTCATAAAGTAGAGAAACACACTACTTTTGTGTCAAGCTATCATCTTCTCATAGCTCTCACGGGGACCACAGTCTGAAACACTGAAGTGGATTATGCTGCAGGAGTGGGTTTTTATAAGTCAGTGGATGTTTTCTGATGTGGCTTTGGAGTCCCCCTACAAAGGAGCCGGCTAAAAACTTTTCAGAGCTACTTTACAAGGCTGGAGGTGAAAGAGGTGGTGCAGAAGATCGATTATGGTGGGCTAATCTCACGACCTCTGGCTCTGAGTTTTGTTTCAAATCCCGATTGTCCAGCTCAACTAAAAAACTATTTAGGGCAATTCTGCAAAACCCTGGATGCGGCCAGTTAGGTTTTTCCTCTTTTCTGATGTTACAGCATTTGGAAAACTTTCGCTTTCTGTAATATCTGGATAGGAGAGGAACTACAGCAAATAAACCCATCCATAACCTCAACTTCCACACTCTTACTTTCATTTTTCTGCATAAGGGAAACACTCCTTCCTGCTCTTGTTTGGCTTCGGATGTAAATCAGGATGCGAGGAATAGTCCAGTATGGATGTTGCTCTCAGGAATACTGGGCTGGAGCAACAGTGGAGAAGTGGATTATTCTGCACGAGTGGCTTGAGAAGTTTTCATTAATGTTTTTTTTTTGTTTGTTTGTTTTTTTTTTTATATGCAGTGACTTTGGAATAAGATTGGAATCCACTGGACCTGCACTGAATACAAACTCACTGCAGCTGCTGTCTTTCAGGGTGAATGACATGATATTTTTAAAGGCCATCTTTTAAACTTATGGGCACCCATGTTTGGTCCTTTTATGTTTAATTACTCAGTGGACTTTCAGCGGTATAGTTATTTTAACCAATGTTGGCAATGAGTAGTGATTCTGATCCACAAAAAGCTTGTTATTGTGGGAATACAACTCACAGGACTGATGTAATTACCTGTTGTGAAGCTGAAAAAAAAAGGCATGCAGCTCTTTGTTTTTGATAAACTGCGCTTTGAGGTAGTGTTTCAATAGTTACACCTTTCAAATCCATGACATCCTGTTTTACACTGATGTAAAATAGTGTTGATTAATGGAGATGCCAACAGTGCTCCTCTGTTTGAACGAGCAGCGCTGAGTGAGTGGGAGGCAGAGTGAACGCACGCTCAGCAAATCTCCCCCCCGGAATAATAAATCATTAAAAGACAGTAAAACAAAGTTGATAGTATTAGTTATCTTTGATTTATGCACTTTATGTTTCTGAAACACTGCTTTACAGCATGCATTCTGAGATGGAAAGTGTTGTTGAGCGTCCTCACGCCGATATCACACGTCATCTCTCACAGAACGAGAGACATTTGAAAACTATATCCACACACAGGAGAAGTCAGATGAGACAACGAGCATTTTAGAGCTGTTTTGCTTCCTAACGACCTCCATTAGTCAGGCTTTCTGCTCTTTGTGCACTCTGACAGCTGAGACTGATGTGTATTTAATGAAAAAAAAAAAAGACAGAAAACACTGACTGCATTCACAGAAAAAAAAAAACCCTCCTCCTCTAAAATCCACTGAACAAGCAGCTGCTCACGTACACAGAATCTGGCAACACAAATACCAGGATGTACAGACAGAGGTGAAAGGAGGGCGTGTGTGTGTGTGTCTGTCTGAGGGCTGACACGACAGGAAATGTGAAAGTTTGGCAGGCAGAGCTGGAGGAGAGTCGAGAGGATGGAGAGAAAGAGCAAACAGAGGATGGAGATGACGGGAGACAGAGGCAGAGATAACAACGGTGACGATGATGATGATGACGACGATGATGGTGATTTTGGCCGTCTGCTTGGAAATAATTTTGCAGCTTCCAGCCATCAGATTACAAACAATGTTGGTGGAGCACAATGCGAGCCGGGGCAATAAAATAAATGAACACATGCGGCATGACAGTGGAGCTCGTAACTGTGACATTCAAATAAAACTCGACATGATACGACTGCAATGAAACAGGCCACAAAACAGAAATAAATCGCACACACAAGGAAAATTTCTAATGCGACAAATTCAGAAAGATAATAAAAAAATATAATAAGAAATGTGTCAAATCACCCCCGCTGGAAAACGTGCTTCCCCGATGACTACCTGCATTCTCATTAGTTCTTAACCGGCTTTTTTTTGGACGATTTTGCAGCTTATTTTACTTGCAGAGCTTCAGCTTATGGTGCAACACCATAAACTTGTGTTTTTAGCTATATTTTGGTACAACTTGAGATGAACAGCTAAAAAATGATGCCATATTACGGTGTTCAGTTCATTTTTAAATGTCTTGTTTGCAGGAGAACTCCACAAAAACCTGACACAGTTCTGTCAGATGATCTTCTTATATAATTGAACCATAACTGTGTCATAAACCAAAATAATGAGCTAAAAGAGACTTCAAAACTTCTAAAAAGCTCCAGAATTGGTGGTTCTCAACAACATTATTACTGCGAGACACTTCTTTACCAATACAAAACAACGTAGTGTTTTTTGCTCCCACCTTACTGCTTAAGCTCTGTGTGAAAAAACACCGACAGCGAGTATGTCTTCAAGGTAGATTAATTCGTAAGGTGAACTCTGGATTTCTGCTGTTTACCTCGCGATCGTCACAGTACGTTACCTTTCAGACTTGTGAAATCCTGTCTGAGCATTAGAAACCACTGTGCGGCGTTTTGACGTCCGATGAGCTCCAAACACATCTGCAAGCTCCTGAAACAAACAAGACGCCCCCGACCAGTGCAGGTTTTGTTTGGCTTTCTTGCTCTTAGGCTTCAACCCCATTTACACAGAAAATAACAAATTAAATGAAAATCCTTTCAATCCCGCTTTAGGAAAATATAACAATGTCCTTGTGAGGAAGTGCCGAAACAAAACGCCGGGATCGTGTGCACGCTAATCAGGCAGAGTCCAGGTAAAAACCACGGTTGCATCCTGATTCGAACCACTTCATTCATCAGACATGCAGGGGAAGGAGGGGAGACGGATTGAAGGAGGATTTAATGACTTCAGACAACTGAGACACAGAGTGCATTGTAAGTGAATAAGTAAAAGGCACTAGTGTGGACTGACTGGAAGACGGGAGGACAACAGGAACACCAGGAAATAGAAAAAAGAACATCATTTTTATTTTGTATTTTAAAATTGCACTCTGTAATTCTCTTTGGATTTAAATAGCTCAAATATAGAAACACAGAATGTAGGACAGAAGATGCAGAGAGGAAGGGAGATATTATTATTAGTTAATTATAATATTGCGTATTATTTTTTGATAAAGCTTAATGCAAAAACCCTGCGAGACAGAACAGCAGAGAGGATGAGGAGGACGAGGAGGAGGAAGATAAAGCAGAAAGAAGTGAGACAAAAAGGGAGACAGAGGGGGAGGAGAGTCAGACGGGAGCTCAGTCACCTCGAACCCTCAGGGGGGGCGCCGGCTGCTCATCTGGAGTGGAGGAGTGTCACACCGCCTCCTCTCTCTGTCTCACTTTTTTTTTTTAATAACCACGCCACGGTCAGCTTGAGCAGCCAGATTCATTCGGGACAAGCAGAGCGGCCTTCGTTTGTTCTCCTTTCCTCTGAGTTCACAGAAACTTCAGGAAAAAACACCTAACTTTTCTTTTCTTTTCTCCGACTCCTTGACGGTGCCCTCACCCTGCAGAGGAGCTTAAATATTCATGTAACACTTAACGGCGCTAACAGCCACGTTTATTGAGTGTAAACAGTAAAAAAAGAAAAAGAAGCATGTAGAATTACAGGTGAGAATCATGTTATCGCTCGCTGTCTACACTGACTCAGCTCACGGAGGAGATTAAATCAGCTGATCGTTCGGGGAGATGGAGGCCCGAGACCGCATTAAAAAGAGGCCGGGAGTTAATTAAGTGTGATTGCATTTGCCACGAAAAAGTGTTTTTGTTTTATTTCCTCGTTACCAAAGGTCAAAATCCAGATCCCATCGAGGAAATGCTCATTTTTACTTTCCTCAGTATTGTCTGACTTTGCATCAGCTGCCTCTTTATAAATTAGACGTGTTGAATGATCGATGAGTGTCAGATCGCTACATCCAGTCGCAGGACTTTTTTTTTTTTTATTGTCTGCCTCTTTCGTTCTTCCTCTCTTTTTTTTCACACCTTCCCTCGTTGCTCATCAACATGTCTGCTTGTCACCCTCCCATCTGTCGAGTCTCCTGGCCCGGTGTTAGCTTCTCCTTCCTCTCCCTCTCTCTTTCTTTCTCTCTTCTCTCTTCTGGCTCAAAGACACTTCACTTCTCTTTCCTTATTTTTCTTTATAAAATGAGGCGCCTTTACCCACCTCATTTCTCTTCTCTTGTTTCCTCCATTGTTGTTTTTTCAGTCTTACTTACAGAAAACACATATATTTTTTCTCCTGTGATGATTATGATGATCGTGATGAGGTCCTCTCTCTGAGCCGAGCTTCACTGAGGTCCACTTGGATCCGCTCAGGCATCGCTTACCGCCGCCGTGATTATGTACCGGGCTCCGAGCACTGCCAAAATACTGGTGACCTACACTCAGCGCTGCGCCCGGCTGCAGCTCTGCGAACACGCTGCCTTCACTTAATCACCTTTATGGACACGATGACAGCGTCCAGGAACTGAGTGAACCTGTAAAGACCTCTAACAGACAGTTTACAGCAGCATGAGGTCAAACTGACCTTTAAAGAAGAAATTAAAGCAAATAAAATAGCACCTTTACATTTTATGAGACAGCTAACAGAAACCTCAGTGTTTATTATTTTTATATCATATATTGTTATTATTGTTAAACGATGCTGTAACTTCTGTCCACTTTTAGCCTGCTTTGTCCTCCTCTGCCTAGCTGTTTTCTACATTTCCCAGGATGCATTATGGCACCACATACAGTCATTGGTTTGTTACGTGGGAGAGCTTACAGAGAGAGAGAGTACAGTAACAGGGTCTCCAGCGTTTCGGCCTTTAACTCACTTCAGCTCGTGTTCAGGCTGCAGAGAGCTTCCTGCTCTCGTGAGGCTGCTGCTGCGGTCTGTGATTTTTTTGATTGTCCGGCGTCGAGGCAAAACGTGTGATTCTGAAGAGCTGACACCATCAGCTGATGTCTTGGATGAGTAGCAGACAGACTTGGCCTCTCCTCCTCCCTCCTCCCTCTCTCCGAACTGTCAGCGCTGACCCGTCACATTGTTCCTTCCGCGCTTAAACATACATGAAGTTCGTCCCCGGGAGTCGAGTTAAAGTTACATGACTCGTGTCCTCGACAATCAGGATAATTTATTAAGACTGTAAGAGCCAATGGGAGGGCAGGACGATAATAAGTTTTGGTAATGTGTGCTTGGGGGGGGTTTAAAAAGGAGGGTTGACTTTACTGCATAATTATGCCAAGGCTTTGTTAATGGTTCTGCCCGGGGTAATGGCTGCCCTAATGCTTTTTTTTTTCTCTCATCTGCTCTGACCAATTATGTGACGAACTTCCAAAAACACACGCTGCCCAGCCTTCCTCTGACCACTACTGCTCTGAAATGCAGACGGGAACACGTGCACTTACACATGCCTGTTGTTGGAAATCACAGGAATTACCGAGGGGCTTTTATGGCTGTTGTTTTCACTTTAAAGCCTTTTTTTATGAACTTTCAAGGACATGTTTTTTTTGCTTTGAGTGAACTGTTTTTAATTTGCGGCCCTGATACGCAGAAAACAATGCAGATTAACATGCATAATAAACAGATGCCTGCTAGTCACACATAAAAGCGCCACATTGTTCTGGCTTCATTTTGCTGAATCGCCTCTCCTGCTCTTTCCCCCCCGTCGAATCAGAGCTTTTTTATGAATTGCGTTCCCACCGTTCAATAAATGTAAACTCATTCCCCTTTTTGCTGTTATCACTCTTCCTCTCCGTACTGGCCTTGAGGTGAAGTTTTCCAGCCTGTAAGACATGGGAGACAAAAATCCTAGCTCCATGCATAAATGCATTTCAAAGTTCCGCTGCAGCTAAAACGAGGCCGCGGGAGCCGGAGTTAACCAAATCAAGTGGATTTCTTCCAAAAGTTAGTCTTTTCACTCTTTTGGATTCCCTAGAGAGTGTTTCCCTGCCGATCTGCGATGGAGAGAGTTTCGCTCTAAAAAGAAGTCCTCTAAAAAAGTGTTATTTTGCAGATTTTGTTCACCGTCTCTTACACCGGAGTCAAGGCCAGTGTGGAGAGAAGCGATGAGTTCAGCCACCAAGAAGACTTTCAGTGCACATACTATACAAGCAAAACTGTCCTCTATAGAAAGAGGCAACTTTACAAAATGTGGTTCAGAGGAGCATTTATGTAAAAATGTGTAACTTGCAATGATTTGAGGCCACTGTTTCTAAAAGTTATGGCTTGATGTTATGGTGTTATGAAACTGTACTCGGATGGACAAAATGACGATCGGGCAGGTTGTAAATAAGCCAACAGTTTGTCCAGATTTTCAAAAACACTTTATTTGGAGGTAAAAACTGAAAGTGGCCACTCCTGAAATGTTAGTAATGATAATGATTGCCACACTTATATTAGTTTGAATCAAGGAATGTGACCGTAAACTGTGATTAAAGCAGAGTTTTCCTTTATTTCTCTTCAAAGTACTCTGACTAATGAGAGGGATTGTTTAAAACCCGTCTGATCCTCTGTCAGATTTTTCTCTGGTGTTGTTGCTCAGATCTCTATAAATACCCTTTGATGAATAAAATGCCTATATTGACAAGAATAATGGCCCAAAAAACGCAAAACCAAAACATTTCCCACTGATTGACTCATTGATTTATTGATGATTGATTCAGTCATCCATTAGATCCTTTAGTTGACTGGTTATTTTTCTTTCAGTCCATCACTCAATCTCTTATTCAATTATCCAACCAGTCATTCTCCATCAGTTTCTCCCTCCCCTGTCTCTCTCATTCATACACAAATCCCCCCCCAACAGCCCCCCCCCACTTCTTCATCTCTCCCATTTTTCATCCCCCCCCCCCTTATTAAATCAATCCCCCCTTCCTTCCATCCATCTACCTATCTGCTCTGCTCTCCCGCCCATCTTCGTCTCCCATCTCGGCTCCTCCTGGGAGAGTGTGTGTGTGTGTGGGGGGGGGGGACTGATCACAAAAGCATGTGTGTGTGTGTCTGATGAAAGCAATGCATCGTTTTGCATGCAAATTGGATAATTGGATTCGGACGCATAATGCAAGGTGGCAGACGGGAAAGAAATGAAAGAAATGAGAAAAGAAAGAAAGGAAAGAAGGAAGGGAAGGTGGCATTGAGGGATGGGGAGGTGGAAATGTAGAAAGAGACATGAAACGTCAAAGATTTCTGCGTGTGCACACTCTCACAAAGACACGTGAATGATCCACGCGCTGCAGATGCATGAATAAGAACAGATACAAGGACACACACCTGCGCAAAATCCCGCCACAAAGACAGGGATGCATCACCACACACACACACACACACACACACACACACTGCTCTGCTTTCAAGATGGCAGTGAGCTCGTCATGCAAACTAAGAAACACCACACAGGCATGACTCTGTTAAAATAATCCACGTGGTTTCTGCAGCATCCTGGCTGAAGTGTTTCTCTTCCATCATGTGTCCTATTATAGTTTTACTGTTAGACAGTCTCCAAATATTAGCTTTGATTTAGCCATTTTGCCATCTAACTACAGTTTTCTACTTTAAAAAGCTTCAAAAGGGCAGCATGGCTCAAGGATATGAAGATGTGCAGTAGTTTGAGCTAAACAGTTTGAGCATTAAGATTCAGAGTGCTACGTTTGTTTTTTTTCTTCCTTACCTGTCCAACATTCAAAATTCTCAAGCAAATAAAAATTTATGGACTCTTCATGTTGAGCACCTGTTTATGGTTTTATTTTACTTTTTCTGCTGCAGAAGTGTTATTTTTTTTGTAAAAGAACCAGAAAGTGAGTCAAAGCGGGGAAAGATGTTGTACTACGACAAAGTGTGACGACAGAAAGTCCAAATGTTTGTTTGACAGTGCCTTTCAGAGAAGCGCAGTGTATTTTCAAAGACCATCGTATCATCTCTCCATGTTGACCTGCGATTGTTTAAGGTCGCATCCAGTCGCCGAGGCTCCCTTGTTCATTTAAAAGGGACACAGATGGCTTTGGCAAACAAGTTGGCACCGGCTCAGCTCATGTGTTGATCAGTGTGTGCAGACTATGTGTGATTGACATCTCTCTTATTATTGTGATAGTAACACAAACTTTTATGATTCCTGGAGGACATGGACGTTCATGACTTTAATAAATTCCTAGTATGGCTCAATCCATCTCTGAGCTGATGTCCAGGGGATCCTTAGGGAGGGAAATATCTCCTAAAAACAAAAGTTGAATGAATAAAGCCTCATGAGACTTTATCTTACCTTTTCCTCTGAACTGTAAAGCCCGTATCAGTTATAGATTTTATAACATTTCTTAAAAATAGCTTTTTTGGTTATACCTTCTTCAGTCTGGGAAGAGTAATAAGAGCCCAAAAAAAAGGTTTGCCCCAGGTAGGCCTCACAGTTTAATCCGGTCATGGCCTCACCTGCAGTTTTTACTTTCCACTTGTCGAAGTGCTGCCTTGTTACAGGCGTGTCTCCTACATGTGATCTCCACCACGGCAGGGAGACACAGTTTGCCTCTTTCATTCGTGCTCACTTCGCAACGTTTCCTCGATCCCACGCCGCGTGCAGCTGACTCCGACCCGCCCGCAGAGGAGGGAGAAGACAGAGAAGAGACGCGAACAATCACATTACCCGGGATGTTCACCTGCTCGCTGCAGCTGAAGAGCAAAGACCAGGTGCTCCTGATGTGCAGGCGACTCCTCGCCGCGTTTGCTGCATGCTAAATTACCGGTTGTCCTGGTACGGCGAGTGGATCTCCTCAGGCTCTCTGCCGCCATCGCCGCGAAGGCAGTCAACTCTGTGAAACGCACGCAGCTACCGCTAACACCTGCGTGCACACGGCGCGGCGGTATCCTTGCCGCGACCTGTCCTATCGGTGCTAATGAAGGCAGTCACATCAGCGTGATGATGGGAGTGAAGTGCTAATGATGTGTGTGTGTGTGTGCGCGCATGTGTGTCTAATACAAGAGCTGCCACTCCTGCTTATAAACATGCAAATGGAGCCGTAAAAGGAACATTAAATTCCTCCCGATGCTGTTTGATGTTTGAAATAGCTACTCTTCCCCTGCGCCCCTCCCCTCCTCATTCGTCCTCCATCACTTCTTGTTTCCTGTCTCTCCCCCCTTTTTCATTTTCCTGCTTCCTCTCTTTTTCCGCCCTCAGCTTCTCTTCCTCCTTTTCTGCCCCCTCCCTCTCTTTCCAGTCATCTCCCATCATTTACTTCCTGTCATCTTTATCTTCCTCTCGTCTCTCCCTCGCCCTCCCTGCTCTCCTTCCTCTTCTTCCTCACAGACGTGTCTCCTCGCCCAGCAGTATTTCAGGTGCCTGGTGACAAAATTATGCACATTTTGACTAATTAACAGACATTTCCAGAACCATTATTTCACCCCGATTTTATTTTTCACAATGAAGTTATTAATCAGCTCTGAATTTGACATTTTATTACAGGTTATATCATCAAACTTTTTTTTTTGACATTTTTTGGCCTTTAGTTTCAAGACTTTGCAGCGTGGTGGTGTTTGCTGGTGGACAGAATAGCGGCTGCACGTACAAAAGATTGAAAAGAAAGGCTCCTAAAAAATATCGAGCTGCCTAAACAGAAATTTGACACTTGATATACGATATTGTTGTTAGGTTATGACTTGAGAGGACGTCTTCACGTGCATCCTTCTCCTCTCGCCTCTCTCTTGTCACTTTACTTTCTTTTGGTCATTTTTCAATCAAAATCATTTCCTTCCTTCTCTACGTCTCTCCATCTTTTCCTCTTTTTTTTTTTTTTTTTTACACTCAACGTCGTTAGGACGGAGCTGAATTCAAATGCCCCGGTCATAATGAAAACACATGTAATGCCAAGCTGCACACATCACCATGACAACCCTGCCGGGACGATGGAGGAGAGACGGAATGAAAACGGCGAGGAGAAACAGGGGAAGATTGATAGACTCGGACAGAGAAAAGAAGGAGAGAGAGAAATCAAAAGATTCAAATAGGGAGGAGGATAAAGGGGAAAAAACGGCAGATTGACGGCTGGGAAAAGAAGAGACATTTGAGAAATAAGACGTGCGGAGACGGAGGGAAGAGGAGGAAAAGAGCAATTGAAAAGAGAATCTCCGGTGGAGATCAGAAATGTAACAGGACAGCACGCTGAACTGAGTGTTTCCACTGATACGCTGCCCATTTTCATCCTGTTTGAAAAAAAGCCAAATACTTTCACTGAGGAATCAAAGCCCTGGATGGTTGAATCATTTCTTATTTGTCAGCAGGATTTTTTTTTTTTTTTATCCTCCATCTCCTCTTGAGTCCAAAGCATGAAATAATTATTCTGCCACGGACCAGAGACCAAGGGCATTTTTCCTTTCATTCAACATCTCTGTTTTTTATTATTCCTTTCTCTCCTCGCTTTCAGTTTCTCCCTTTAACTTCTTAAGGCTCTGCTTCCTCTCCACACCTCCTCCTCCTCTTCTTTCATAAGGCGCTGACAGCTCTGGCTCTGAGCTGAACATCTTTGATCTCATTGATTTTGTCTTAGTGTCACGCGCCTTTAGTGCGGGACACACTCGTGCGATTCTCCGCACAGACTCGAGCTTTACGCATCAATTGTCTTGCGAAGGCTCGTGCAGAACTCTTTTAAAGTTTATGGATTTTGACCAAAACAAAAAAAAAAATAAATGAATGGACAGCCTTGAAAGTATGTTTTTTTTCAATCAATATGCCTCATTGCTCTTTGTCTAATGAAAAGCACTTTACCCAGAACTCTTCCAAATGTGAGTTCCAAGCAACACCTCTAGAGTCACCAGGAAGTGCCTGAATACTTTATACAGTGTGCAAAAAAAAAACTGAACATCCAGGAGAAAAGCGCAAAGCCTCTCTTTTAATGTGTGTGTGCTGAGTTAGCTGCGAGCAACAAAACACACTTTTATTTCCCGAACTTTGACGGATGCCCCGTCTCTCTGTCTGCACCCGAGACCGAATAGACATCAATGTTTGTTCATGTTTTTTGACTGGAACAGACTTCAGCCGATAGAGCGTGTTCAGCCTGAAGGAATCATAACGTGTTTTTAGAAGCAACGATTCTGTGTTCTTACGGAAACTCCGGAAAAATCATGCGTCTTGCTTATAATGAAACTAATTAAATATTGAGATCATAATTATCTAGCCAGGAAGAATCAATCCAAATAGAAGTCTTATTATTGAATACATGACAACAAAACAAACAAAGAATTGATTTACTTAGGAAATGTCAAATGTCATTTGGGCATCATTTTAGGATCTTCTGAAGAAAATAGGAACCATTTTAGCAATTACTGGGGTTTTTTTTTGCCTATAATGACTCCTAATAACTAATCAAAGGTCAAGGCTCACCAACATTTTCGTTTATCACCTGTCAGCCCAGATACTGTGAGTCATTTCCACCAATAAAACCATCCAAACAATATGAATCTTTAATGATCACTATTCACACATTAGTGAAAAAAGCACAGCTGTAATTGATAACATTAGAGTTGACTTTGTCCCTTTCAGTTGTCCAAGTAAGCCATGGCAGTGTGACAATGACACCCTGAGAGCACAGTTTCAAATTAATGGATTTTAGGTATCATTGATTTTAATATTTACACCTCAGTTTTTTATTGTAAAGGGTGGCAAACACACAATTAGGAGATGTGATTTGAGCCATCAGGTCCAGTAAAATGAAAAAAAAGTCTAAAAAATGTGTCTGAAAATATTTCTAATTCATGTTTTCAGACTACTTATGAGCTCATCCAGAGAAACACACTCATGCTTTTTCCTGCATGTATGCCTGATTATCAACATTCACTGGAACAAATGCGTCCACGATCAAAGCACAGATACTTGTTGGCTTCCCAGTTTGCCTTAAAACGAACCAACAAACGTGTCCTCACATGTGTCTCGCTCTTTAAACTGCAGCCATTCACGGCTTCTGCAGACTGACCCCCTTCGCGACATTGTAAAACGTAACACGGTGAATCTTTCGGTGATTTATGAATATTAAAGAGCCACATGTAGCCCAGTTAAATCACACATAACAGATTCTTGTGGTCCTCCGGTCTCCTTCCTTCGAGTCACGGAGGAAGGAGTCATGATCGCCTTTACATCTCTGTCAAGCTTCCTCCTCCCTTCGGTGTCCATCATCACAAGCCTTTCATTTGTGTTGTGTGATTCAGCCTCTCACTTTCGCTGTATGAATGTGTGTGTGTGTGAAATAGCGACATTACTCTCCACGCCGTAAGAACAGAGACAGCTCTGCTGGTGCGTTCGGCTCCAGAGGACGGGCCGCAGACTCACAGCGGCTCTGTCGTAGAAAGTGTTGTACTATGAATCATATCAGTCAATAAGAGGAGGTGAGAGTGAGCGAGGTGGGGGGGGAGGCGAGGGGAGAGCGCAGAGGGATGCTAATCAAAACTACACTGAGGGTTTCCTGCAGGGGGGCTTTTTATTTATTCAGTCATTCATTCATACGTTTATTTGTTTAACTATCTAATGGGTCAGCGTCCTTTTTAAACGAAGGGGCAACCGGCTGTATCTGCTGCATCAGGAAAACAGAGTGAGAGAGCATCATGTTACATTACAGAGCACCAAGGACAACATAAAATTATCATAAAAAACAACTAAATTACACACACCCTTAAAGAAAAGGACATGATCTATTGATTGAATTAACCCGAACACAAACTATGCTGTTATGTGCTGTGTGTTGTTTATACTCAGATAACAGTGGTGATCAGTGATTACTTACATGGTTGGAGCTACAAGCAGTGATTATTTAGTGTGGTGCACAAAGTTTTGACCCCAAGAAAGACCTTTAATTAGGTTTAATCAAACATCAATGCCATCACGGAGGAGTTTTACTCAAGTTAAGCGGCTGAAAGTTGTTGCGAGTAAAAGGTGTGTGCTCAGTTATGCTTATGCTTCACCATGAAGCTAACTTTTCTTATATTTTTTGGAGCTGCATTTCTCTCGGCTGTAAAACTACTGTCTGTTTCTGCACGCCACATCCTTTTGTTCTGCAGGAGGTCACTGCCCTATCGATCGCAGTTCACGTTTCAAGTCGACTGCAAAGCATTTCAGTCGAAAGGTAATTCGTTCATTTTCTGGTGCACAGTGGTAGAAACGGACTCTCAGGTGAAGTCAGAACAGCAGAGTCACAGGCTGAAAACCTACTTTTTTTTAGATTACATGTAGACATGCTGTGCTTGCACTTACTCACATCTCATTTATGTCATAAAAAAACTCAAAATGCTTTCATCGGAGCACTGAATGTGTTTGTTTGGTAAAAATCCACCTTTTAAAGATATCTGACGATGCAGCTTCTGTCCTTGTTCGCTTTGTAAAACAGCATGTAATGTAATTTCATGCATTGAATGTATTTGTTGTTTTTAAAGTTGTAGTGCTTTGGATTTGAGTCCTGACTGGACCTGGCGACACCTGCAGTTACCAGCAAACATATAACAGAATTGCAACCGGTGTACCTGTTCAGAGCACCCAACCACACCGATGCTGTTTTCATCAGGAGGTCTGTCAATAATAATTACCACCCCGATTTGATTTCATGCTGCGCACAGTGCGAGAAGTTTTCTTCATCGCAGCGGGGCTCAGTGAAGTTGTTTACCTTCGCTGCAGATTTGGAGGCGACACCTTCACTACAAATAATCAGAGATAATCTGTGAATGTAAACACGCTGGACGCCTAGAAATAATAACAGTTCATAAAAATCTCAAGCATTATTTGAAATTCATGATAATTCAAAGCACATCCTGCTGTTAATGCCCACTTGAATTAGCTTCATCAATTAGTCAATTTTTTTAGCTTTGGGGATAATAAGGCTAATAAGTTTCATACTTAAATTCCCCTTGACAATTGCGCGGTCATGCTTAATGCATTTAAAATACTGTGATATAAAGGTGTTTCTTTAGCATTTAACCCCCTTTATTTCATATATATTAAATATATTTTGGATTAAAGTAGTGGATTAATGTAAAGCATACACTTTACTGAATTGTACTGAATTGTCATCTTGTGATTAATTATTCATTCTGTTTTTTATTCCCCCCAAGAAAAAAAAGTACTATATTGAATAATATATCATTTAACTTTAATGCAATATCAACATTCCTGCATGTAAAATAGAAGGTGACAGGTAAGAGGGTGGGAAGATGAAGAGAGGTGGAGAATAAATGCTGACAAATCCCATCTCTCCCCATCGCTCTTACTCTTTTCATCTCTCTCGCTTTACTTTGGAAGAAGTTGTCATGGTTACATAGAAAGCTTTCTGCAACAGCCGGCAAAGAGGCTGAACGCTGATGGAAAAAAATCACACACACTAACACACACACACACACATCAGCCGGCAAGATCTTTGGTGCTTATTAGAGCAGGACTGTAAACCATTAGTACTTCGTCTTTTCCAGTCTCCGTCCTCTCTGCCTGAATTGATCCTTTTATCCGTCCGTCTCCACTTTACCATCCAGCTTCAGCAGGAACAGATTAATCTTTACAACTCCAGGGACTTTTTGGGTGAATAATAATAATAATAATAATAGTAATAATAATAATAATAATGTATTAAATTAGAAAGGAGGAAGAGAACAAAAGGTGGATGGAAATGCTCCATCCTGACATTTTTTTAAGGATTTAGATTGAGGATTCAAAGATTAGCCTGTATGTAAAGAGCAGTCACGTGTCAAACATGCAGGAAATTCACGGGGCTGTTAAAAATTGATTTGTTCCTGTTTATTTTCTGTTTATCGTGCACATTAATGAGACCCAATAAACGATGGCCAGCCATCAGTTTCCACCAGGCTCAGTGTTGCTCCTCATTAGTCATCAGTGAAAAAAAAAGAAAGAAAGAAAGAAAAAAACACCCAGCTCAGTTTGATTTTGAAGTCACCAATATATTTTGTCCTCTCGGTGGTGCAATTTGAAGGATCTGCATTCGTGACAGCTTTGCACACTTGTAGTTGCCAGGCTGAGAGAAAAAGACAGAGAGGAGGCTGTGGCCAATGGCAGAGCGGTGAGGTAAAGCAACAGGTTCATCACCAAGTGAGAAACATTATCTTAGCATCCATTAAGTCATTACCGAAACCTTGACAAGGTAAAATTTAAAAAAGGTTATGTAAAGCTTTATTGATGAATATCTCTATATTAAGAAAGAATTAAATGATGCATGCTCTCAAAGCTTTTTCATCAACATGTTTTCCAGCAAACAGGCTCTAATAATCACACAACGCCACATTTCTTTCTCAAAACAGAGCTCGGTAAGCTCGGATTAGGATAATAAACGTTCCTCTTTCATTCTTTAGAGGAACAGAAACACAACTTTAGTGGGATGGTAATGTCATTCTACCTCTGACTGAACAGGCAAATTATAATGCTGTTTGTGTATTTTTTATTTCTTTTAGTTCAAAGGATGCTCAGTGAAGATCATGGTTGTCTGGGGGATTTGAATCTTAAAGGTTAGTTAGAAGATGGTGATTGTTAAACTTTAAACTGAAAAATAATTTCCAGCTGCACGTGTCATCGAACTGAGCCCGCCTCAGGATTTTCCACAGATCTTGTTATCACCATTTTTTTGTGGCAAGATTTGCAGCAGACCTCTGTGAGCGTGCATGGATGGAGGTCTGGGTAAACTTTGTTCCTGCAAATGAAAAGGTGGATTAGACGGCGGGTCGAACCGTCGCCCATTCACTCTGTCCATTTTCTTCTCTCTGGTTTAAAAACACTCTCTGCTCCATTTTCTCTTTCTTTCTGTTCCTTTATCTCCTCGTCTTCTCCTGGAACTCCCTCGATATCTGTCTCTTCATCTTCTTCTTTCCCACTCTATAAAGTAATAAAACAGGTACTAATCCCACAGGGAACGTTTCTCCCCCCTCCTGTGTTTGATGCACGGCTGCCACGTGGCTCCGTAATGAATTCGCTGATTAAATCAGGCTCTGTCTCGGCTCTGCTGTTGTGCAGGTCTAATACAGACGGAGAGCAGCGTCTCCCACCGAGACTGCTCCTCTCTCACTTGGTCCTTCTCGGGGTTCTTCCTGCTGGTTTACAGGTGAAATTTAGAAAGTAATAATCTGTGACATTTTCACAGAGATGAACGCCAGTTTTGTTAATGAGTGATGCATGAAAAAAAAAGGTATTTGACCTTTATGAAACATATTAAAGTATTTCCATTTGCCGTTGGAAGGTTCACGCTTTAAAAGGTTGTTTCTGTGACACATTTCCTCTTTGCTCACTGCACCAGGATGCTTTCTGAAAGTTAAGATCTCCAATTCGTTCAGCAATTCGAATAAATCTGGTGGACAGAAAGGAGATGGCGTCTTCATTCTTAAGTTAAGCCTGTACCACAAAAGATCTGTTCAAAACAAACCCTTTGACGGTTGAGCACCTTGAGGTGGATGAGAAAAAAAACTCTGCAAAACCAATCTTAATATTACGTTTATGTGCATCGTAACTCTCTTGCCCCCTCCATATCTCACCTGCCTGCTTTTCTCTGTCTGCAGCTAGTCTCAGTTATGTTAACATTGACCTTACAGTAATGTTTACCTGGCTCAAAAAGGGCACAAAGAAAACACAAACAGAGTCGGACAATGACACAACAGGGCCTCGAGCATGGTGACGCAGAGCGTGACACGCTAAAAGTAGACAGAGGAAGAGTTTGTCCTGGGATTTGTGTTGTTCGGTAAAGTTAGTACTATATTTACAGATTTGAACATCCTGGAACAATAAGTCACGAGCAAACAACAAACAACACCTCAATCCACCTGTATCCGAGCCGGACGAAATAAATGACTAAAATGTGCTACACTGAACAGATATACTACAAAAATATTCAATAACTTCACTTTTATTCATTCTGTTGTCATCAGCTTCGTACATCAGTGCTCTCCTGTTGATTATACAACAACACTTATACAAAAAAAAGCTCTTGTATAATTTGGGGGACTTATAAAGAGTGGAGTCTGATTAGATACTCTTCTGATGATGCTGTAATCATAAAACAGAGTTCAAGAAAATTTAAAATGGAAGGCAAAAAAATGAAAATGGATTTCAAAGATTTCATACAGCAGGCAATGATTCAATTATTCTTTATTCATAGAATGAGAACTGGCGTTGGCAGATATTTACTTGCCTACTATAAATATGCTCAGAAGTTATGCTTTTTAAATCTCACTTCAATACTTTCAAATACAGTACAGTGTTATAAAAGATCTCAAATAAAAGCCTGTGTTTAAATAATGAGTCTCAAATAATGGCCTGGGTCATGGTCAGCAAGCAATCATTAATAAAGACATCAGGGGGGTTGGAATAATGAGCAGCCTACACAAAAACAGGGGATCTGGGGAATTTGGAAATTATCACTAATATAAACGTGTTTGTGTCTGAGCATCAACACAAAACACAGAAAAAGCAGAAAACAGACTATAACATATAACATAAAAAGAGCTTATCATTCAGTACCTACGAGGACAACGTTAGCAGAGAACATGTTTTACATTAGATGACAGGTGTGTGTTGCTTGCAAAATGAACCACTTGGGTGTATTTCGCAGATGTGCCTAAAAACACACGTGATGTTTTTATTGAGCATCGAACATCGACATCCTTCCATATGCATTCAAGGGAGGATTTCGCAAATGGAGACACGTTTACGGAGGATTGTTATGTCTGCCTGCTGGATTTACAGAGGTCAGGCTGTTTGCGACGGTCAGAGAAAATTGTTTGCCTCTGAAAAAAGATCTTTGATTGGTCTTTTAAACACTATAAGTCATTCTATAGAAAATATTTAAATACCTTCCTATTTCTGTTCACAGCCTCCAACTACATGATAAAGATGATAATATCATGATTTTATGTGAAACATTTTGAGTTATAGAAACAGCCTTTCTCACAGGTGCTGAGAGTGCATTGCGTCGTAAAGGTGGTTTCCCTTTAAATTCTCTAAATGAATGAGGGCTGGTGATCCTGCCTGTTTGATGTAACGTGAATGTTGTAATCCTGTGATTTAGCTAGCATGTTAAACGCTCTCCGACATGCGATTCTGTGGATTTTTTTCCTTTATGCGCCTGTAGCCGACCTGTTTGATGCCTCTCTCCTCTCTCTCTGCAGAAACACTGTCTTCTTCGCCGTATCGCACACTCTCCCCGTCTGCATCTGTCTCCCCCTCTTTTGTATTATTTCCCCTCTCTGTCTCTTTCTTTTATTGCTTCTCTGTTTTTGCAAGTTTCTCCTTCTTCCACCGTACTGCACCCTCCACCTGGGAAAATCAAGAGAATTTGAGATGGTGGAAGGAGGAAGCAGAAGCAGAGAGAGGAGGGAGGGTGCACGATGAAGGAGAGAGGAAAAGGGAGAGGAAAAGGAGGGAGGATAGCGGCCCCCGCACTCAGCAGAAGACTGGCCCCGGTCAGCAGAAGAGAACGGAGGCGCTTCTGACTCCTGCCACTCTCGAGCCTCCGGACTGATATTTGTTTTCCTCTTTGCTGAGGTGAAAGCAGGTGAAAGAGAGATGCTCGAGTCCTCGGGGGCCTCCCGGGTGTCAGGCAACACCGGGTACAAAACTCCCGCCGGGAGGAGGCCAAAAAGTCACAGAATAGGTGGACGTGTATCGAGAGGCAAAGAAACAAGTAGCTTTTTTTTCCCCCTCAGAGATCGCCATAGTTTGAAGTGTTGAATGTGTTCTGGCAGGATTTTTTTATTTCAGCCGCTGCAGGCCAGCGTGGTCACATGCACACTGATATTCTGATATTCCTCTATTATAATGGCCGCTGTGATGTACGTCATTGCACTTCTCACCCATAGCGAACACTTGATGGATGTTGGCTTAAAGGAGGCTGCTGAAAAGCTGTGACCCGCAGTGTGATTATATGGTGGGGGTAGAAATGTATATTAATACAACCTGGAAGCAATTTGGAGTTCAGCGCTCCTGTTGATGCTCCATTTGCATGTGTTTTCCCGAGTGCAAGCTACAATTTCAGCATCTATTCAGCCTCTGAATTTCTGCTGGATAATAATGTTTGTTTGTACCAACAAGCAGCAGCCGCTTTTCAAATCTACCTTCATGCATTTTTTTTCTTCTTTCTACCTCCTCCACATCAACAATGCAGCGAGCTCTCTGCATCGCCTCCACTCCAGGGCCGCATTAGCATACTGTGAGGAAAGCCAGGTTTCTCTCAGCCAATTAGTGAACTGACCGTTTCTTTTAGAGTCAACAGTGGACTCCGCGGTCCCCCTTTGGGAAATGAAGTGACTCAGCTGTGCAGTGAAGACTGTGACTTTTCAGCGTGTCGCACCTATAGGAGCTGAATCTCATTTCACTCTTTGAGTCTGAAGTCTTTCTGAAGACTGAAGCTTCTGCTCAACGCCTGAAATGGAAATTAAAATATTCAGAATACGGAGGTGTATTTTTTTTTCTCTCTTTAACCTCTAAACATCATATTTCATTTAGGAGAGCGGGGCTAAGCTCACGCTCTTATAATAAGAAAGCAGAGTATGAGAGCTGGGATATGCATATAATATCCTGATTTCTAGCTGCTGTCTAATTCTGCTTTTCATTATTTCTACTCTCAGCTCCATTTGATGCATAACTTGAAGTCAGTATATGACCAGAGGGATACTTTGCACTTTGACCAAAGAAATCTTACAGCGGACCTTTAAAGGATTATTGGCCCAGCTGGTTTTTATGTTGCTCATGTGTACATGCAGTCCGGTCACCATCATTTTAAATATAATAAGGCCCACAGTGCTATTCGCATTGTTTTAGAAAAAGTTTAACAAGACTTTAAGAAACAGACACTTTTCAGACTGAATTCATTAATCAACTTTTGAGCATCATGGAGGGTCTTTATTTTTATCTTTAGGAGCCCTATTTAAGATAGAAATCCACTAACATCTGAGTTATAAACCTGCATCTCTTCATTCATCACATAAAGCTCGCTAATATTCACAACAACAAGTGGTGGTCAGACGTGGAGGTTATTTCTACGGGCCTGTTCTCCGGACCTGGAGCACCTCATGATCAGATGCCGGCCTTATTATCTTCCGCGTGAGTTTACATCGGTTGTCATGACAGCAGTGTATGTTCCGCGCCACACGCCGACACCAACAAGGCCATGGACGAGCTGTATGGAGTTATCAACAGGACAGAGACCTCACGGCCGGAGGCTGCATTTATTGTAGCCGGAGACTTTAACAGCGCCAACCTGAGGAAAGTCCTGCCGAGATACCACCAACACATCAGCTGTCCCACGCGTGGCGAGAACACACTCGATCATGTTTACACCCCTTACGTGGACACGTACAAGGCCCTTCTGACCACGCCTCAGTTCTGCTGCTGCCTTCCTATAGGCAGAAATTGAAGCGTGACGGACCGGATGACGCGGACCATTCAGCAGTGGTCCGACCAACCAGACTCGGCTCTGCGCGACTGCTTCAGCACGACGGAGTGGTGTGTGTTTAAGGACACAGACATGAACACATACACGGACGCGGTCATTGGATACATCGGAAAATGCATCGATGACGTCGTACCGAGGATTACTATGCGGACATTCCCCAATCAGAAGCCCTGGGTTAATGGAGAAGTCCGTGCCAAACTTAAAGCACGGACAAATGCCTACAACTCAGGTGATTTAGAGAAGTACAGGAAGTCCAGGTACGCACTCCGGAGAGCCATCAGCAGCGCAAAGAGACAGTACAGGGACAAAGTGGAGTCTCATTACAAGGGCTCCAACACCAGGAGCATGTGGGCCGGATTAAAAACTTCTTACGGACTACAAAAAGAAGATCAGCAGTGCTGAGGTGATGTCTGCATCTCTGCCTGATGAGCTGAACACTTTTTATGCCCGCTTTGAGAGCACCTCTCCAGCTGTGGAGGTGCAAAAGGCTCAGGAGGACCACTGCCCACCTGTGATATCCAGGGCAGACGTGTGCAGAACTCTAAAACGGATTAACACACGTAAGGCTCCTGGACCTGACGGCATCCCCGGCCGAGCTCTCAAGGTTGTGTGCAGATCAGCTGGCAGACGTCTTTGCAGACATTTTCAACATGTCACTGCTCCAGTCTGTAGTCCCCACATGCTTCAAGGAGACCATCATTGTCCCTGTCCCCAAGAAAACCAAAATCCTCTCCCTGAATGACTACCGCCCAGTAGCACTCACCTCCACCATCATGAAGTGCTTTGAGCAGTTAGTCAAATTATTCATCACCTCTTCCATCCCGGACTCACTGGACCCACTTCAGTTTGCCTACAGGCCCAACAGGTCAACTGAAGATGCCATCGCACTCTCACCCTCCACACTGCCCTCTCCCACCTGGACCAGAGGGACACATATGTGAGAATGCTGTTTCATTGACTACAGTTCAGCATTCAACACCATCGTGCCCTCCAAGCTCGTCACCAAGCTCAGAGACCTCGGGCTGTGTGATTGGATCCTGAACTTCCTGACGGAGCAGACCCCAGGCTGTGCGGATGGGCAGCACCACATCCTCCACCCTGACTCTGAACACCGGCGCCCCCCAGGGCTGTGTGCTCAGCCCTCTGCTGTACTCCCTGTTCACGCATGACTGCGTGGCCACCCACAGCTCCAACACCATCATCAAGATTTACTGACGACACACGACCGTCATTCGGCCTGATCACCTGGCGACGACGAGGCGGCCTACAGAGAGGTCAGAGGTCAGAGCCCTGACATCTTGGTGCCAGGACAACAACCTCCATCTCAACGTCAGCAAAACTAAGGAGCTGATGGTGGACTTCAGGAAGGAGGCAGAGAGAGGAACACGCCCCCCTCTCCATCAACGGGACTACGGTGGAGAGAGTCAGCAGCTTCAGGTTCCTCAGGGTCACATCACATCAGCAAAGGACCTCACCTGGACTCATCACACTGACTTTATCACAAAGTCAGCCAGACAGCGGCTCTTCTTCCTCCGCAGGCTGCGGAGGTTCAACATGGACTCCAGGATCCTCTGCAGCTTCTACAGGTGGCTGCATCACCGCCTGGTACAGCAGCTGCACCGCCCTCAACCGTAAGCCTCTACAGAGGGTGGTGAAAGCTGCTCAGCACATCACCAGGACGGAGCTGCCATCCATGGAGGACCTCTACACCCAGCGGTGTAGGAAGAAGGCCACCAAAATCATTAAGGACCCCAGTCACCCAGCTACAAACTGTTCTGCCTGCTTCGAGCCCGAACCACCAGGCTCAGGGAAGCTTCATCCTGCAAGACTTTTAAACTGTGTTCACAACACCACCACTTCTTAATAACCCACCACCTCTGCTGTGTATACTCTCTATTGTATATATATCTAACTTACATTTACAGTTATATTTATTGCATAACTTATATTTTAAGGTCTTTACTTATTTTATTACTCTTGTTTATTATTTATGTTTAAATTTTATTTTATTTGTTATTTTATTTTCTAAATTATCTTTTTGCTTTTCTTGCTTCTTGTTTCTTTAGCATTGTTAGGAAGAGCCTGGGACTTAAGAATTTCATTACCAATGATTGCTGATGTAATTGTTGTGTAATGACAATAAATTCTTGAATAATTGAATAATTGAATAATAAAAAATGGTTCAGGCATTTTTTGAGCGTTCATCACATTCAAATGACTCACACGTGGCATCAGAGGTTGTTGGATCTTTTTGAGGAGAAAATCTGATGGATTAGTCCTTAAAGAACATGTAAGGTGGACTCATTCCTGCTTATTCTCTGTAGTTTCTGCAGAAAACCTCTCTTTTTTTTTTCAAACTGGTTTCTGAAGTGCATTTCTGGCGTCCAGTTGCAGCTGATAAAGTGTAATTTGAGATCTCATTGAGGTGTTTTCTTTTAGCCCCGTGTGTTTGTAAGTGTGCGGGAGGGTTTCATTAGGAAGCTTTGATGTGCTTTTAAGGTAGATATTTCATTAAAAGACATCAAAGGTAAAGCTCTCTCTTTCGCATCGATGCTCTTTGCTTTTGTCTTTTCCCGGCATCGTGAGTATTCTCGAGTATTTGTCACCCCGATGTTTGCTCTCTTTCAGCTTTTTCTTCCCCCATATTTTATTCTTCTTCTCCGCACGCCTTGACACGAGAATGCAGCCTGAGACAGGGCGAAGCATTTTAGCGAATCCTGCTCTCATATCAACAGAAATGTCTTTTGTCCTCCGCTGATGTCTGTTCCCTGCAGTGAAGGTCTCTCTCTACCTCCACAGCTTTGATTACATGAGTCTTTCCTATTTCTTCCTTTTCTCATTTCATGTCTCTCAGATCATTAGTGCACAAATTGCTCGCTGTCTTTTTTCTGATGTACTTTTTTAAAAACAGTACAAATACAATGACATATAGAAAAAATGATTCTGGTTGTTTTTCTTTAAATGGACTGAAACATACCAGTAGTAGTTACTTGTAGGAAATGAAGGCGAGTTTCCAAAATGATGTTGTTTCTTGTTTCTAATTCTTTGTGCTTTTTGTAGATTTGCATGAGCAGCATTTTCTCCTGAGGGGTGATACTCATGAAAACATGCAAAGCCATTACAGTCTAAAGATATTTCTGCATTGGGAGGATGAATGTGATCAGCAAATATCATGATAACCAGCTAATTATGAGACACTTTTCTTGTTGAATCAGGTACCAGGGTACAGTCGTGAAGTGTCAAAACCACACTGGGTTCATCCTCTGAGATATGTTGGCTTTTATAAGACACCTCAGACTCTCAGCTCCACTTTAAAACATGACCTTTACCAAAAACTTTCACTGTATTTTCTCAAACTGAGCTCAGCGTCTGTTAGTTTTTTACCTCCGCTGCCTGTCAGCTTTGGATCCTGCTGCACCTGCGTTCAGTCCCCCTCAGAGTTTATCGAGTTAACGCACGAACACTACGCTGGAAACGGGGAAGACGCTGGTTAGCGATCCTCCAAAGTACACCCATGAAGAGCGGCGACGGTGAATTGGCGATAATGGTGCGTGAAAGAGATCGATGCAGCTGCACAGTGGTCATAAATCGACTTAGCATTTATCTGCTCTGAGCGACCTGTGGCAGCCTTTCTGTTGACTGAAGCTGATGTTGGTGGATCATGCTGAGTAAATCATGGTTTGGGCAAAAGAAGAAATCAAAATAAATCCTGCGTCCTCACTAGATTTCTCCTGACATGAACGTTATGTCAGGCTGAGTGAACGAAAGAAGATGAAATCAGAATTAAAACACAGCTGCTCTGATGAAGTTTAGGCACATGTAACCTGATTTTATGACAAAATGTGATGCATCCTTTTTATGCCATTATATATTTTTCTTACTTACTGAATGCCACAACTAGTTTTGTCTCCCATAGATGAAATGGGACTACTTTTATGGGACATTTTTCTCCATCTTGTGGGGTAAAATGTGATCTCTTATCTCACCCTTTCTCTCGCAGGTACTTCACCAACATATCCATCGGTGGGCGGGACTATTCCTTCAACAGCGACGGCTACCTGTCCAAACCTCTGCTCGATGTCATCTCCTACAACAACGGGAGAGGCTGGGAGGAGGTCAGTACCCAGCTGTACAACTTGGCACTAATTATCATAGCGCAGCGAGACCGGCCGCAATTTCACACCCCATCAAACATGCTAACTCATCACCGCTCACTTTCACCTTTCTGCTGTCTCACTGTCTCTCCCGCCTCCTCCTCTCTCTCCCCCACATCTAATTAGATCTCCCCTAAAAACGCCCTCCCCATTCCTCCCTTTCTCTCCCTCGCCCTCGACTCCCTCGTCTGGGTTTGTCAGCCTTGTTAGCGAGCGCTAACTCACAGTCCAATATCCCGTCCGTCAGGGGCGATGTGTTGCAGTTGTACAGTAATAGCACCAAATCAAAGGTCTGCCCTCCAAGGGCCCTTTCAATTCCTCAAGACTCCCTCCGACCTGAGAAAAACAAGTAAACCTTTTTGTTCTGTCCTGCTGTGTTCCATTTGCTCCTGACCTTTTACGACTCAATATGTTTACCGGTGAGTGCAGACTCAAGGCCCCCCTCATTTTAAGGATGATAACCAAAAAGGAAAAAAAAAGTCGACCTTTCAAAGAAAAACAAAAAACAAAAACTCATCGCTCTAACAGTGCGGCGTCAGAAGTGTTTGTAGTTCTTCACCTTCTCGTCAAAGCTGAGCTTGAAGGTAAAGAGCTATATGGTAATTCAGCTTGGCTCTATAAGAGACGGATGGACGAACCATTCAGATTACAGCGCATTAAGTCGGATTTATGGAATAAGTAAACTCAATTTATGTCAGATTTCTCCATGCAGGATTTTTGTGTATTCTTCAACAATGTATGCAACATGGCCAAAAGTATGCGGATACCACTGTTCACTGTATGTTCAGTTTACACCACAAAATGATATTTAAAGCAGTAATTTCCATCCAATACTGTAGTCAGAGTGTAAAGAGGACCCTTTTCTGTTTCAACATGACAATGCGACCATCCCATTTCAGTTTAGAAAAACACTGGCCTGCGCAGGGAACCGCAAATCCTTGCAGTCACTTTACAAAATCTTATGAAACGCCTTCCCAGAGTGCCAAGACTTTGGAAAAAGATGAGCAATCACAAATGAACATAACGTTCAGATCCTCGTGTACGTGATAATGATACTGACAAGGCACCAGTTAGAAAGTGGACACACTGGAAAGAGCATCGTGACGGCATTAAGCGTTGCTCGACACTTTTGACGTCAAAATGGTCAGTTGTACAGTCTCATTTGCCGTCCTTTTGTCACCAGTTTCAATCCCTCTCAGTGTCACATGGCACGTCTTTGATCCCTCTTTTTCACTTGTCAACACTCACGGTGAAACACATTAACTTGTCAGTGCCGTATAACGCCTCTCCCTCCGGATCTCGAGTTTCTATCAAATTCTGATTCACTGTCGGCAATTTGCATCTGAATTTGATGGGAGGGGGGGCTCTGCTGAATTTTATACATCATGTATGCTTTGATCTGAAATTGACCCCAGTCTCGTTTTGCAGATAACAAGCCTCCGAGCAAGATTCAGGTCATGGGAAGTATTAAAATTACCTGTGATATTTGGTGTAAAATGCGACAAATAGGCAGCGCCGAAAAATAAAAGCGCTGCCTCTTCTCGTTTGATTGTTCAACAAGGGGCATTTATTTTTTTGGAGAGTGTGAGCTATTTTATTCATGATTTCCTCTGCGCCTCACATATCATAAAACCATTTTCTACCCTTGCATCTCACCATTACTGCGCTGAATTTGTACTGAATGAAAGCTGAGATACTGACGGAGGAGACGGGTCACTGTCTCGTACTCCAGGGGTTTGGAAAAGATAGAAGAAACCCTGACAGATAAGGATTTATTTTATACCACTGCTCTCAAAAGATGACTCCAGTGCTGCTCTTTCATATCTGATGTTCAGGTGAGTCATGGAGGAAAACACAAGGATAGCCACGTTTCAGACAGAAAACCCTTTCATAGGATTTCTGCAATATTTTAACAGTACTCATGATCTTTTTCTGGAAATGACAATTTCTGGAAAATGACAATGTTCTGGAAACAAAATGCACTTGTGATCTGATTCATGACCACTCAAGTAACTGAGCACAAAAAAACATGGACGTTTGAAGCTGCCATAGATTTTTTTTTTTTTTGGAGCAACATAACATCTTGTCTAACGGCGTTGCGGGGGAATTGAGCTTTAACAGTATTTTAGCTCATTATTTTTTATTTCCTGGCATGCAACGTTGGAGTTTTAGTTTATTCTCACGTCACTTTTGTTTCATATGCAATAGTTTTAAGCAAAAAAAAGCTAAAAAAAAATCCAGTGTATGCCAAATAGCAGACAGACACGATTAGCGAGTAATTATTGAAGCAACTGGAGTATTTTATAGCTAAAGTGCCAGGGATTCCTCTCAGAAATATGTGGAAAAACAGAGGTAAAAGGAGAGTGAGTGATGGACTTGTATCGTCGAATACTTGCTCCTTATCTGCCTGACGAGCCACAAAATGAGTTAATTCAGATTTAAAACATAATAACTTACCTACTTAGTTACAGTATCTGTGTTTGTTATCTATAAAAACATGATTATTACTTTTGTATGCGAGCTTCAAACCAACACGAGACAGCTATTAGATGCCCATTAAAGCCAAACAACAAAGTTATTCTCTTGAGAACAGTCTGAATGTGACAGCTCGTCCACAACACAACCAACAGCCCCAGGTTTCTCCACAAATCCAGAATTAATTTTGGATTAATTTGGACGAACGCAGACGTCAATCCTGATGGACTCCTGTTTGAGCATCATGCACTGAATCTGAGTCCATTTGATTTCAATGGACAGGGGCCTTCTCTCTTGAAGTGACTGTTACACGATGCTGCTTTGATCTGAGGGATAATGGCCGAGAAAAGAGCAAAGGGCAAACAGCGTCGACGCATCTCTCCTCAGACCCTAACTGCCCAGCGCTCCTCTGCAGCCCTCGTTTGTCTGAACATCCCCCTTTCCCAGGCGTATATTTGTGGAATTAACCTCTCCTGAACTGAATCGTGGATTATATTTGCAGAGCACAGAAACCTGAACGAGTGCCGGCTGTGGTGAGTTTATTATTCACAGGGAGATAAATAGTTGGTATTTTAGGCAAATAACATATTCAGTGAACTTTTGTAATGTGTTGCTATCTCCACAAGGATGTAGTAGAGCAAACAAACATAAATGTATTATATTTTTACAGACCATATATATTCTTTAACTTGACGTAATCTCAAGTTGAAGTAATCTACATTTTGCTGCTAACAAGAAATATGATAAAAAAAACATCAACTTTACAGAATCAGAAACAGGTTTATTGTCTTAGTACTTTTTTAAATGCAAACTCACTTGGCAATAATGGATCATTTATCCGCCAAACTCGATTTAATGAAGATATGTTTTTACCTAATTTGGTGTCATTTCTTGGATTTATTTTCTGTTATAAATGCAACCAATAACTTTCTTAAGGAATAATGCATTAGTGATGGTGTAGCTAAATATTCATGCATGATGCATTGAAAAGCACAAACCTCGAGAGCAGACCAACAGCACCACCTGAGCTTTTTTACTAGCTGAGCCATATTCACATTTAATCTTCTTGTACAACATATTTGTGCAAAACTATAGATATATAAATGTTCAGGTTTCCAACATTATATTATATTGTTATTATTTCCAACCTTTTCAAATGCAGCTTGTGAAAGATGTTATTTTCAGTATTTTACACCATTGTCTGCATCACATTATGTTGTTATTAAGTTATTATGTGTATGTGTGCTTCAGTTCAGTTGGTGGATTTTGTTGTTTTGAGCCGTCTTTCATGCTGGCTTTTGAACATCTCATGTGCACCATCTGAATTTTATGAAGCTGTGCTTTATGTGATGCAATAATACAGCAAGTCATCTTAGATTTGTTTGTTCTTTCAGTCGAAGAGCAAACAGAGAAGTATACAGTGGATCAATGAGCAAATAAGACAGGGAAGCTGAAGTACCTTTTTAATCAACGTGACGGGAGAAACCACGCAGTGCTTAATCCCATTTCAGTTCAGTTTAAAGGTGCAGTAAGAGTTTTATAACCTCACAACACGGGACCATCACAATATATCTTCAGGAAGAGTGTGATAGAGTCGTTAATGTCGTTAACTTCACTTTAAAACTGACTTTCTGCCCAGCATCTGAGACTGGAAGATTGTTCTACAGGCGAATAACACAGAAAGAAAACTGCAAAAAGCTAAGTTAAAAATGAACAAACTGTATTTTTTTACCTATTTTTTATCTCCCTGATAATTAAATGGTTGTTGGTGAACATGCGTGGAGATGTTATTGGCAACTTTTATTTGAAAATCAACATTTAAAACTTGTATTTGTAAAATTTAAGAAGAAAATGTAATGTGGATGAAGAAAACTGGCAGTAAGAGATTATAAGATTGATGAGGAAGCTTGATAATGGCAACAATGATCAACGATCACACACATAATCAGCAGAGATCCGACATTATCTAAGACATATATTAAATTGATATATTAAATTGAGCAGCTTATCTTCCCATTACATCACATTATTGAAGCTGCAGTGTAGGCAGGATTTTTAAATTTTTAAAATGAGCAAAATTAATCCCCATAATGCACTGTTTTGGAGTATGCTAATTTGTCAAAATCTCTACCAATGCTCTGAATAAATCTGGAGCTCGGCCTGGGGGTGTGACCTTGAGATTTTAAACCATCCACGTCTACCCACGTTCATGGTCAGTGTTTATTTAACTTACGTTTTTATGTTTAAGTATTAAAACTACAGTAGCTATTACATGAGCCAGACCTTGGTTGAGGCCTGACACTAGATCCTGAATAAACATGGACATAATGATCATTTTGTGAGCAACAACCTTTTGAGGTCAGGGTGCGTCAGACTTTATTTAATTAAACCAAACTTTTAATCGAACTTTATTTGTTCCGACTCAGCTGACGCCATCATTTATTTTCAGGATCATTTAGCAAATTCTCTGCTTAAGTTGTGTAACTGTACAATTTACAGCTGCTTTGCACTCACACGATGAAGCGGTAGAGTGAAAATAGAGCCAGAGGTCACTTGAAAGTAGTATCGAATCCACTCCTGGCAGGAGTCACATGGATGAATGCACGTGCATCAATGACTTGCAGTCCATAAAATGGCCGCGGGTCCCAAAGCTACGTGGGTGAAGATTGGTTTTGTTTGCTTTCTGTTAGAAGGATTTCTGGACTACAGCGCCACAGTCCTAGCCCCCCTGACATTTCAGAATAAGAGCTGAGTGCAGGAAGTTTTTATCATTCAGGGAAACAACAAGGTCAAGTCTTAGTCGCGTCGGTACTTAAAAAGCCTCGACTCTCCGAATCGGCGACATCACAGGGAAACAAAACAGGACAATATAAGTCTGACTAAAATAATTAATGAGCCAAAACAAATGTCCAGACAGCTAAAGATCCAGCAATAATAACGATTAAAGAACAAAATAAGAATAATTTAAGTTACTCTGCGATATAGAAGGAAAACAGTGTGCAACCAAGCCAACGTCATGAATACTTTTCATTCCATCAAATTCACCCAACAGTGACTCGTTTTTCCTTGTGCTTCCTTTATAATCAAATAAAACTCTCTCTTCAAGTCCTCTGCACACAAGTGACATAATGTGCAGGGACACTCCAGAAAATTAATTTAGTATTTTGATAAAGTTTGAGGACTTGTCAAAGTAGCAGAGGTAGAAGATATCCTGACTTAATTTTCCAAAAATAGGTCAAACTATAAAAACACCAGTCCCTTTAATATTCATAATGCTGATTTCCTTTGTCTTTAGGCTCCTAACACAGGCTTTTCTTCTGTTATAAAAAAATATATTTAAGCATAATTTCTATGTACCCCATATCACCCCAATAACATCATTATTTTACATTACTGAGAGCTCCCTACAGACATTACACAGCTCTTTTCACAATAAACACTTGCCCCCACTACGACTTCTGTGAACTGATAGATTTGTTAAATTGGCAACATGCCTTTTAGCTAGAATGGATCCAAAAAACCCAAAAGAAATTATAATTAAAATTGATATAAAAAGAGCAGCCAATGCAATAATATTAAACTGAAAATAACACAACATGCTGCCTCTAACAGACTGCCACACTTTGATTGAAAATTACACACAGCTTTTATTTCCAAGAAAACTGTGTAAGTATTCATCAAAGTTTCCTTATGAATGAACGTGTTTTGCTGTCTTCCAGAAGAGGACCATTGTAACAGTGATTTCAGTCTGTTCCCAGTACAGAGTGGTTTTTATAATTGCTATTCTCATCACTGAGTGTTTGGTCTTTGTATGAAAAGGTCCTCTGGTGCTCAGATTACGATGAGTTTTATCTTTGCAGCAGCGGCGGCGGCGGTGATTTGTTTGTAATAAACAGAAGAGAAGCTGCGTTACAATGAGCTGTCGCAGCCGCCGTGGCTGAACAGACAATGTAAAATATACAGAAAATCAAATATTCTCTCACAGTTTATAGATTTTTTTAAGCAGCTACACTGTGCTGGTTGGTTTGGGATATTTAATATTTAATATATTTAAAGAGCGTTTTGGCAAAAGGTTCTTCAAGTCGATGCATATTGAAGTGTTGATTTTGGAGGTAACGCACATCGAATTATTGATTCCTCTGCGAGCTATGAAGTCCTCTGAGCAGGTCACTATTATTGATCGAAGACAGACACAAAAATTACTTGCTAATGACATCTACACACACTGGAGTTTACCTTGTTTTTTACTGAAACATTTCGGTACGGCAGCCTTTTAACATTTAACAGAACCTGTGCTGTAATATGTGAATATGATTTTCTTGGTACTGTTTTTATTATGTAAGTTTGATTTAATTTTGCTGTTGTCCTTGAATCTCACAGCATTTTGATAAAAAAATCTTAAGTCTGAGCTCCATGGTAACGAAAACCACAAAATACTAAATCATCCTCTTTCCCCTGCCTTCTGCTGGGCTGGCAATCCAGGGATTTAGCCCCTGTCTGGGCAGTGTGTGTGTGTGTGTGTGTGTGTGTGTGTGCATATATTGTGTTTAAAAAGTGGCAGGAAACAGTTCATTAATGCAAAACATGTTAGAGAGGTGAAATGGAGGACAAATGCACGCAGAAGAGCAAATTATCATGTCGCTCCATAATGAACTGTTATTTATGCAGCAGAGAAAGTGAAGGAGGGGAGCAGAAAAATATTCTAAAAAATTGACAGAAAGTGCTTAAAAAACACTGTGCCAGGTGCTGCATGTTTGCTGTTAACATCACTCTGGTCTCTCTGGTCCTCATGTAAACATGTTAAAGTGGCCAAAATGAATAATTATGAATAATAAAGTGGATGTGTATGGTTGCACCTATTTGATTTTGTATGTAGTTTTGTGTGGGATTATGTGAATACGTGACTTGTTCGGATGCATATCTGCTGGTAAAGCAGACTATAAAGCTGGCTGAGCACGAATAGAGATTAGCTTTCATATTATAATATTCATTGATAACGCTTACATGTTAATCTGACCAAATCAGCTGATTAAACTTCCACACTACTGCAAATTACAACATTGCATGCCAAGAACATGAGACACTTGATCAGTTAAGGTTGGTTAAGTTATGTAATCTAATATTTCCTTCCCAGTGTATAATAATAGTATGACTTTTTCTCATATACTTCTTCTTGCATGCACACATACATAAAACAAAGTGTGCTAAGTTTGATTTAGCTTGTGGCCATATTGCGTTTGGATGATACAGCTAACTGATGCTACAATCACTTTTTAGTTGATGTCTTCTGATTGGACACATGTTTTGGACAAAGTCTTTTTCTATTAAAGACATTGCTTAAGTTTTAACAAGTCAGCTCAGTTTAGTTGAGTAAATCACAGTTTAAAATGAGTTAAGAGTTGGGAGAAACCTTCAGACACGAAGCTAATCAGATGTGTCACCAGTGAAATGACTCAACCGCTCTGGAGAAATGTAATGAAACTTGTGAAGTGTGATCAGCAGAAAGGCTTTTCTTTCCTATGAGCAGAAGATCTGAGTTTGTATGTTTGTGCCTGTCCAGGTTGGCTGGTGGGAGAACGGCCACCTCCGCCTGCGCTACCACCCCTGGTCTCGTTACGGCTCCTTCCTGAAGCCTCTGGACGACTCCCAGCACCTCCGAGTGGTCACTTTGGAGGAGAGGCCCTTCGTCATTGTGGAGCCGGCGGACCCAGGAACCAGCTCCTGCATCCGGGACTCTGTACCCTGCCGAATGCCCGTCAACACCAGGTAATGATGCACCATGTACAACATGTGAAACCCAGGTGTCAGAAAGAGAGGAGGCACAGGGACTTTTTTTCATGGCTGCATAGTACATCTGCAAGTTTCAGTTCTCAGTGGTTGGTCTTTTTTTGTATATAAAAAAATACACTAAAAAAAGATAATTGCATAAGTTATTATGAGTATAATGGCTTTTTATATAATTTAATATACCTAAAAAATAGTTTTATATGTCTAACTGTAGTGTTGAGTCTTTATTTTAGTTCTGTTTTTCTCCATTATTGTGCAAAAATACAAACTTTATTTTAGGTGCATCAAAAGTTCTCACCTGTGCATTTCAAATATGCACAGTCAAAGGAAAAAGGTTATTCTCAGCATCAGAAAATATTTCTTCAGACTTGCGTGGCATAGCTCTCGTGGTGCCGCGTATCGGTGGCTTCAAAACAATCATTCTCAACCTTCTTGGCTTTTAACAACAGTCAAACTGCCCATTAAAGCCATTAAAGCAAAATGTCACTCGCACACTTACTTCGTCACCGCGGCGGTGTACAATCCATTTTCTGCATGTGAAATGTGACTCATTGGGAGATGATGATGATGATGATGATGGTTTAAAATGATTCAGTATTACGGAAGCAAAGTTATAGAAAAGTAGTAAGGATGGAGTTGAAATGTGCTTTTCTAATTCGCCAAAGAAAGCTGCAGCTTAACATGAACATACGCATAGAGAAACTGAATGATAGATGTTACATTTTTCCTTTTGGTGAACTGACTGAAGCAGTTTTATTCACAACAGGAGTCAATTTACTACAAAACTAGAGATTTCTAACCTTGACGCCTCACAGTGGCGTCTCCTCTGAACCCTTATCGGCCCTGTAAACCTGAGTGGAAAGTAGAAAGGAAGTTTCAAAAAGTGGTTAGATTAGAAACCAAAAAAAAAGTCCATGGCTGTGATCCCTTGTGAAATTGAAATGTCTGGCCAAGCATCCGTGAACAGTAAATCTTTACCATCTCCGGGTGCTGTGTATATATAGAGGGAAGTATAGGCTCAAAGGAAGACTTCGCGTCTGGGATCGATAGATTAAAACATCACGAAATAACCTAATTGTCCCGCGGAGGAAATTAAGTTTTGAGTCATACGGTCCCAACTAAAACTACGCAATTAAAAACAAGGCAGGTTTTTTTGTTACAGCTGTTCATTAAATTCATAATTGAAACTTGACCACACGGCAAAGGGAGGTTAATTGCCTTTTAATCAATCCAGACATCATAACACAGATAGAAAATCAATAGCAAGAGATACTTACTTACCTGCACTTGAAAAACAGTTTTAAAGTTTTATTTTCTTATATGACGTATCATAATATATGTAGAGTAATATTTATTTTTAAATGAGTTTTTCCTCCTGTTTAAGTTATCAGGTTCAGCTGAGGTAAGTCAGGGGGAGAAAGAGAGACTGAGAGTGTGAGTGTGTGTGTGTGTGTGTGAGTGTGTGTGTGTGAGTGAGAGTGTGTGTGAGTGTGTGTGTGTGCGCATGCACCGGGCTCCTGGTCTATCCCAGATAAGCTTCTTTCCTGCGAGCACATGACCTGGCCAATGGGAAGATAACGACTTCATCCTCCATCAATTTTATTGGCTGAGAGAGAAGTTTGCTCTCGTGTTAATCAACCTACTTTGACCCAAGTTTTTTTTTTCCTTAACAGATTTTCTTCTCACTTGCTTGTCTCTCTTTTTTTTCTTTTTTTTGCATTTCTCATATTCTCTACACACACTGTTTAATTAATTACTTTTTTACCTGTCATTTCCTGCAGCTCGGAGACTGAAATGTTTATTTTTTTTTTTGCTTTTGTTTTCTCCTGTCGTCACCTTCAAGGACATGATTTTGTCTCCCTCGACGCTTAAAATGAGCATGTGTATAAATCACAGGCGCTTAAAGTGCACTGCGTTTTACTCCACCGCTTAATAACACAGGACTTACTGAGCTCCTCGGCTTCTAAATGGCCTCATAGATGCGTGTATGTTAGTTGAAAAATGCGAATGAACGTGGGTCCAAACTTCCAGGCACCTTGTGAAAAGACATCATATATAAAAACATATTTCACCTCATTGTTTGCACTGAAAAAAGCTCTGATAAACCCATTTAATGACTCATGACTTTGACATTAGTTTGACTTTAAAACCGAACTATTTTCCAAATGCTCAAGTTGTGTTGCTGTATAATGGAGCAGAGAGGTTGTCATAGCTAAGTGTCTCAGGGACCACAAGACGGGCTCCGTGTGGACAGCTGATGGAGGACACGGCAGCCACTGGACTCATCTGAATGTACTCAGATTGCCGTATGTGTGACCTGCTCGTGAGGCTTTCGAGGGGGGGGAGTGTTCACACACAGGAAGCCTCAGAGGAAAGAGGCATTCAGGGGCTTTTTCCAGAATATTTCCAAGGCTTACAAGGCGTCCAGGAGCACACGGTGGAATTTAATTCTGTTTTAATAATGCAGCATTTTTTCCAGCTGACCTGTCAAGCATCACCTCTGAACAAGACAGCCCAAACTGTCAGTATCGATCTGCTCGTCGAGTCCCTCTACAATAATTCATACCTCCCTCTGTCTCCTGTTCTTCCTCTCTTACGTGTCTCATAGGTACTCATCTGTCTGTTTTCTCACTCCCCTCCTTCATTTTCAGCCCGTCCGGGTCAAAGCATCCTTGATAAAACATCTTGAGATCTCATAATAAAGCACGTTCGCCATCTCACCTGTCTGTCTGTCTGTCTGTCTGTCTGTCTGTCGGTCTGTCTTCCTCAGTTTGGTGGTGGACGGCGCCGGGCCCATGAAGCACTGCTGCAAAGGGTTCTGCATCGACGTCCTCAAGCGGCTGGCCAAAATCGTGGGTTTCACCTACGACCTCTACCTGGTGACCAACGGGAGGCACGGGAAGAACATTGACGGGGAGTGGAACGGCATGGTTGGAGAGGTGAGGACCTCAATGTTCATTTTAATATTTTACTACATGGTTATTACATACCAACCTGGTATTTGGGTAAAACTGGGTTGTTAGTGCACCTTCCTGCTAAAGAACATACTTTATTAGTTGGTCTGTTGTAGATTTAATCTGTTGTTGAGTAGCTCCATGCTTGCATATATTGAATATGTTTAGCATGGTTTGGAGTAATGATTCATGTATTAGCCACGAACAGTGTCTCAAAAGAAACAAATGGTGCAACTTTAAAGCAAACTGGAGGTCGAATTTAAAGGCTTTGAAGGTTTACTTTTGTTTGTCTGTTGCCGTGGTTACCTGCAGTTTAATATCATGTTCCTTGTTTACGACCATTTGAGGTGCACTAATTTTAATTCATACCTGAAAATCAGTAAATGCTTTCTGACCGAGCGCGAGCCAGAAGATCTGCGCATTATCTTAAATTAACCGAGATTAGCATAACAACTGCGAGCGGGGGGGAAACAGGTGGTCTGGCGTTGTGCCTTCCAACACCTTGACATTTATCTTATTTGCATGACAATCAGCGATGAGTCCGACAAGCTCATACTCCCTGCCTCCATTTTTTTTTTCTGTGCCAAGATGGACTCACCTGGTCTTGGCTGCAGTTCTTCACTTAACACAGAGACCACCGAGCCTTCGTACTCTCTGAGAGGAAAGTATTTCCCTTAAATGTTTCCTTTAAACTTGCCTCCACATGCACCAAAATAAAACATTAATAAGCAAACTTGCAGCAAACAAATAAAACATCCTGGTGACGGAAACGCGGGTGAGAGATTAAATGTGAGTTTATAAAACTGGGCGCTCAGTTGGGACTTGAAAGAAGACACAGCTCGCAGACCGCATTTCCTCCGGGAGTTTATTCTAAAGTTTAGCGGCCCAGATCACAAACACGCCGTGGCCCTTGTTTGTGTGTGTCTCACTTTTAATTCTCCATTTTTCCTCTATAGTAGCATCATCCTTTTTTCCCTCATTCTGCCTTTTTTTTATTTTTTCTTTTGTTGTGTTTACAAAAAAAAGAGGTTTGATTCGAGGGCTCCCGTGAAATTCTTTTTATCCCGCCTCAAATCCTTTAAAACGTGACCTGGCGAGAGAGGATTGCACCCGAATTGAAGGAGAAGAGAGGAAATATGGAGGGAGGCTGTCAGAAAGATTAGTGCAACATAGGGTCAGACAGGGGATGCGAATGATCACAGTGTGTGTGTGTTTGCGGTCTCTACCACCGTCCCTGTGAAGACAGTTTTCAGATTTAGACTTTAAGTGAAAGTAGGTGCTCATTTATTCAGATTTTAGTGTTTCAGAATTGGTTTGAGGGTCAGTTTTAAGGTTATGGTTAAAACAAAACAGTGGATTATAGTGGTTATATACACAAGAGTTAAAATTGAACAGTGATTTCACACCTCAAAGTCTGTTTCCAGGTCTTGCATTTGAAATAATAAAAAAAATAGTCCTTTTGTTGTGTCTGAGAAGCTCCTCAGATTCACAGATCTTTTACTCAGACTGGACTTGCAGGATAAGTCCCTCGATCAGCGGCGCTTGAGAGAACAAACATTTGCTGTGTGATCATTAATAAACTTATAATCCAATGTAGATTCTTTCAATTCTTGTAAATGGCTTCACAAGATCAGGAAATACAGCATAATAACGGTGAGAAGATTTCTGAGCCTTGTTGGAGAAAACGTGAGCAGGCCGAGCTAACCCATCATAGCTCTTGAGGTATTTATTATATTTTTGCATTTCTGAATGTGCACAAACCAGCTAAAGCACATTGTATATTGTATTATCAAACCCAAAGCATGTAAGCTGCGAATACTTTGGGGTCTTTGTGTTTTACTGGGTCATGTGCATCATGTGAAATCCTGTATGTTTGAATGAGTGTGTATGTACAGTCTGTCTGTCTGTGTGTGTGCATACAGGTGTGTGTTAACATCAACCAGACACTGACAGTATCACCGTTTTATCCGTCCTGATGTGGTTGTTTTACAAGGCTTTTGTCTCAGATGGGCCTCAAAGACACAGGTGGTCTTTCTCTCTCTCTCTTTCTCTCTCTTCTTTCTTTCTCCCTCTCTCCGTCCCCAGCTGCCTCCTGCCCAGCTTCTATCAGTACCTCATTAAGTTGCTTAATTATGGCGGCAGACGAGCATGTGTGCACAGAAACAGCCGATTCTATGTGAAAACTTGTTATATCTCACGTCCTCCTGTCCTTGGTTATTTCCTGCTACCTGCTGCAGTGATTGATTTTAATCCAAACCAGATATATTGTCGCGAGCACAAAAGGATATCCCCTCGGCCGGCCTCCTCGTTGTCTCTTTAATTCCTCTCTATTCGTCGTCTCACAAAGTCCTCTCACACCCCGGACAAAGTTAGAATTTCACCAAGGCTGATGATCCCGCCTCCCTCAGACTCGTGTCCTTGTGCGTTCAGTGAAAGCCCACGCCCCGGACAATAATTTCTGCTATTTCTCAGAATGTTATTCAGCCTCACACTTTTTTGTCCTTCTTCCTCACATGAATGGCTCGCGATCAGGCAGTTATTTCCTGCGTCCTCAACATTTTCTCATCCTTAACTATGAATCATCCCGGTGTAATATTTTTTTTTGTCCCCATTATGAAGTCTGTGCAGCGTTGAAGTACTTCCTGAGCAGGAGTGTCACAGGTGCTGCTTTCAGACTAGCTTAGCTGTATTTAAATGTTTGAAATGACCTGAGTTGAATTAAATGGAATAATTATCCTGGCTTGATTGAGCCTGACAGGCACAGAAGCGATGTTCGCATGATATTTGTGAGTCATCATGCTTTTGTTGAAACTTTGAACATTCAAGTGTCTCTGAAGGAATCAAAGACAAACTATTGATTTTACAAATTAAACAAAAGTTGAACAGTTTTTTTTCCTGCATTCATCCACAGAAGGTTTACTGAGCAACAAAACTCTCCTTCCTTCCCTTCAGACAGCCATTAATTCCCATTAAATCCATGATTGTATTATGGTATAGCATTGTTTTTCATTGTGATATAATGATAAGATATGCAGACTTGCTTGATTTGGGTGATCCATCACTGTAAACATTTAGTTATATTTAATTATATTATGTAATTATGTTATGATGTCATTTCATGGAAATGCACCAGAAAGTCTGAATTTATTAGGAAAGCTTTATATATTTAAAAATGGGAAATTGCTCATTTACCTGATTTGTCATTATGCTGAACATTTGGCCAATTTTTACCAAAAATCTCTCATGTAAACAACATGTAAACAAGCCCTACATGAGACTTTTCCAATAAATTTGCATTTTGAATGGCCTTATTAAACTAGAATAACATAAACTCCACAAAAAGGGGGGTAAATATTCAAAGTTTAAACATCTTGTCAATTGAATTTTGCTAGTCAGGGTTATTTTAGGTTATTACAAGTATATTTTTGCAGTGTAATTACCTCAAACTTGTATACCATTTGGGCCTCTATGTCTTCATGTATTACAGGCATATCTGAACTAACCCAACTTTTTACTTCGGCTCTACAGTAATAACAGCAGCAACAACAACAAAGATGCACCTACAGAATAAACCAAAATATACCAAGAAGAAAATCCAAAGATAAAGCCATCACCATCACTCCCACTACTCTTTGATTGACAGGTGATAAGTAGAAAGTGCGATACATCGACGCGACAATGAATCAACAAGTGGCGAACACTTAAGTTGTCAGCGGAGAAGGAGGACTTAAAGGATTGTTTCTCTAAGAACGCCGTCTCGGTGGTGTCTGCTGAGGGACCGCAGAGCCTTTTGTCCTCACACAGTTTCTGGGGCCGGGCCAGGACTCAGACTAATGAACTTTTGGTCAGCGGCCAGTTTCTCTAACCTCGAACAGTCCCCCAGCTGTAGTCGGGTAACTTCTGTTTCCTGCCGGGTGAAACACGACGGAGCTACGAATCCCCCGAACTCCGTCACCTCCTGACCACCTGAGTCTCATTTACAGCTGTCAGAAGAAAGAAAGAGCTCTGCGGAGGAAAAACAGCCCGGCTCCACGCCAAGACACGAGAAAGCTGAAATACACTCGAATTTACATCCGCTGACTAAACCCGTGAAGTTTTTTTTTTTTTTCAAGCATCACTGAGGAAGAGCTTTGGATTTCCCTTTTCAAAGACTCTGAGCTTTTATGCACAGCACAGACTGAAGGCAACATATTTTAGGAGGGTGTAAGGTTGGCAAATGTTAGGATACTTAATATTTAAATAAAAGAGATACAGTACCCAGAAAATAGATAAGAGAGGACGATAGCAGGGATTTGCACTCATGAAATGTAATTTAAATGTAATATTTTAATATAAATGTAGTCGTGGTTGTTAAAAATATTCTTTTAATCTTTAAACTTTTAGAGAAAAGATCATTCTAACTTCAGGTGTGCTGTTTTTTTCCCAGGTGGTGTCCAACAGGGCTGACATGGCCATCGGGTCGCTCACCATCAACGAAGAGAGGTCGGAGGTCGTGGAGTTCTCCGTCCCTTTTGTGGAAACTGGCATCAGTGTGATGGTTTCTCGCAGCAACGGCACCGTGTCACCTTCTGCTTTTCTCGGTGAGTTGACTTGAGTTCATTCATTGGTGCCTTTTTATGAAGTGTGTGTTTATCTGTCAAATGGCTGAGTAAATGTACATGGAGTGTAGTGACAAATAAAATCTGTTTAATCACAGCTATGTAAATAAATCTAGGACAGATGAGGCGAATGGATTACACTTTTATAGTAATTAATTTAACTGCTTGTGTCACTGCTTGTGTCAAACATTAGTTTAAGTTCGAAGTAGTTCAAAGAAAATCTTACATGATTATTTCAAGACGCAGCATTTTCCTCTGGAAATAACAGGAACAGAAAGTCAAGTCAGGTTTATTTAACAGCTTGATCGGCGACACAGAGAAACTCAGAGAAAAACAAAAAATGAATTATATTTGTGCATTGGAGTATTCAGGCACAACTTTAATACAGAGATGATAAACACCATTATCTAAAAGGAGATATTTAATATATTTTTAATTCCCCAAAAATGGGATCTATAGACACATCGCCAAGCTCTTTAAGATAAGGTGAAATTCCCCCCAAAACTTTAATACATGAGAAAAAGTGAATAAAAGAGAGATCCCCTTTCTGTAGTCAGCTGTGGTGAAGGAAGAGCTGTACATAGACGTGCCCACACAAATAAAAACATTTGAACACTTATCAAGTGTAATATTTGCTTTAACATAGTCCAGTTAAATCTGCCATATATAGAGCATGAAGCATATATACTGTAAAACACATCCTGATTTAGATCAAGGTGCTTATTCAAGGTGTATCTCGCATATAAAAACCAACTAGGTTGTCCCGACTAGTCTGTTTACATGTTGTTCTCTCTCTGTCCTACTTACCGTGTTTGTGAAATTCCCTTTTGGTTTGATTCAAAAACAGTTTTATTTCCATTGTTGTTGTGATCTCGTTTTCTCGTGCAGGTTTTTGCTATGTAGTCAAAACCCGCTTGAACCAAATCAACCCAAAGTGATGCACTGCAGAGGATACCTCATATAAAGTTTCTGAGAAAAATATACAGACTCTGAAACAGAACGTAAAGACTTGCTGATTCAACTTCACCCTAAAGTGATGCGGTGGCTGTGTGTTACTGGGGGATAATGTTAAAGGATGCAGAGCTTCTTCGGTATTGACCCCCCGTTACTTTACTGCTGGTGTGGAAAATCTTTACAAATCCTCTTTATTGCCCGAGTGTTTACAAGAACTGAATGTTAGTGCACAACAGCACCCAAAGAAAAACATTCACAGCCTGCTGTATGTCGATATGTGGAAAAAAAGAGCACTTTATATTATGAAATATGAAAAGCTGCAGCATCCACAGGTAGTTGGACCAAAGGCTATGAAGGTTAAAGTCTTAATGAGGCAATAATCCATGACTGCAGCTTTGATTATTAATGAATTATCCTCTTTAAGGAGCACTGAAAGGATTTTATACTGTAAATCTACAAGCCAGCCTGATAAAATTATATATTTCTATGCTTTTTTAGAGCAGCATGTAACACAAACACAAATAAAAAGAAAGAAAATTACCATAAATTCTCATATATGTTGATAGTTGTAAATTTATGAGGAGTTTTTTGATCAGTTGGCGATTATTTCCCAGAATGCTTTTTGACAGTTAATAAGAAAAGGCTCAGACATGTTCTTAAGACACTTTATGGATTAAACTCGATCGAGTGTGAAAACTGGAAAACCAGCTCTTGGCCCTCCATCATAACCATCAACCTTTGAGCAAGGCACTTAACCCCATCAGATCAGACTGTGTTATATTGAGAAGTGTGAATGTGTGTGAACGAGGTGTTTAATGTCGAAAAACGCAGACAAAAAGAAAGTTTTCCTCCCTAAATAAAGAGTTTAAAAAGAAGTTGATCTCTTCTAATGCAGCTTGACTGGAGGCTCATTCATTGCAGTTTATATTCTGAAGGTTTCTGCCTCAAGATCTGTTGAACGTTGCATCACGGTGTGTTTGCAGAAAGAAGGTGACAGAGGACGGAAATGTTTAACATCAAGTAAACCTTTTAACTGAAGCTCTTTCTCACTCCAGTCGCTGTGAAACATGAGGAATGTCTGGAAACGACATGGGTCTGAACAGAATGAGGTTTCACGACCTGAAATGTCTCGTTGTCATGTTTTACATCTGCAGTTTTTCTCAGTTGTTTGCAAATGTTTTGAAAGCTTGGCTCATTTTCTTTAAACTCAAATACAACCAGAAAAAACAGACACTCCACAAATCTCTCGCAGAAGTATGAAGTTTCATCTTCAAATGACACACACACCATCAAAAGAATCGACATCTCTAAGAAGCAACTAAACTCTTAGCTGCCCAGTGGAAAACACATGGATTTTTTTCTGCATAAATTGTAAAGAAAGACAAAATGAGGCTGCAGCGTGTCTTCAGTTTCAGTCTTCGTGGCCTTGCTCTTCCTCTTGCTACGCCACACAGGAGCTCACCTGTGTCCCGTCACTGCTTTGCCAAAGCTCGGACTGCTAATCGAACAATTGTGCAACATGCGTTTGCCCATGTTACAAGTCTGAGTGGATGATTTCAGCAATTTCAGCATTTTGAGTGACAGTCTGCTGCACGTGAACACACGAACGAAGACTGTGCTTGCATGGAGAGAAGTGTGTGTAGTGTTTTAAAAAGGTTTAGAGCTGCAGTCTGAGTGTAAATCAGCAAAGTTGGTTGTATTTTAGCAGGACTGGTTCAGGGAGTTGGTAGATGAGTTAGATGTTGTGGTCATTGTGTCTCATGTACTAGTATTAGTGTAAGAAAAAGTACAAAATCACATGTACCTGCATCGTGTGAATTAATTTATTAATGTGCATTGTCTAAAAACCACATGCCTATATGCCTACATGTGAAATGAATTTCTCCATGTAATAAACAAGCAAAATGTGTTTCAGAAGGGTGTAAAACATACTTGAGAAAAGAAAAAATCCACCTCTTGTCACCCAAAAATGAAGGAAACCTTGTCAATGGCTGTTTATGAGCATGAGCAAGTGTTACAGGTTCGATTTGTTCCTTTATTCTGAAGATGTGAGCCTTTGAAGGGGTCGAATAATGTGCTACAAGAGCGCTGATAACTTACATAACCCTGTACTGTGAGTTGTAAATGATCATCAATTATGTAAGAGGCCTTCATTTCTGACATGCTTTTGTCTCCCACTTGAAAAGCTTCCCACTCGTGGCTTTGCATCTCAAAGCAAAGCTGCCAGCCCGGACTTTAGATTGGATATCCTCACCATCCAAATGAGCTCTCACAGTAAAGGAGGGCTGATTTTTTTCCTCTTTTTTTTCATTTAAATAAAGTATATTTCTCAAAGTTGGCCTCTCCTAAGATAACACCTCTTAATTTACTAATCTTCTTAGACTAATTCCAGACATTTCTAAGCATGAAGAGATAGAGAGATGAGAGGAGAGAGCTGGAGGCAGAGAGAAATTAAAACAAAGAGAGAGAGAGAAGCATAAAGAATGAGAGAGAGAGAGAGAGAGAGTCTTGCCAAAATGTACCAATATAAACCAAACACAAAAGACTGAGGGAGAGGTTGAGTGGCTTTGATAGAGCGAGCGATAGAGCTGCTGCTTCAGATATTTTCAGACGTTCTCAGATGTTTTAATCTGAGCAGCAGCTGGTTGACATGCTGCTCTGTATGTGTGTGTGTGTGTGTTGGTGTGTATCTGAGTGTCTGTGTTTCTCTGTGTGTTTGTTGTGTGGCCAGACGCGATGATAACCCATAGAAAAATGACTTGTTAGCAGAAAAAAAGGCTTTCATGCGTACTGTAAAGCTGCTCGTGTGAATACACCACAGTACACGTTCTGCTCCAGATTCAATTTAATTTCAAATTTCAATTTAATTTAATTTCAGTTAAATAAATTATACCATAAAAAAGCTGAATACGCGTTGTTTCGAACCAAACAGGCATACTGGGAAATGGATGAAAGGTGTAGCTGGCACACGACAACCAGATGGTCATAACTCTACCTCTACTAAGCAGATAAATAAAAGTTTTAGATCCTTTTATAACACTCTTAATTCATCACAAGGCAATTTAGATAAACAGAAGTTTGATTTTTTTGCTGATCTTAATCTCCCACAGTTAACTGACAGAGAAAGAGACTTTTTAGAAGCACCAATAAAACTAGAGGAGATCTCTCAAGCAATCAGAAGCATGCCACCAAATAAATCTCCCGAGCTAGATGGACTGCCTGCTGATTTTTATAGAACATTTGAAGATATTATAAACCCTGCTCGAGGTCTACTCTGATGCATTTAAAGCTGGCACCTTACCACAGTCTACGCACACTGCAGTTATATCTTTCATTCACAAAAAGGGGAAAGATGATTTAGACCCTAGTGGCTATCGACCTATTTCCTTACTCAACTGTGATCAAAAGATTTTAGCAAAGATATTAGCAATTCGCTTGTCAAAAGTCATTGGAAGTATAATTCATATGGACCAATCGGGCTTCATCCCAAATCGATAAAGTTCCGACAATATTAGACGGCCAGTCAATTTACAGTGTTTAGTACGCGACTCCACCAATCCAACAATTGCTTTGTCACTAGACGCCACTAAGGCTTTTGATTGCGTCGAATGGACTTATCTTTTCGAAACACTTGAAAGATTTGGCTTTGGGCAAAATTTTATTACATGGATCAAAACGTTATATAATACTCCCTATGCTTGTGTTTTGACAAATGGTCTTATATCTAATCCATTCCAGCTGTACAGGTCCACAAGGTAAGGATGTCCCTTAAGTCCGGGCTTATTCGTGCTTGCCTTGGATCCTTTAGCGCAGAAACTGAGGAATAATTCAGATATACATGGGATCACAGTGGGCAGTATTCATCACAAACTTTTACTATACGCAGATGATATGTTAGTACTACTAACACAACCAGAAAAATCCATACTCACTCTAATAAACTGTATTAAAGAGTTCACATTATTATCTGGATATCACATCAATTGGAACAAATCTGAGGCCAATGCCTATATCAGGCTATTGCCCATCTACCCTCTTACATCGGTGGAAATTTCGTTGGGCTTCGAAAGGCATCAAATATTTAGGCATTCAAATAACACCTGATTATAATGATATGGTCCGAGAGAACATTAACCCACTGCTTCAGCAAATTAAATCAGATTTTGGCAGGTGGACTAAAATCCACCTTTTGCTCTGGGGAAAAATACACTCTATTAAAATTATGTCTCCACCTGTGATCTACTACATATTATCTCACCTTCCTCTGAATATTCCCGAGTCCTACTTTAGAGACTTTGACACCCTTATTTTAGATTTTCTCAGAGGCAATTCACATCACCGTTTAGGAATAAAGAAATTACAGGCCCACACAAAAAGAGGGGGGTTTTCTCTTCCCAACTTCAGATGGTACTGCTGGGCTTTCAATATGAAACACACACAAACGTGGTTACCTAATGACGAGACAGGAGATAAGCCAAGTTGATTCCAAATAGAGGCTGAAGTAAGTGGAGGGCTGTCCCCTTGGTCTGAGTTATTTCATACAAAACTGCAGTTACAGAATGATAACCCTATTATCGCTAACACTAAATTAATGTGGCATAAACTACATAGAGCAGGCCGTTGGGACTTTTTCAAATCCCTCCATGCACCTCTATGGAATAACGAGCAAATTCTAATTGGAAACAAATCAGTTGGCTGGACTATTTGGCAAAAGGCAGGGATAACCTATATTTTACATTTATTTGATAGCAATACTAAGCACTTTTTAAGCTTTGACCAAATAGGTGGATAGATATAAATTACCACATAATCAATACTTGAGGTATGTCCAAATGCAAATACCTGCCCTATGGGCAGCCCATAGGGCTAAGGATTAGATCAAATTCAGGTAGGGGCATTACTCTTAAGATCAAAAGTTTATTACAGGAACAATTAAGTGACCCAAGGTTAAGAAACACTGGGCAGGGGACTTGGCTATAGACATATTATTATATAGGATTGGAAATCATGTTTAAATAACATTAATACAATGTACAAAGAAATAGGTAATAGGTTTATTCAACTGAAAATAATACATAGATGGCATCGGACGCCACAACAACGTCATAAATGGAACTTAATACCAGCAGACTCTTGCTGGAAATGTGACAGGAGTGGTGCCTCTATACTACATATACTCTGGACATGTCCAGCACTTAAGGACTGGTGGAATAACATCCATCAGATTATATTTGAAGTCCTGCACAAAAACTTCCAAATCTCTGCAAAACTGTCTATCTTGGGATCAACCACTGATCTTCAGAAGAAAACGAGATCCGGTCACAGGCTGGTTGTTGTCAGATGTTTGGTACAGCTACAGATTAAACTGGATTCTTTGAACTTTCACATGACTTAATCTGTTAAAATATGCCAAGACTTGGAAATCGAATGAAACTGGAGCACTCTGCTATCATGATCAAGATAAAATCAGGATTTCCTCAGTCTTCTTTTTTTTTTTCTTGTAGTTTTATCAGATGGTTTTATAATGACCCATTTTCACTCGACGGAGCAGTCATGTTCATTTCCTGTTACTGTAAAAAAAAGGACTATTTTCTCAATAAATAAAACTCCAGAAACACACAGGGTCAAAAGATAAAGACAGTTCAAGTGTTCAACCTTTACGTTTTCTGCATTTTTGACTTTTTTACTTTCAGGCGCGTGATTTGAAGCAAGTCAGGAGTGGACTTGTATTCTCCCCCTCATAGACCTGATCCTTTAGTCCAACTCCTTAAGGGATCTATTTCATACTTACACAGCCGCAGTAGTACATCTATCCATCTGTCAGAGGAGATTTAGGAGACAATCTGAGACACGTCATGGTTGGACGGAGGTGCAGGGCTCCCAACGCCGTTTTATCTTAAGACCGCCGAGCCACCCGGCCGACAGTGACTCCATACTGTAGCTTTGTATGTGTGTGTGTGTGTGTGGGAGTAAGTGGATGGCTTGTCGCAAAGTGGAAAAAAAGGGCAGCGAAAAGGTAAAAGGCAAACGAAACACACAGCCAAAAGGTCAAAGGTGAAAGAAACAATCAAGTGAGAAAGAAGAAGTAAAGCAAGCGAGGAGGCAGGACCATTGTTTCTGATGGAGTCGCCTACAAAAAAAAACTCCCAGCAGTTTAACTACAGGTGGTTACAGGGAGGGAGGAAGAAAAAGACAAGAGAAAGAAGAGAGAGAAAGACAAAGAAAAATCAGAAAGTCTGAGTTTCATCGGAAGTGATCAGTGACTCATAAGATGTCAAGAAGGAAGAAAAGATGAAAACAAGCAGGATTCTGGGAGCCTGCTGAAAGTTAAATACTGAACATTATCTTGGTTGTTCACAAATATATAAAAATATGAACACACAGTAGGATCTGGATGTCGGTGCCAGATTTCTGATGGATGTTTTGGAGCCAGCACGGGCCACAATTAGGCAGGTGGTCTCTTTTCTCTCTCAGGCCTGAAGCTTATTAGAGCGATGAATTAAGCATTATTTTTACATCCTAAAAGCAACTGAGCATTTATTTTCTCAGACTGGTGAATAAACTACTAGTTTTGGCTCCTGATTATGATTTAGTCTTAGTCCTTTGATAAAATGTAGATTTGGTTTTGTCCAGTTTTAGTCGTTAGAGTTTTGTTTCGTGGTTTATGAAACATTTCAGCCCAGTTTTCATCATTGCATTTCTAATTTTTATGCCTTTTAAGCATTTTGAGGCCACGGTTGTCCGCGTATTTGACAGCGGAGGACACTGTTTAAGATGCACGCATCTGCATGCACGCATCTGCAACATCACACATAAGACAACATTAAAACAGTAATTACATCATTTGTCCGTTCATCTCTCATATACATTATTATTTGTTTATATTGGTTGATGAAAAATTTGATTACATTTCATCACTGCTCTCATTTTAAAAGCATACTTCTGGTTTAGTTTCAGTAATGTTGTTGTGAAAGAAGAAGAAAAATGGCTGTTTAAATATTTTTATTGTAGTTTTTATTGATAAAACGAACACAGACTGAAAGCAATATTTTCTTTGGCGATTCGTTTCCATGCATGAATTATCTTATTCAAGGCCCAACAGCTCTTTAAACATGATATCACAGTAAACTGTGAAGGACTGATCAGATAAGTGGATTAGATAAATTTCCATTTCATCGGGGAATCAAAAGAAGTGGTTGGCTTTTGTTTTTGTTCCTCCTATGACATTTAGACTGTAAGTAATATTGGCAGCATGAGTATGTTTTTATAGGTTTATTTCACCACAAGTGGCACCCTGTTGAGTCTCAAGTATTTGAATCTGTTCATACGTCTTAATGGCCTGACTGTGAATATATTTCCACATGTAAATACAAATACAGTACATTAAGTTACTCACCATATGTCATCATAATAAGTAAAGCATCCACAATCCGTTAAACTGTGGCTCTGGTGATTTTCAGTCACACTCTCCCGTCGAGCTCACGGAAAAGTCCAGTATTTAAAGCATAGGAACACTTTCAACGACTCTTTAAATATTTAAGACCGTCCACTCGGGCGCCTGCCACCGGACACTCATTTGATGACTCTGTCTGCTCTTGTTCTGGAGTCCAGACTCTTGTTAACGCAGGATTTTTTGGTCCGCAGGGTGAACTGGGCTCACTGGGTCACTAATTCGGTGCAAACTTTCAATATGTGTGTCTTTACTGCAAAGTCCTAAACCTTTGACTACTGTACTTTACGTATAATGCAAACTAGTGGAGTTCTAAGCTATTTCTAATTTTGAAATGCTGGCCATTCAGCATTAGAAAGAAAAATAAAAAAGACTTTTATCCATGTGTTTACTTTGCTGCACGACCTTCAGTGTATGTTATTGTGCGTTAAGGTATGAACATGTCCGTTCATTAACAAAACAGTTTTATTGACACGTCTCTGTGTTCTCAGCGACTCCGGCTCTGTATATCACCTCGATACGCCCACTGAATGACAAACAGGCAGAGAGGCCTTGTTAGAAGCGACACGAAGCCTGGGCGAGCGAGGCGGGACACAGAGTCTAAGCCCGGATGATAACAAACACTTAAACTGTCAAGGGACCCAGTAAAAAGAGGGACGTGAAAATTGAACAAGTGAAGAGGAGTAAAACGGGGAGAGAGCGAGTGTGTGTTGGAAGAGGGGGGAGTCGGTCAGCCGACTGGGCCGTCGCTCACACTGGCAATTCAGAGATAAAAGCCTTTACAAACAAAAAGTGCAGGCCAAACCATCAACTTGGCCTTCAACAGGAGCTTCTGAAGAGTTTGTGTGAATTCAGCTGTGGTCGATTTATAAATATATGAATTAAACCTTTTGCAAGTAACTAAGTGTGTGTGGTGGAGCAACACACTTCATGTTAAGTGCTGCACTGAGGCAACGTTTTGCCTAGCAGTAAAAGTACAGGTGTCGCTAATAACAATAACCGCGGCTCTTTTCTGTTGAAGCACCGCAGTAAGCACAAAACCCACGACCCGGAACTGAAGCAGTTACATGGAGTTCAGCCGGCATTCATTTTATCGCTCACGCTTACTTTTCCCTTTTGGGATGTGCGATTTTGTCATCTTGCGCCTCATCCATCATCATCCTGGATTCAGATTTTAACTTTTAATTTGAGTCTATTTGCATTTTATTGCATCTTTCTCGAATCAAAGTCAGTGATGATCTAATAATGGAGACGCTCATCCTAAAAAATAAAATATCTGACCACAATTTTATGATTGTTGTTTATTTCTGCCTCCTTTTAAAAAGTTAATAAGCCAGACTACATTTACAACACTTAATAGACTCCAGTGTCTGTCTCCTTCATATTATTTTGTCTTGCCGTGATTATTATTTTGTCTCCATCCTGCAGAGGCGTGTTGGCTCTCGTCTCAATTCGACTGTAAAAAAAAAACAAGAAAAACAAATTTGCTCTTAATAAACTCACCTTGTAAAACGAGGACCGAATAAAACAGCGGGTTATTCTGCGGGACCTCCAGTCTCGTAGGAGCCAATGGGATTCGACGTGAATCTAATCGGAGCGACAAAAGGGAGCAGACAGCTTGCTCAGCCTCGTCACCTTGCCCCGTCTGCGGCCTCTACGCGCCAACGGGGATGCTCGGATGTCAGCTCATATATAAAACATGCAAACGGTCGAGCAGTGAAGTCTGTAAAGTCTTCATATCTTAGTATCTTAGTTCATATCTGAGTAACCCTCCGATTCAGGTGGACGCATCAGACAACCGACCGTAGAGTTATTATCAGACGTTCCTTTGTGTGGGGTTGGTGAGACGTCCCCAAATTAATGATGTTTTTACTAAATAATTCGCCTGCAGTCAGATACAAACACAATCAGATCTTTGTCAGCTGCTGTGATCAAACTGTTTGAGATTTAAATAAAAAACATATTAATGAGTGAGAAAGAACACTGTCTCACAATAAGCATGACTAACACGGTTATCAATTTTTGATAAAGTTACAGTAACATGGTGTGCTTTTCCTCCTTCGACGGTGCATTTTATTAAGTGTTTCGTGCTTTTAGGTCGTTCCCAGTTCTGCAGACAGTTAGTAACGGCTCTAATAATTCACTTATGATGCGTAAAAGGCAATTTTATGAGTTAAGTGGAGCTGAAATAAGCATCAAATGCTCGGATATTCTTATAGTCACAGCAGGTATTATCATAGAGGGCTCAAATTATACTCTTGAAGTGCATTTTTAACCATTTAAACTGCTCAAACCAACTCAACTCCATCAGTTTTTGCACTTCACATGACAGTCTAACTCCCTTATAACACATGCCAAAGATGCTTAACTCTCTCTTCCATTGATTGGTCATTTAAAAATGCTTTTCTAAGGTGCAAACATTTCCTGGGTAGAAGTGTTTGCTTACATGCTGTACATTAAAAAAATAAAACTTAAATGACAGAAAAATCATGCTTTCAGTGGTTTCATCAATGTATCACAAAGAGCTGCGAGCAAAGCGTGGTGCTAGATGCATTTGTCTTCCAGGTGTGTATTAGATAACGCAATATATGCACATAATATTTGCATAATAACCACTCCAAGTACATATGGCGGCATTAAAAGACGAAGAGGTGGGACGTAGAGTATGAAAATATTCTGGTTGTCATATGTTCCATAAGGAGACGGGAATATTAACAGAGTCCGTGTTGTCATTGGAGAACACCTCACTGTAATTACCCACCATAATCACATCATTATGTTAATGTAAATGCAGCGAGTGGCGTGTCAGACATACGGCATCTTCGTCCTGTGCTGCTTCTCACCACAGAGACTTTCCTGGGTTACTATCAGCGTTTAGAAAACTGAGGTCACCTGTTTGAGTTCCCGGACCTGCTGGGAACATGTTGGCGAGCAAAATGAATAAGTAATGCTGTCACTTTCCTGAGCAACTGCTGCTTAAACGCCCTTGAGGAAGGGTACGTAAACCTCATTAACCCCCACCTTAACCTCCATCTACTGCTCGCCGGCACCAGAACCAGACTGCGGTCATACCTGGCAGCTCCCAGGTGTGCATTTTTAAAGATCATCACTGACACAGAGCACATGTCTCCTCTCGACTCGCCCGTGATTAAATACGGGGCTAAAAATAGACCCACCGTTGTCCAAAATGGATCTACTGCGACTGGAAAGCAAACACCGAGAGCGCGACTGTGAAATAAAAACAATAAAGCTGCTCAGATCTTAACTCAAAGCTGACAACACGCGGCCGCAGAGCAGAAGGAAACAAATCAAACACGACCCTCAGTGTGCGAGGCGCGCCGCGTAATTATTTACACACTTAAATTAAAACAAGCGGACTAATACACATCGAAGTGAGTCTGGCGCTCTGTCCGGCGGTCGGACGAACGCAGCGAGACAAAGAAGCTCTGCGTTTCACTCGATGTTTTACACAAACGCGCATATCTCGAAAGAAAAACATCACAAACACGGTGAATAAAAAATACAACAAAACGCTCCTCTGAGTGAAATAATGCGGTTCAGCTTCTGATGTTAAAGCACAAGACCAAAAAAACATTAACTTTGCTCAAACGCTGAAGCACAGTGTACCGTCTGCCATGCTGGTGCTGTTGTATTTCTTCGATCTTCTGTACACAATAGTAAGTTATCTCTTTATTAAGTGTCTGTGCGGTGTAAAACAGTTCAGCTGCGACAAACCCGTCCTTCGCGAAGACGTTTCCTGACAGGCAGAGTTTATGTTTCGCTCGCATCATGCGAGACTGATGCTGATTTAACTGTGGTCGCGGCTGAAGTTTGTGGTTTCATTCGACTGCGCTCGCCTGAAGTGTTTCTAAAATACTGCCCCTCTTGTATGTATAAATACGGCTGAACCAACATTAAAAAGACCCCCAGTGTGATGCATAAAGCTGAATTCAATCTTCAGATGGTGCTGTATTTTTACTGGATTGCGTTCGATTATACAGTACAGTAAACTGGTCATTTACACCACAGTGCCTTCAAGGGTGGTGATTTGTGCTTTATAACTTGAAGAATCAACTTGAACTGATGTGGCGCCTTTTTGAGAGGAAATTTCCTGCAAGCTCGTTCCCTGTGTTATAGCTGATGCTGTAAAAAAGATCCCGAAGCCTAAAGGAGACTTTTCCAATTTTTTTCTGATCATAATTTTTGTTGTCGACCACTTTCTTGTCCCTAACATGGCAGAGAAAAAAGGAAAGAATGGCAATTTCTGTGGCCAGTCTCCGAAAACAGGTCACATCAACCAGATTTAGACTTTCTGACAATCGTTGCTGTCGATCAAAAGACATTCAAGTGACATGTGAACATCAGGCTTTTTTATGTTTGTGACTTCATGTGCTCCCAAAATACGACCTCAAGGGTGAAAACTGAGATCACATTATCACAGCAAACGGTGTTCAAATAGATTACTATTGACATTAATGTTGATATTTCATCATGTCATTAATCCTAAATGAGGTCTTTGCAGAAAAGCTAGGGTTTTTCAAAATAAAGGTTTTCCCAGTTTTATCAAAGTAAAACAGAAACATCATCTTTATTCTTGCTCCTTCTCTGTTAACAATGAAGTTAATGTTGAGGTTTTTGATTCATCCACTGTTGGCAACTTTTTTTCCCTTTCTGTTTATATGATTTTTTAAATTACAATACACCTGATGATTAAAAACAGAATAAAACTAAATGATGTGTAAATGAAACTGCACGTTTCCGCACCTGTGATATTGTCCACACGAGCTTAGAAGGAAATAGACCAGCTGCCTTTAAGTCCTCATGGCACTCAGTCTGACAGCCCAGCCTTAAAAGCATATTAACCCTGTCTGGCAGTAAGTTTAATGGATAAATCCAGCGGCTGTCCACCTGCTACCCTCGCTGTACATCTCTCTGAAGGGGAGCGTCCACTAAAAGCCTCCTATGTAAACAGCGCCCGATGCTCTTTCAAATTGTCAGTGCGCAGTTCGGTCTGGCGTCTCTTCCCTGATGCGACGCTGGGAAACAAAGGTGTTGATGAGTCGACCCGGCGGCTCGGCTCGGCTCTGTGGTGCTGTTTGATTAGCATTACAGCTGCCGTTGGTGTCGGCAGAAAAAAACCCTCACTAATCTGGCAAATCTCAGAGGTGTCAGACGGCGTTTAGACTCGCACCTACTTCTTCAGTCTCCACCCAGTTTTTATACCTGTACGTTCTTTGTCATGCAGTTAAGGAATGACACTCATATTTATTCATTTTTATGTAATGTTCAATGTGTTGCATATAAAAATTGAATAAAACATGCTTGGTCCTCCAAAAATACTTATTCCATATGTCCGAATACCAAATAGTAAACGAGTGTGGCGCTTGTCTCATTTGGCAGCTTGTATTTACGGTGATGTTGATCTGATATAAATTCAGTGTTGTGTTCCTCCCTCTGGAGCTGTGCTAAACACCTATTGACTTAATCAGTATTACATTTATATATACAATATAATATATTTGTAATGGTTTTTATTACACAGTTTTTATCATATAAATATCTCCCCTAACAAACAACCCATGCTGCTGAATATACTGTATATACTGTATATAACATACTGTCATACCCACCTACTGAGGCATTGTCTGCATTTTAATGTAAATATTTGTAAATAACTTTGTAGTTTGCCATATTTGTACATAACTTTTTGAAATTTACCATTTATATTCATATTCTAAGTTATAAAAATGGTTCGTTAGACATGTTTGTGGTTTTTACATTAAACAAAATCTAACTTTTTTGCCTTCGGATTTTATGGTTTTTTGTTGTGATTTTAGGTCCAGTGTGTTAAATACAGTATGTCAAAATGAAAAAAATAACTGTAAAATCACACATGTGAGGTTGTGCTGAAAAAAATGACATGGAACAAGGCATGGTAAACAGCTTTTAAGGTGAAATATAAAGGTAAAATCAAAAGTAGTCAAAAACCCTGGACTCCAGAGGCTTAACTGTCTAATTGTTTGTCTAATTGTGAACTTCCTTTGGCTCATCAGTCGGAGGTCTTATAAACTTCAAAAATACAAATGAAAATGATTTTTTTTTTACCAGCCAAAGTGAGTCATAGTTCATGATGCTCAGCTATTCTGCATCACGATTTAGTGTGTTGACTCAGTCGTGTAAAGTACAGTCAGTAATAATACTGTTTTTCTGCTGTAATGTGAACACCTCTCAACCCTTCAGGAAGAGTACAAACTGTGATTTGACTCCTATTAAACAACTTTTTAACCAAAACATTTAAATATTCTCATTTCACTTTTTCTAAACTCAGTTTCTTCATCTTCGTCCACTCACGGGAGACATTTGATAAAGTGACACTTCACAGACGACAACTTGTGAAACTTTATCTGATATTTTGCATGTGTGTGTGTTTATGTGTGTGTTATTTGCAGAGCCCTACAGCCCGGCGGTGTGGGTGATGATGTTTGTGATGTGCCTGTCGGTGGTGGCTGTCACTGTCTTCATCTTCGAGTTCTTCAGCCCCGTGGGATACAACCGCAGCCTGCAGAGCGCCAAGAGTAAGAGACGGGAGCCGCTCCGGCGTCGGCACGCCAATCAACATTTCATTTCACCACATTATTACCAACTTGTCACTTCGTCAGTTATGTAAGCGAGGGGGGGCTGATTTGAGGAGGGTGTTTGCTCAAATTATGCAAAGCGTCCCACTTTCTTTTTTTTTTGTCTGCACATGAGTCAAAACAATCACTGCACACCCACAAACCGGCTTATTTATTTTTAATGAAACAAACACTGACGCACGGTGGTGGTTGATTTTGACAGTTTTACAGTACTTGTCAGTTCATCACTTATTCCAAATGTTTACCGGCTGCTCGTCTTCACTTTAAATAATCAATTTTGGAATTATTATTCATTACTTTCTAATAAATTGACACAACTGGAATTATGCTGAATTGGAGTGACAGGTGGATGTTTTGTTCGTCGCTGGTTGTCAGTTCTACCTTCGTCTGAGCTAAAACACCTCTGCGTTCGTCTCTCTTCAAACACACATTCCTCATTAACTATCTTCTTATCCTTCAAAAACACCTCCAAAAAGCTCCCTCAATATCCTTAAAATAACCCTCAAAAAACTCAATCACCACTTCAGTCCTCTTCTCCAGGTTGGCTGTAATGAACTCTGCTTTAATTAGGAACTTGAATTCCTTTGTTTTCCTCCAGTTTAACTTTTAACTGCAGAAAAGTTGACAACTGAGTAGATTTTTAAAACCTTCTTATTCGTTCGCACTATCCCCACCATCATGTCTCCCCTCAGACGTGCAGACATCACCATCCACATGCCTTTGTTTATTGTACACCTTATTTTTCCTGGTTTGGACTTAACGTTGGTACTTCAATTTAAGGGAAACTAAAGCTTCCAGCTGTGTGGCACTTTGAGGACTGTTCTTTTCTGTTTCAACGCGACAGCACCTCCGCGCATAAACCTGGATCTTTAAAGATTTTTGACCGGCCAGCACAAACCCTGACCTCGGCCCCGTCCAGCACCTTTGGGATGAACTGAAATGCCGAGCGTGAGCCGGACACGGTCGCCCAAAATCAGCGTCCGACCTCGCCGAAGCTCTTGTGGGAGCAAATCCCTGCAGCAGCTTCAACATCTGCTGGAAAGACTCAAAGCAGAAGAGTGGAGGCTGTTAGAGCTGTAGATTAGTGTTTGAGAGACATGTTCACCAAACACACAGTTATAACTCAACTGTCCACATACTTTTGGCCACGTTGCATATTTCACTGGTCTTTAGCACTATGACATATTCTCATTTCATCCATTTTAAGATTTGATGCTACTTAGCCTCCTACCTTGTTTAATGTGTGTTTAAAAAACTCAAGATCGTTTGAATTATTAAACACAGCCTCTCTCTCTCTTTCTGTCTCTCAGAATCAGGTGGATCAAAGTTCACTATAGGAAAGTCCGTCTGGCTGCTGTGGGCGCTGGTCTTCAACAACTCTGTGCCCGTGGAGAATCCCAGAGGAACCACCAGCAAGATCATGGTGATCACTCACATAGCATATAACCTTTGTTACAACAGCATTTAAATCACTTAATATATTTTTTTACTCACCTTGAAATACAGCCACGAATATGCAACCTAGATGTTTCCAATCAATCACTTTTAGCTCTGTTTTGACATTTAGGTTACTGACCAGAAACCAGAAACAGAAACAGCATTTTTAGACCATAAAGTTTAGTTTTACCTTACTACACTAAAGATAAGTCTATTGGTTAAAACTCTTATGACAGGTGAAATCATAAAACAGTACACCTCTTGACTTCTTTGTTTCTTGTATTTTTTCCCCCCAAACATCAGCACATGCCTAATTTGCATTATCAAGAAAAAACAATAAAATCTAGGATCTTTATGAGCCGGTGCAATCAGTTCGGGAGTGTTCGTTCACTTGTTTCACCACGGTGGTCTTTTTAATACCTGCTGCTTCTCTCTGCCCTCGCTGCATGAAAAGAGAAATCAGTCAAAGCCTTTCCTCCCGTAAAGAGCCACGGGAGGTTAAAAACTTGAGGTGTCTTCTTTCTTTTGACTGTCTGCCCAAGTGCTTTTCCACAATAACTCCAATCATTTCAAGAGCTCATTAGCTGCTCAATGGGCTTTACAAAAGGGGGTCAGAGGAAAGAGATTTTGTTCCTTGTCGTTGCAAATGTTGTAGTTTTTAGTTAAATTTTAGATTTCCGGTGTGTCACCTTACAGGTAGAGCAAGACTGAAGGTCCCATTAAACTCCTTTTTCTGTCTTTCAGGTGTAGAAGATTTTTAAAATGGTGTTTTAACCACATTCGCATTTTCCTTTGAGAACAACATAACTTCAAATCTGATCCATTTTTTTTACCAGACATAAAAAAAACACAACAAAAAAAAAACTAAACTAAATCTTTAATGAAGGCTTTAAGGCTTTCCTCTCTCTTTATTCATTATTTTTACTCCTGTTTAAATCTATTTGGGGTCATCAACGTCAGTCCCAGCATGCACTGGATGGATAATTGATAACCATGTATTATTGATATTATATATTAAAGTTTTAATAGGTTTTACGTTGGCCCAAGGGTCGTGAAAATCACCGGGGAGCCTTTGTAAGCGAGGAGTCCGTCCTTCAACCTTCCCGTTAGGACGAATCCTCCTGCTGGAGCGTCGTTGAGCGAAACATTTAATCCTCATTCGCTAAGATTACTTCTTTTTAAATTATGCCTCAGTTGCCAGAGCCATGAGTGTACATTTTTCATCTTATTCATTAAGAAAATTATGCAAATGAACTTTTGGCATAAACACGGAGCGCCGTGGAAGCAAATAGCCCCCGTTCATCACAGAGTGCGAGTGCATATTTAGTGCTAAGACTAATCCACATCCTCTCGCTCGCTTCCTGGCTGAATGTCAACAGTGCGACATCTTTCAGCAACAGAAGAGGCACTTCTGAACAGCTAAATGTCTTTACGCCATGTCCTTAAACCACCTTGCAAGGGATCTTTTATATGTGCTGTAGTCATTTTGGTCAACTTAAGATGCAATAGTACAATATAAAAAGGTTGAATTACAAATAAATATCATATTAAATTTTCACTTATACGCAACAGAATAAAGAATAATTCAGGCAATATTCTATATTTTCATTGTCAACCACACATTCAGTAAAAAAAGAGCAAAACCAACTATATGTGGACAAAGGAGCTCTATCATTTATGTATTAGAGGTAAAAGTACTTTTTATGCAAAACAACTATGTAAAAATGTTGCAGTTTTATGTGGAGTCTCAGAAGATTATATCTTCTGGATAGACACACATAACCTTCATCTGCAACTATTTGCACTTTATTTTAAACAAACAGCATAAATGTATTGTGTATTATGTAATATATGAGTTAGAGGCACTTGTAGGTGGATTTATTTTTCCCTAAATGTTGCTTTAGCAGTTTGCAAAATAAAAATGAGTTATGGCTGCTTCCCTCCTTGTAATAAAGTAAAGTAGCATAAAACATAAATACTCACATAAAGTACAAGCAGCCTTAAATAGGTCCCTAAATATAATGTTAATTAATGTACTGTATTTTTCATCCATGACTATGACAGGCATAATGAGATGTGGGCGCGATAAAAAAAGTACTTTCTTGCAGGACTCTGCAATGTGTCACTTTATCATTATTATAAATTTTATGTTCAAGTAAGAAAAGGGAGTGAGGAGGCTGACAAATACGACTCTACCCTCCAGGCACGACAGACCGTCAGTCGCAAGTTTAAGCAACGAAATGCCAAGAAGTGAAAACAATGTCACTGGAGTCTTAAAATACTTCCACACCTGTCAGCCTCGGCCCTCGTTGATCTTCTTACTCCGCCGCGCTCCTCCCTTTCAGGTGCTGGTGTGGGCCTTCTTCGCTGTCATCTTCCTGGCCTCCTACACTGCCAACCTGGCCGCCTTCATGATCCAGGAGGAGTACATCGACACGGTGTCAGGGCTGTCAGATAAGAAGGTACAGACGGGAGGGATGGATGGATGGAGGGATGGATGGATGGATGGATGGATGGAGGGATGGATGGATGGATGGAGGAATGAATGGAGGGATGGATGGGGTGACTGATGGATGCGTGCATGAACAGGTGGATAGCCAGATGGACTGATGAATGGACGTGCAAGACATTTAGCTTTGCAAGAATTCACAGTGACGTGTACCTTTACATAATGCCTTTTTTTTTTTTAAATTTTTATAAGTAAACATAAAGAGATGAGAAAACAAAAAAAAATGCGTTCATCCTACAAAGGTTGTCTCATCTTTCTCCAAAACAAGTCGGCATCTTTGAACAGCCTGAGTTAACAGAAATAAGGTGAAATATTGTGTATACGCCTCCGAAATGTTCCCTCTCCCCGATGCATGCTCTTTTTTTTTTTTTTTTTTTATATATTCCTCAGTGCAGTTTCAGCAAAACCCACATAACTGCATCTTGCTGCTCTGACACTTAAATACCTCATCTGTTTTATCAGTCGCCCCCCTCAGCTCTTCAGAAAACTGTTGCAGAGAGGCGCTTCTTTGAAAGTGAAGACTCTGAGCCTTTGTAGCAGTTCATCCTGCGGCAGGGACCGACTCCTCTCCCTCCCCACCCCCTTTTTTTTTTTTTGTCAACCTCTCTTTGACTTCCCTCTTTCCCTCTGCAGCTTTAATCTCTTCCCACCTCTTCTCCCCACGCAGTTTCAGCACCCGACGGAGCAGTACCCGCCGCTGCGTTTCGGCACGGTGCCGAACGGCAGCACCGAGGAGAACATCCGCTCCAACTATCCCAACATGCACCAGTACATGATCCGCAACAACCAGAAGGGTGTGGAGGAGGCCATTGACAACCTGAAGACCGGGTAAGGACGGGAGAGGAGAGGCTTTGTGATAATAAAGAAAAACTTAAAACATATGAAAGCAAACTAAAAGGAATTGAGTTATAAAACAGAAAAATGACACCAAACAAGGACAGAATCTGAGGAAAACTGAGAGATAATACAGAATATGTTTCATTTATTAGTCTCCGCTATTTTATTTAGTGAAAAATATTACACACCCATGGTCCTTTCACACGTGTGTTGTCATTTAATCCACCTAATTAGACCTCATGTGGGACTGTTGTTGATTGACACCATCCTAATGGGAGTTAAAAAAAAAAAGGTCAGGCAATGTTTACCTTTGCGGTGTGGCTGAAGGCGAAGGAGACAGGAAATTTAGGTGTAGTAGCAGTCCACAAATTTGTTAATTTTACAGCACTTTGACAAAAATTTTCCATTCAGTGATTTCTGCCACTTTCCAGATAATCAACCTGCAGTTTTTGGATCAGAATATGAACAAACAGTATTTCCTGAACGAGCGGTCGGTCACACCACTTCTTTCAAACCGGCTGAGCGTTGAATAAACTCACTATTCTGTGTTTTAAAGTTCAGTCAGATTGAACTCCTGACCAAATTAGCTCAACTTCAACCTGAGCAGAGGTTTAATGAGCCGCAGCAGCAAACACCTGTGTGGGTGTGCAGTGTGGGGCTTGAAGCTCTCCTTAAGAGAAGTTTCTACGAACAAACAGTTAAGAGCAAAATATAAAAACAATTCATTGAGTAAATTGTTAATTCATTGAGTTAAACTGTCCTCCTCAGGCTGAGAAACATCAACCAAAGTAGTCTGATGTGCAGGGTTGATAAAGGAGCAAGAAATGAATGAAAAATGATCCTTCAATGGTGGACGTTTCTCTGGCGTAGTTTGGGTCCACTTGTCGCCTTAGAATAAATTATTAATGCACGCCAATATAAAGTTACTGAGTGATCATCTTTGTCCCACCGCAAAACATTTCTGTCTTTATTAGGATGATAATGAACACCCCCGAGCTCGGAGCAAGACTTAGAGATTCTTTCTCTGAAGGTGTTTTGAAAGGTCACTCTGGATCAACACCGTCTCTAGAAACTTCACCCAGCTGAAGACAGTCAGAAATTCTTGTTTTAAACAGCTTTGTGTTCAGATTACAGCTCAGGAGTCTTCTTCTTCTTAAATCCATCTCTTGGAGTTAGTGTGGACTGATATATTTGTAGAAATGAAAGCATAACACGTATAACAGATGTCTAAAACACTGAAAAACCCCCCTACTGCTGATTGCCCGTGGAGTAAAAGAAGTCAGGCATTGACTGGAAGCCTTGTTGCCGAGAATATACTTCCACTATCGTCCACTTTAGTTTCAAAAACTCAAACTCTCTGCTAAATTCCTCCTGTGATTCTCACATCAAAGCTATACATTCTTCAACAGCTCACACCGATACCTCTGCTCTTTATTTATTTTTTTTGTTTTAACTTAAGGCGAGGCTGTCATCCACGCCTCGTTTCAATTAAAGGACGCTTTTGTCTTTTTTTCTACCCGTTAGCGCATTGATCCGCCCTCGCCCCCGGAGCCTCGGCTCACTGTTGTTGTAACCTGTGCAGCCCCATTAGGATCATGGCTACTAAACGAGATGGAAAAAAAAAAGAAAAGAAGAGTACTTTTAAATAAAACATGCGAGTGGACGCAGTGCAGGGGGAAAATCCTGCTATCTCAGCACCGGCTGCCACTCAGGCACCACTTGTCTTCAACAAGGGGGGGGATTTATTATCTGCCTGTGGGGCCACAAAGTACACAAAGCACTTGCAATAAAATATACACTTGCTCATCTTGTTTGAAGTGGGAGGGAGGGGTGATGTTAGCTGATGTAAAAGAGGGTTCAAATGTTTAATCGGACACACACACACACACACACACACACACACACACACACACACACACACACACACTTTGGCATCCCTGCGAGTGGTGGCCGCCGTCTTTAGCAGATCTGACGTACCGTGTTATTAAAACTCCCATGATGCATTCCCTTTTATCATCCTCACTCATCCTCCTTGTTCCCCTCATATCAGTTTCTACCTCTGTCTCATTTCAGTCCCTCGGCCTCTCGTCGCCGTCTCCCTCATTATCCGCTGTTTATCTTCCCATCGACATCCCTCTCCCCACCTCTCGTCCTGACATTATTTACGGAGGAAACATTAGTTTGCGCCGTCAAAGCGAAGCGCCATGAAGATCCCCCCGTTTGATTTCAGCCACCAAACATCATTTCTCCATCTTTGTCGTCCTCGTCTCCCCCTAATTCTTTTTTTTTTGTCTTGTCTGCTCTCTGGCCTTTTCCTCTTCCCTCATTAACTCCTTGCTCTCAGCTCATCAACTCCTTTTGCTTCGGCTTCGCACTTCCTTCCCTCCTCCTCCTCCTCCTCTCTCGCTCCAATCATTATCTCCAACCCCTCTTTTCTCTCCTTTTCCTGTCACACCCACCCTCCTTTCCTGCACTGTCTAACCTCCTCTTCACCTCTTTTCAATCTTCCATCCTTCAGCGCGGCCCGTTCTCTCCTCCTTCTCCCTTTCCGGGGAAAGACTTTGGTTTATACAGCGCCGAGACAACCCGAGTGGGAATATAAATGAATGTGAAGTAGACGAGCAGGTGTAGTTACAAATCCATCATCAGATCCGCACATATTCATCACCAGTGTGAGCCGAGCTGATGCATTCAATCCATTATTTTATGATGAAGCGCTTCAGCCCGATTTTCCTCAACTCGCCTTTTCTTCTTCCCAGTGAGGGACGTCAGTGGATGTGATTAATTATATTTGTGCGTTATAGTTTGATCTATTTGTTATTTTTAAGTGTTAATTATACAACAAAAAGATGGTTTTATTGTCAGCCTCTTAGTTACAGTTACTGGAGGTTTGGTGAATTTCTGATGGCTGTAAAATCTAAAATTGGCAGAAAAGGAAAGCAGAACGGCTTCATATTAAGGCTGAGTGATAATTCAGTACTTTTATTAAGATGTAATAATATTAACATACCAAAACTTTGAGTTTTGAGCACAGTTTCTTTGTAGACTCCTCTGATGTAATGCATAACTGTGGAAAAAAATGAATTACAGTTCATTTCTATATGGAATTTTACACATTGACATTGATGATATTGGATATGATGATTTCTTCTGCACAGTCATCAGTGTATATCTATCCACGGGTTTGAAATGTGTGTCAAAACAAACATTTTGGCCGTTCTTCCATTTACGGCATGGCTGCAGGGCAGCAGTGTTGCAGCAACAGGCGAGAGGATGACGTATTTTTATAGCATACAAAACTAGGGAGAGTATGAAACTCCTGAACAACATCAAGTTCTGCTCATTCGCGGTATTCGTAGTGTGTTAAGGGTTTTTATAGTGATAGTGACAGAGGTGCATCGCTCTTAGAAGTCCATGAGAGAGACTTACTTGCATCACAACCTTCCTTTTTTGCATTGTATTCTGGTCCACTGAGGCTACTGTAGGAGGAGAGTTGCCATCTCGGCTTCCTCCTTGATGAATAGCTTTCTGCGTTCTTGTTGAACCTTGGCGCAGAAAGACGTGGAGAAAGACGCTGCTCTGCCTTAGGTGTCTTTTTTTTTTTTTTGCCTCCATCGTCATTTAGCTCCAGGTCAACAATTTCCATGTCCATGTTGTAATTTTCCTCCCCCTTCCCTCCCCCTGCAGGAAACTGGATGCCTTCATTTATGACGCCGCCGTGCTGAACTATATGGCCAGAAAGGACGAGGGCTGCAAGGTAGGAAATACATCTCTGTCGCTTCACGCTCATACATAGTGGGAGCCATCGTAGGAGTCCCTCTGCCCTGAGGCGACTGTGTGCTGCAGAACTACGAGATCTCCGATGTGCTCGGCCTCTTCTTGTGGAAAGAGTGACTTGCAAGAGAAGCACAATGAGCATGTCAAATGAGGTCTACATCTGCATTAAATAAATCAAACACATCTGACGCATTTATGTTTGTCCCTCGCGGCCTGTAGCTTGTTAATATTGTCATTTCTGGACAGCGCTGGTGTTGATTTATTTATAAGTTTGCATTTGATACAGCTCCCGCAGCGAGAATGAAAGTCCTACCCAGTGATCATTTGTAATAAGGTCTGTGGGAGGCCCGAGCTCCCAGCAGCCTCATACAGCAGCCACTGCTGCAGTAATTATTACAACTGATGTGGATCTATATTAATTCCTCTGCTGAAACAATATCCCGTGCTCCAGCTCTGGGATTTTTTCTGCGGATGTCGATATTAGAGCCGAGCCAACTGTTGTGCATGTATGCGACAGTGACAGTAGGCAGAAAATATTACAGCAGAATCTCAGCTCATTTCCAGCCGCTCATGGCCATCTGTCTCCCTGAATCCATTTGCAGACTTGTGTGTTTTGCGGGCATTTTTGCGTGTGTGTTTACTTGTCTGTTTCGTCCCACAAGGTGATGACCATCGGTTCTGGGAAGGTGTTCGCCACCACGGGCTACGGCATCGCGCTGCACAAGAACTCCCGCTGGAAACGGCCGCTCGACCTCGCCCTGCTGCAGCTGGTCGGAGACGGTAAGACAGAAAGGTGGAGGGCGGGGGCGTTGGGAAGGATGACGATGACAAAATAGGCGTTTGAGTCACAGAAAAATACCTCAAATAAAGCAGAAATTCAGACATTTTCATCTATTGTTACTTGAAAAGGTTGGAGAGTCTTTAGGTCACTGCAAGTCAAATGACAGAATAAACTTTCATCATCGTTAACAAAATAATTTGCAGTGCAGTTTGCAAAGTCACCTTTCTGAATTGAAAGTCAGAGAAAGACCCATCAGTCACAGTTTTCCTTATCATGAAAACAGCAGCAGGGTTGATGAATGTCCTCGCTCGGTAACAGAATTACAGCTGTGTTTTTATATTATCGGACATAAAGTTTCTCAGAAAGGAGGTCGGGGTTGATGGTAACTCCACTTCCACATCCCAGTCTTTACACACTGTATAGTTAATAATAATGTCTGGGTGCTCGTTGGACTTCGACACCAGAGACTTTAAACCTTTAAAACAGTCCTTCTATCACCTCAGCCAAGTAGTTTTAGTTGTGTAAACCTAACCAGAGAAACTGTCCAAAAAACATGGCAGAAAATGTTCTTTAGACTCGCTTTTGGAAAAGTAATTTTTACAGTTTTGAGACTATTTTTTTGCAATTTCACTGTCAAAATATTTATGTTTTTTTTCCATTTGATTCAGTCTCGGTGGGGAAACATTACTGAGTTTCATTTGGCTCTCTGAACATGCTGTGCTCATTTCACAAAACCATTAGGGGAACTAAGCTGGAGAACTTTGTTTGAGGCCATGTGGACGCAGCCAAGTTAAATTTGAAATGGAAATCTTATTATCCGAATGTGGCTCTTCTGAAAACACTTGAGCACATTTGAAAATGCTGGTCTTGTTTTTCGGATGGGGGGCAGGTGTGATGGGATTGATGAGGGTCAGAAGAGGAAGGTCTGAAGAAGAGAGAGGAAGATCAATACAGAAGGTTAAAGTGAGGAAGAGCAGAGAGGAAGAGGAATGGAGGTGTGATCTCGGTTACAGCTGTCAGATAACACACACACACTCGGCGTCTCTTTGTTCACACACTCTCACGTTTTCCCTCTCACCTCTTTGATTACACACACATATTCAGCGCGACTCCCTCGAATTTCATTTCTTCATCTGTTGTTCATGCATGTCGTTGTTTTTTCACCAGTCACCTTCGATTTGATTTGATTTTTTTCCTTTCTAAAGCTGTGAGATATATTTAAACAGTTCCTCAGAGGTCTTTTGTTTCACCCAGACGCCGAGAGATGGTGAATAACTTGCACACAGTGACCTTGACGGGTTCCAGTAAATTGGCTTTTCAGTAGTCCCAAGGATTCTCAGTATTAAAATAATAACCTGTATTTTGTATTTGTAATGGCAGAAAAACAGCAATAAACTGAATCCAACAGATGCATTCAAAGAAAAAAAACAAACCATAAAGGTTATCTAAATAGTTGAACTATTGCATTTAAGCTGCTGATGACATGAAGTATAGTTATTTCACTGGATGATACTATGAGTATATATACATGCACACTAGTATGTTATTGATGTGTTCATGCATGTAAACATGTATGCTCCGGTTTCATCAACACCACATAAGGAAGGAAGAAGTCTGGGAAATGAGAAACAAGAGGAGGAAACTTAAGTCAGGCAATAAATAAACTAAAACATAAAAAAATGCATAAAAACTAAAGTGATGAAAGTATTACGGGGGATGATAAACGACCAACACATTAAAGTGAAGCTCAAATTTGGACATTGGTTTGGCCTCATATTCAGATTCTATAGATTTTAAGGCGCCATTAAGGAACGTGTGCAGAAAACCAGATAAAATAAATAAACTCCATGTTCCATTTATTAATCTCAAACTTCTTCTGAACAACACTGAAGGACTCACTTTACTCTTCAGGCTAATGGTGCTCTCTATATCGAAACCTCATAACCGACACCCGAACGCAGAGCATGGCTTCATCGCCCACACGCCTCCTCTTTTTCCCGTCTCTTTTCTCCGTCTCTGCTGAACCTCAGTGTCACATTTCTCTCTACACCTCCCTTTGCAAAGTGTTTTATTAAATAATTCATTTGAGGTTGTTTGGTTTCCTGATGAATTATGAAGCTTTACATCAGGTTTTGCTTTTGAATTCCTTCATTATAAGTTGGCAAGTCGCTGCAGGAGGAGTCTGTGCTTTTGTTATATTCTCATGTTTTCACCTGCAGATTATGAGGTATTTTTTACTTCATCGCAGTTATGTAAAAGTGAGTGTTACATTTTTTTTTTAGCATTCATTAAATTCAGAATAACGGGGCCTGACAATGTTTCGCACCACAACATGTGGACGATAATTGGTTTCTTTGACTGGCGCACACAAAAGTCTATTTCTCGGATGTGTTAGTTATAACTCATCATCCGAGAACTTCGATACTGAATCTGATGGATTTTTATTTTAACAACAACAACTGCGAATATTTGGACAGGAAAATAAAATTCAGCCTTTGGCTTCTGTTGATCTTAAAAAAAAAAGTTTATTCACAGAAACAGAGCTCGCCTCTTTTAAGCCTTTTATGTGTATGTACACTTGTAAAATTCAGAAAATAGGAACAGTACCAAACAGCTTAACAGCAACAAAGGTAATAACAGACCAAACATAATGTCGTATACTGTATAATCTCATCATCCAGCAGATAATTTAATGAAAATGATCCACGTGGTCCTGAAAAAGCTACTTTACATGACCTTTTAGACTTTTTTCTTGACTGTCTTCACCATATTTTGCCATTTTCAGCCAGTTTCTGCCAAAATCTTACATCCTGTGATTATCACCATAAAACCGTGTTGCGAACATAAATCTTGTCTGTATATCAAATCTTGTAAGTAATAGCTTGAACTCAGCGTTAAGTCACTCATAACCTTAAAAAATAGAGGAAAGAAGGAAGTGTGGAGCTGCTCACGACTCCTTCCTTTACCTTTGATGACGTTGCTAACAGCCTATTTATGCCTGTTTGTGTCAGTCGTGGTCTTTTGTTGTGTCACACATCACCGCTTGTGATGCGTTCAAGTACCCGTAAGATGAAATTCTCTGAAAGGGGATGTAGATAAAACCTTTAATCCTTTGAATGTTCTCTTTTAACAGCTCCTATAATTATGCAGTAAGAGTTAACTAAATCCCCCAAAGTTGAGCATTATCTTCATTTTAACTCCACACCACAGAAAAAGAGAGATTTGAGCTTCATCAAAGTTACATGCAAACTTTCAAAATCATTTCATCATTAGTGACATGAAACTAACAGGTTTCCAGTTGAAAAACAGCAAAAGCAAAACTGATGTTCATCTTTATTTTGGATTGACTGTAATGTTTTAGCAACCTCAGTTCAGACCAGAAACAAAGAGAGAGAGCAAGACAGGAAGCCCACAAAGCCGAGAGATGGTGAATAACTTGCACACAGTGACCTTGACGGGTTCCAGTAAATTGGCTTTGCAGTAGTCCCAAGGATTCTCAGTATTAAAATAATAACCTGTATTTTGTATTTGTAATGGCAGAAAAACAGCAATAAACTGAATCCAACAGATGCATTCAAAAAAAAAAAACAAATAAAGGTTATCTAAATAGTCGAACTATTGCATTTAAGCTGCTGATGACATGAAGTATAGTTATTTCACTGAATGATACTATGAGTATATATACATGCACACTAGTATGTTATTGATGTGTTCATGCATGTAAACATGTATGCTCCGGTTTCATCAACACCACATAAGGAAGGAAGAAGTCTGGGAAATGAGAAACAAGAGGAGGAAACTTAAGTCAGGCAATAAATAAACTAAAACATAAAAAAATGCATAAAAACTAAATTGATGAGAGTATTACAGAGAATGATTGGTTTGGACATTGGTTTGGCTTTCTGTAGATTCTGTAGATTTTAAGGCACCATTAAGGGACGTGTGCAGAAAACCAGAAAGAGGCAACAAAAACAGTAATCGGACGCTTTTATAATGTCTTGAATAAACTCCACGTTCCATTTAATAATCTCAAACTGAACTCTGAACAACACTGAAGGACTCACTTTACTCTTCAGGCTAATGGTGCTCTCTATATCGAAACCTCATAACCGACACCTGAACGCAGCGCATGGCTTCATCATTCACAGTCCGCGCACTCCGAACCCTCAACAGGTCCTGTAATTGTTCCTCGTAATCCATCCCTTTGTTAGAAAATCCTGCTTTTCTTTTTTCACGACCGGTCAGTCACCAAATTGGCTCCTCCGGGGAGCAATTTAGCCCGTTTGCAATTAGCGAAGCTCGAGAGTGGAGGTGGAAAATGCCTCAGTGCCGACAGTGACAGCGGCTCCCACGGGCAGCGAACACAAGAGGCCGACGGCACGTGGATACTGAGAAATGTTCAGACTGAAAACCGTGAAAATGGAGGGTTATTTTTTTTTTTTCGTAAAATGAGACATCTGGTTATTTTGATGGGGTGATGCCCTATAGGGTGATGTACAAAACTGTTGATGTGGAAAACCAATTTTTTTAAAGGACTGATCCTCCAAACTTTAATTTAATTTAAAAGTTCTCCAACCTCAACCCAAGTTATATATTAGAGACAGACCTTTATTATTCCTATATTTTATTCCCTTATTCCTAGTGTGAAAGTGTATTTTCCGTATTAAAGTTTTCTCCCTCCTATTTGATCTTTCCCTGTTTTATTTTATTATTCTTTATTATGTTTGTTTTCATAAGTTCAAGTAACTCTTCCTGCAGATTTTTCACAATAAAAGACTACCAGAAAAGGGAGGTGTTCTGCCTTTCGAGCTGCTGGAAGGCTTTTAATGTGGAAGTTCAGTGTTTTTTCTTGGAAATTATGCAGAACTTACCATGAGATCCCTTTATGTTTGCTGTTTGTTTGCTCAGACATCATTATCAGCTTTTATTTTCAAAAATGTATTATATTCTGCAATAAATTGTAGTATTTTGATTTATCTAATGGCCTTAAAAGTAGTTACTACTTGTTGAACTGTCATTTTGGAGCGGCGTTGACCCCCCCCATTTGGTGAAACACAAACCCTAGGCGAAGAGCAGATGCGCTGCCGTGCTTCTGATAAAGGAGGCGTTTTGAAGATTCGGCAGCTGCGTGGCAAGTCTCACTCGGTTCCAGCAGACTTCTGAGAAATAAACCGTCTTCAAAGCGACATGGCGAAGGACCCAGACGCGAGAATATGATACAACTGCTGATGCTGCACCTGGGCTCAAATCCCAAAGCAGCACGTATCCAAAGTTCGCCTCTGCTCCGCGACTCCTTTGTGTCACTCACGTTGATTCATGCTGACTGAGCAGAGCCAATAAAAAACACCTCGCACATAAAAGAACGATAAAAGTGAAAACGTGAATGCGAACAGCTTTTGGCACCGAGGGTGGAACATGCTGTAGCGGCGAGCACCCTCGGGAAATTGATTTCTTTTCATTTTTTTTCCTTAAGATGGCTGTGAGTCTTCAGAGACCCAGCTGTTGATTTTAATTTTACAGACTGAGAACAGAGCCACAGATATTCCTCTGAATCTGCGATTTTGTTTTTATGTTTAGCTCGGTCACACAGCCAAAGAAAAATCCACAGATCATTTGGGATTAACGTCTAAAAAGAAATAAACTGATGAATAAACAAACACTAGAAATGGTGAGATTTTCTCTTCAAAAGCATCCTAATCCTGACACATGGCATTATTCATCTATTATCCTCTGACACAGAATGCTTTAAACATTTGTACATCGTCTCACGCTGCAGAAACCTTTAAAACATTCACCTCAGCAGGCTTATTTAATATAAATGTTCCTTTGAGTGAAAATTAGTTCGCAAGGTGTCGATGTTCGGTCACCGTCGTTGCCTCCTGATCCTTCTGTTTTTCTGGGAAGAAGAAAGGGCAGAATACGAGACAGGATGGTTGTTAAAGTTGAAATTGCTCTGGCGGTTGGACAAAATCTTCTAGCGCTGAAGTTTGATAACCCCCATAACTCTGAGTGGCGTGCAGAAGCACCCTTGAAAAGATGAATAATTGTAGGGATCCATCTCCTTAGAGATTAAGTAGACTTCATCATCTCCCAGAAACATACAACTCCACCGACTCCTCCCGACCTGAAACATGAACCGTCTCCGAGGCTGCTTGTCCAATTTTTTTATTTGTGCATTTTACAGGTCGGACGATGAAAAACCACTTTCAGTCAGCACAAAACAATTTCTTTCGAGATGCAGCAGCTATGCAATGACACGGCAGCAGAAACAGCCGCGGCTCGTGTAATTTACTTCTGTCACTCACAAAAAAAAAAAAAAAATGCTGTCACAATAACTTTAAATGATTCGCTGTTTTCTGTCACGTACGACGTTTCTCTCCCCGCAAAGTTCACTCTCAGTTCATCTACAGTTATTCATACTTTGAATATTGCTTCTGTTTAGAGCGTCGCTGAGAATAAACTGTAAACCAATATAAATATGACAAGGAAAAAAAAAATTAAATGAAATATGAAGTTGAACAACAATGAAAAATGAAATAGGATCAGGCCGAAGCAATTTCTTTGTTTAACAAGCTGGCTTCTATCTCCATTATACTGAAAGAAAAACATGTTTTAAGTGTAATAAAACATTGTGTATCTTGATAGATGCAAATAATTTGAAATTGATATTAAATAATGAATGAATGAATGAATAATGAACCATAATGATGATAATGAAGACTACTCGTGCTGTTAAGACCTTTGCTCCTGAGGTCTGAGTAGTGAGGAAAAATTCAACAAGTCTTCAAAGATGATTGTTTTTCTGTGCCTTCCAAAACTCCTCAAATGATAATAAAATAGTTCAAACACAGGGAGAATGGTAAAACTGTAAGTGGTTGGTTGGTAAAGCTCGGGGTCATTGTTGAACAAATCCAAAGAAGCAGACTGTTCCTACAAGAGCAACATGTTGTTTTTTATGACCAACCATCAAATTTTGTTCAAAAATAAAAATGATTACCGACCGACTCTTCAAAAAAGTAGAAACCGTATCACACTCACTCACGCTCAGACTGAGAAAACCCAAACTACTGTACCCTAACTTCCTCTTCTGTCTGTGCGACTCGTTCGGTTTGAGCAACAGATGAACAGATGAAGCGTCGCGCTTGTAACGAGGCCAATCCCTGTCGCTCTTTAAGGGACTGACTGAGAAGCTCAAACACAAAGTACAAAAAAATCAGAGGATCTTCTGCCATCTGCTGCAGGATGTTCCCTGTTCGCCTCTTTGTGGAGGTGTTCCAGGTGATGCCATGTGTATAAACCTGCTCCAGGGTGGGATACCTCCTCCTATTGTGCTTTTTTCCTGCATAGATTGGATAAAGGAGACGTTATGTATAATGTTACTGAGGGGACAGAAGAGGGGGGGGGTCATTGTAAAGCTCTTAAATGGAGAAAGGCACATTCTCTAAGTTAGAAGTGAAATGTCTTGTGAACAAATCACTACAAAATCATTAAAAATAAACAGAAATTAAACATGAATTAAATTCTTTGTTTGCATTGCTTGTTCTGCTCTTTTCATGTGTGCAGGTGACTCCTCCTCTCTTCTTCATGAGCAGGTGAAAGAGGTGAAAATTGTCCATCAGCTCTTTGTGGGAAAGATTTTCTCCCAAAGATCAGCTTCATGCGACAATGCCTGCCACGATTAACATATTTACAGGGAGATGAAGAGAGAGGGAGGATGTGGAGGGAGAAATCAGTCGAAACTTGATGATTTGCATTATGGGAGCGAGCGGCCGATTGTCAGGATGCGAAGAGTAAGAGATGCAGGGTCGATCCAGTTGAGTTCGCCATAATTTAGCTGTCAAGGAACGTTTGAATTCCCACACATGACTGTCGGGGAAGCGAAGGGCGGCACATGGTGGTCCATGTCGGAGGCGGATTTGTGTTTTGTTTGAGCGGATTTGACATTTCAGTCAACACGGTCGAGTTGCGGTGGTCTAATCTTCGCGGAGGGGGTTTCCAGACGGCGTTAATTAACCCGGAGGTCGATTAATATTGTAACTGTGAGCTTTGGGAATTGGAACTTCCTTTGACTGGGACATCTTCAGAGTGTGTGCAGCCACCGAGTGTGTGCATGAAAGTGTGTGTGAGTTAGTGCACATGAGTCTGAATAAGTCTCTGTGCATATATGATCCTGATTTTCCCTCCGACTGCCTGATTCTTTTTGATTAATGGATTAATAGCCGGCGCTGAGAGTCCCATTACGCCGGAGCTCAGAGTGTGTCACGTGTGTGTGTGTGTGACAGTTTGAGGAGGAAGTGTAATGTTTGTGTGCGTCCACCACCCCCCCACACACACACATACCCTCCACCTCTTTCATCTCCCCTGCACTGTTGCGACGCCCTGCCCTCATGCGCCCGCCTCGGATGCTGAGGCCATTTCACAACCTGCTTCAAAGGGCTCCTCTCACTTCCAGCCGCCGCCTGTAATTCACACTTTCTCTTTCCAGGCTCATGACTTCTTCTTCCAAGTGGCCTTAATTCCTCCTCATGCTGCCTCTCCCTCTCTCTGTGCTCTAATTTTTTTTTGTTTTTCATTCATAATTTACTGCGCTTGTAATTTGTAGCATCTATAAAAGTAAAACAGTTTATTAATCGCTTGTAATCTGTAATAAAAGATATTTTGCACTTTTACACAAAATTTTCCTTCCTTTCATCTTATCTTTTTAGTTCATCAGTCTCGTTTTTCCTCCTTTTTTAACATCATACAAACACGGCTTCACTCTCTTCTCTCATTTCTCTTCCCTGTGTTGCATTTCATCATCTGTCCCTCTCTTTTTTTTTTTTTTTTTGGAGCACCACAATAGACCCCTCCTTCTCTTCTTCTCCCTTCACATCTTCAGCTTTGCTTCTCTTGCTTCTTTCTGCTCCCTCCGGGGATCAAACACCTTGCTCTCATTACAAAGGAGCAGTAATCCCCTTTTTAAATTTTTCTTTTCTGTTTTATTTTCTCTTCTAGTGCAGTCCTGTTTCAACTCCTTCTCCACTATTGTCTTCACCTTCTTTAAGTCTTCATCTTTCTTTTGTTTTTCTCACTCAACCACAACCTTTAACCTGTTTTTTTCTTTCCCCTTTTTCTCATTCTTGTTATTTCCTCTCTTTCTGACCTCCTTGTTGTCCCTCCGTCTTATGTCTTGCAGATGAGATTGACATGTTGGAGCGTCTCTGGCTGTCGGGTATCTGCCACAATGATAAGATCGAGGTATGAAGACTTATGCCTTTTCGCCTCTTTTCCTCTCCATCAGCCTGGCACACAGTCAGCTTCTGCATTGTTTTAAGATAGAACTAAATGTAGTCTAACTTTTATCCTGGTCAGCGAGTCAGTGAAGTTTTAAGTGGGACAGTTCAGGCATTGTCCACGGTGCTGATCCTGATGTAGACCCTGAACAGATGCAGGTACTCTATGTAATGTTTGGGTGTTTTTTCTTGTATTCCTACTGGCAGATATCACCAAAATCAGACTTGATCAAGTTACCAATATAATCTAATTTTTTCTTTCCTTTATAATATGATGAAATCAGTAAATTTAGGAGAGGAAATGATCTTTTTTCAGTTTGTATTTACATTTATTGTGTGTAATATTTGAAAAGAGTGAATTTTATCCTGCATGAAATAAAAATTGATGAAATTGATGATTTTTTACAATAAAAAAGCCACTTGATGGAAAACTAAGTGGAAAAATAAATAACAAAAGAGTTTATGATTCTTTTGAGCAGTTCATGTCATCAAAAGTTGTCACCAGCTTTAAGATGTGGTCTTGTTCGGTAATATTACACATCCACACTTCTGTCAGCTGTCAGGTAATTTTGTTATGCTCAGATTTTCAAACACAAGTAACCGCAGCCTAACAGAGGTGAGCCTACATCTTGTGTTATTGCACACAGGCCTCACTGAGACATCCAGGGATGTCTCTGCGGTTATGTCGTGTTAAACAAGTTCAAATTATATTGATGTTACTTGGACAAACAACGGCTGTAAACACCTCAGTAAATGTCTGCGCACATATTGGGTGCAAAAGCCACCACAGGAGGCAGAAACTTTAATAAAAGGCAATCGTATTTTTTGATTCAAGGGCGAATTCTGCATTGCAGCAGATGAGAGCTATGCATGTTGAAAGTGGATAAATTAAACTGCCTGAAAAGCGTTTTGTTTGATGTGAACCAGATATTTTGTGGTGACTGACATGTTTTGGTCTCATTGCATTGGTGTTCTGAGCACCGGGGCTCTGAAATATCACAGATGGGTGCTCTGACATCCAGTGACAGCAAAGGATTCTCTATTGTACTGCTGGTTGTAATTAACTTTTTATCTGCTGTCTGAGAGACAAATTGGCCCTCGTTAGTAATAAATACACTCTTCTGTCTCGTCTCTGCCCCTCCCGTCTCATATGCTTTCCTCTTACCTCTTCTGCCTTTCACTTTCCTGCTTCCTTCTCTCTGTGCTCTCAACTCTTATAACGTTTCCCATTCCTCTCCTTCCCTCCTGTCTTCCCCCATCTGCCCCTCCTCTCCTCCAGGTGATGAGCAGTAAGCTGGACATAGACAACATGGCCGGGGTCTTCTACATGTTGCTGGTGGCCATGGGCCTCAGCCTCCTGGTATTTGCCTGGGAACATCTGGTGTACTGGAAATTGCGCCACTGTGTGAAGCGATCGGGCGGGATGGACTTCCTCCTGGCTCTCAGCAGGGTGAGTGAAGGCACCAACGATGGCTCCATACACCTCAATGAAAATCCCAGTTAATCGGCTCGTAACTGGTTAACACACCAAAGAACAAAATAGGCAAGACGTGTATTTTTATATTTGATCTAAACAACCACAAGAGGTTTCGTGTGCCTACAATGTGCCTAATAAATGATAAAATTGAACATAAAAGCAAAACGTTAAACATAAAAAAATTTTATTTTACTTTTGGTCTTTCCCAAATAATATGGTCCATCCAGTTCAACGTCTCACATACCTTGTTCTGTCCTTTTTAACTTGTAGAAAATATGGCCATCCAAACACTTACCTGACATGCAATCAACAAGCCTGTCAAATGAAGATGTTGTAATGTCGAATTGGGTGTCATCTGCATAACGACCGAAAATTATTAGCCCAAGTAATGAGCCTTGTTGCACACCGTGAGAAATACTTATTTCTCTGGACAGCTCTCTTCTAAAATTTCGTTATCAAAACTGTAATTAACTGTATTAAACACGGCAATTATGCAGCAGGTACCAGAGTATATTCTAGCAAACCAAATACAAGACTTGGATACTTTTGTAATAACCTTTGACTAGATGTATATTGCACCACCTTCTGAAGGGGTCTGCAGTCCCTCATGTAAGGTGAATTTATCCTCAAGACAGATGGAAGATTGCAAGAGACACATTTTCAAAAAGGGGTACAAATATAATCTATCTACAGCAGATATGAAAACAATTCAAAAGTTCTGGCAGGTGGAGAGAGAACTTAAAGAAGTAAACTCTGGTTGAATGAAAATTTAACAAGTGTACAGCAGCTGATCTCACTGATTTGCACGCTGTCAACCTGAGAGAGCAGAACTAATCAGTGAAATAACTTGCAGATTCATATTATAGTGCCGGAGAAGCATCGGTAAACAAGTTACACAGGCGCTGATGTCACGATGGACTGAAATGCGTAGAGTCTTTTGGGATTTCCTGTTTCCTGTATGGAACAAATTAACTGCAAAAATGCCCTACTGATTGCAGCCATGTTCCAATTCATTCAGGAAAACAGGGACATACAGTAGATGAAAGAAGGTTAATGAACAGCATTCACATACAATCAAGATATGCGCTGCAGGAAAATAGGTGCCGCTCAGTGTTGGTACTAGCTTCTAGCACCCAGCAGGGGACGAGGAAGGCCGAGCCAAAAAAGAGGAACATCAGTGGGATTTATCCTCGGCATCATGCCAGCAGAAGACCACAGGGTCCAGAGCAGACTGATCACTGAGCTGTTGTGTTTTCTTTTAGAGCCGAGACAATTATGATTCATCTCAGGGTCCTGGAAATGTTTGGTATGCGTCCTGAGACAGGGTTTAAAGGTAAAAAATGTTTAGAGGAAAGAAGAGGAAGGTAGAGAGGATGTGACAGAAAAGGAAAGAAGGGAACAAGGTATGAGGTATTAAGAAAGGGAGGGAGAAGTGGGAGGGTAGGGGAGGGAAAGTTAGGAGATAAGAAAGAAGAGCCGGCCGAGGTGAAGGGTTGGACGGCAGAGGTAGTGGAGTACAGCAGGTGGAGGCCAGAGGGAGGTGAGCGAGGGACACAAACGACAGAAACAGAAAAGCAGAGGGAGGATGGAGGCGAGAGGGAGGGAAGACTGTTGAAGTGGAAAACAGGTTTCATGGAGCTCGGGGGAGATATTCTTGTTTGTCAGTAAAGCCATGATGGAGCGCTCGGTGTGTAAGTACCTCTGGTTGTGAGGGGTGACGCCACCGTGTTAGAATGACAAACGATTGTGATTCATGACCACCTCCTGCCTGACAAAGCGGAGAAAATGGCTAATTTATGTGCAGTGGAAGAGTGCTGTAATTGCACTATAAAAAGGAGGGAGAGGAAATAACATTACAGCTCTTACTTCTGACATTACGCTTCCAACATATGAGGGGACTATTCCACTCTAACTGAATCAAAACTGTAATTTTACCTGCAAAAGATTTTATTATTGCTTCAGCGCATAAAGAAAAACTCAGCACAATATAGAGCCTCAGCTATGAATCTTAAAGCACATTTTAGTGTTTCTAACTCTTGTGATAGTTAATTACACAAACATGAGCTCAGTGCAAGTTAATAAAATTATGAGATAAAACACAAGAAAATGTACACACACCCAGAGGAGGCAGTGTTTAGGTATTAATAAAGAAATAGGGATAAGAGGAAATAAGATTAGAAAAGGAAATTAGAGTTAAGTTAAGTTAATATAAGATTATATACATTACGCTGTCTGTGTATAAAGTGGTGAAACTAAACTGATTTGAATCTCAATGAAAAAGGAGACTTTAATGCATTTCTAATGATAAATCAGCAGGTAATTGCTTAATAAATTAAACTTAATTCACAAATTTGCCTTAACACTACCAGAACACTACTCTAACAGTTGGTAACCATCACTAGCGTTGGGTATATTTTACCCAATATAATATACCTAATAAAAAATACTTGTCATCAAAATATATTAAAGTGCAACAATACATGGCTCACTGAAGTACTCTTCTTTTATTTTCCCCTATATAACACCTCATAAAACGAAAAAAAGGTATCATGGGGGATCCAATAAAAACGTGACTACAAATGCGTGGGTAAAAATCACCTGAAGTTAGAGTTCTAGGGTTAATGTAAGATGAAGACAATATCAAAATGTACGTCACAAATAATATCTTTGCCAAGTGGCTGAATCCTCAAAAACCAAAAACTGTAGAGCCTAGCTAACAAAGGGATCCGATCAGTTGAGCCATAACATTTCATATTTAATAGTACTTTATTTATTTAGTCTCCAAGCCTACCCAATCCTGTAGTATGCAAATGTGTGAAAATGTACTCAAACCCCTGCCTGTGAAGTTCGTCAGATTCAGTCATGCATGGGTTCGGTTGGTATTGTGCATGTGCTGATATAAGACCCATTTACTGAACTCGCTCTACTGTTTAATTGATAATTTATACTGCCCATGTGGGTGAAAATCCATTGTTTCCCCTTGCAGTGTCTGATATCCAGATATTCCCTGACAGGCTTCCCCCGCAGTGCAATTTCGCCTCTCTTCATACATTCAGAGCGCACCAGCATATTTTCTCGCATGAGCAAACTCTACTCTTATCTGTAGCATTCCTCACTTTAAGAATAAAAACATCAATTCCATGCAGTGGGCACTCCCAAGACCAGTTAGCTATCTCCCCAGTTATATGCTGTGCTTGCTTTAAAGCCTCTGCAGCTGGCCTCTGTGTGGCTTGCTTTAACCTAATCAGTGACTCACCCAAGTTTCAATTTCACAGTGTGCTGCGCCCCATGCTCTGGGGACTGTGATAGCACTTCTGCCACTGGGACTGCTGATTCATGTGTCCGGAAGGACCATTATTACAGTCTCTCCATCAGATCTGTGTCCCAGTGGGGAACAGAGATTTACAGAACGCCCCACACATTTAGTCATTAAGATGTGACAGATATTGATGGATATTATGAATCATCTCCACATATGAAGAATAATAGAGTCTTTGTGATTTACATGGCTCTCCTTGGTACTGCTAATTGAGTCCCATCTATCTACAGCGAGGTGTAAATATACCAAGGTAGGTGAGGAGGAGCACCGGGGTACAGCTGAGATAGAGCTGCTTATATAACGCGATTTGATAATTAAGGGATTCTGCTTGGGGTTTTAATTAAAAAAAAAAAAGATATGTCACCAGGAGCGAGTCATTTACTCATATTTCTGACTCTTTCGTCTCATGTTTTATTCATATCAAACACTGTTGAATATTTCTGCTGAGATGTAAAAAAAAGCCAGACTGGTTCTCGCCACGCACATTTGGAGCAGTTCATTAAAATGGAGTGAGAAACGATCTTATTTAAACTCAAGTGGCAACAAATAACAGCAACGAGACACGTGGAAATGAGCGCCTCCGTCCTAATATGTCCTTGTCAGAACCCTCTACAGGAGAGTGAATGTACAATTTATGTGCATAAGAAGATGAATCCTGACATCAGATAAACTGTTCCTTCTACATCATGTAGGTTTTGGCTGACGGCCATACTCAACTTTTTTTTCCCTTCACTACAAATATCTCACTTCAAGGCATTTTTTGGCTCTGACGTTGCAATTTCTTGATGTCTATTAGAAATGCACCAAAATATTCCTACTGCATTCGCAGATCACTCGTCACTCGTCACAGGCTGCAGGCTTTTAGGAAAGTGTTTTTCTTCACAAACAGCAGAGACGAATGGCGCAGTCCATCCCGTTGTTTCGGAAGAGAAATCAGGGCTGTTGTTTGTCGCCGCTGAACTCTCTAACCTTGTGTGATGGGAGAAAATTCTACTTTAGTTAAGTTTGGGAAAAAGAGGAGACACTGAAGCTTGTTGGATTTCTGTTAAGTAAGCAAGATGGCTGCTTAGAGAAAAGGTGATTCTCTTAGTATGCGCCATCTGTGACTAGTTGTTTTATTTGCACAATGACAAAACAGTTTTGTTTTTTTTGCTTCTGCTCTCCCCCATTGTGCTGACTCCTCTCTAGAAGCGACATACTCCTTCCACGTACCTCCGTCTACAATAATTTTTCACAGCGCTTTTTTGAGAGTCCTGCTCCAGCTGAGTGATGCTATGTTTGCTGAAAGCTTTGTTTGGTTTGATAGTGTGAAAATTGACACTCCAAAACGCTCGGTAAACTCAGTCCAAAGTTTCTCCCAAAGTCTCATCAATATTTAATGGTCAGTACTCCCCGTTGTCTGCTTTTATAGGAGATGTGGTGACACGGAGAACCAGAGGTAGAGGGAAACCACCTCGAGCAATTTCCCAGCCTGCTGAGAGAGAATAAAGATAGATGATTCTCTTCTTTTCAAAATGTTTTTGTGTTGAGCAGACAAAGTTACACAGTTGGTGGTTATACAATGCGCTGAATAAACATAAAAGAAAATAGGGTGGATGAATAAAAATACATAAACTGTAGCCCAGCCAAAGTTAAAGCCTCTCTTGATGTGGTAACCTGTCATAGTTTTAACTAGATCCTCTGCAAGGTATTTATAGTAGCTGTTTAACAGACTGTCAGCACAGCATTCATATGTTCTTATTGTTTTTTATGAAGCTAATAGATGCTAATAGATAGACTGATATATTTTACAGCTATAGTATAATTTATATTTATATTACCATATTGTATATAAGCTCTAAAAATAAACTAACTACCCAAACCAGATCTGTTTAGACAGCATAGTAATTTGTGAGAAAACTTAACTATACAGTTGTGTTGCTATGACTTATCGATACCCTTTTCACTATAAGGGGAGTTAAAAGAAGTGAATTTATCAGTTGATCTTTAACATGGATCGAAATCCATGTTTCAAAAATACAATTTACAGCTCATAAAACAGCATAATGTAGTTTTGTGTTCATATTAATTTACTTAGAACACTGCTAATTATTCCACTTGCATAATTAGCAGCTTATGTGTGATATCTCTCCATTATTTTACCAAAAGCATTTTTCAGCCTGTCAATTTCACAAGAAAATGTGAAATACTCTAAACTCTGGTGATTGGTGTTTTTTTTTTTTCTATGAGAATCATGAAAAAAGCTGTGAAAGTGAAAGAGTGTTTAAATTGACCTATAACTTTTAAAATGTCTGTCTAGAACAACAGGACTTATGTAGTGATACAATAGTTTTCTGAAGATAGCTTTCATCTGGTTTGTGTAAGTATGATATCAAAACTGCTCTATAGGTTTCAAAATCGTGGATGTCAGGCTCTGTCTTTCTGTCTCTCTGTTCTTACATCTTACACATACACAGACACTTCCTCCTTATCATAGCTGGCAGCCTGCTGGTCTAATTACAATCTCTCTTTTATCTCTCCACCCAGGGGATGTACAGTTGCTGCCAGTTTGAGGATGAGACAGCACCAGGAGGCAGCAAAAGCTCTCTGCCTCAGTACCACACCATGACCACCATGCCTACGCCAGCCCAGCAACACCTTGTTACAGCCACAGTGAACAACACGACTGCCATCGCCATGGTGCAGCAGCAGCAGCAGCAACAGCAGAAGCACCATCAACAACAGCAACAGGGCCAGACCTACACCACCATGCTACCTGGATCCCCACCAACTACAGGACACTCTGCAATGGCTCTGGGACCCTCAAACAGCCCCTTGCTGGAAGGGCCCATGCCCTGCTCCACTTTCTTGCCTCGGCACGACCGCAGACTTGCTGTGGTCGATCGTTGGAACAGACCAAAGCCAGAGAAAGTCATTGCTGGAGGCAGTAGTGGAGGAGTGGGTGTTGGGGGGATAGCAGGAGGGATCACTGAACTCCAGGCCCAGCAGCAGTATCAGCAGAACCTTGGACAGCACTGGACCCTCCAAGGAGGAGTTGCAAGTGGAGCTGGGGGTGGAGGTGACCCGGGGCTAGATGAATATAAGCGCTACTATGGTCCTATAGATCCTGAGGGATTAGGAGCTAACTTGGACCAACAGACAGGGGTCCCTCAACAGACTCCCAAAGCTAATCCTCGAGGCCCTAAAGCCTCAGGGATGCCACGTCTGCCTCCAAAAGGCCCCCAACAAGGCACAGGGCACTTAATCTCCAAGCCACCTCCACCAATCCCATCTTCGCCTCGAAGGCCTCCTTTCTGGCGACGAGGAAGTCTTGCTCAGGCACGGAGAAAAAGTTCAGGAGGTCCTTTGTATGAGAATATACTCCCTCTGGGGAGGCGAGGAGGTGGCCGGTATGGAGCAGGTGATGGTGCTGGAAGGAGAGGGCGACGTCCTCCACCACCTCCTCCTCTGCCTGTCCCACTTTCCTCCCCGACACACACCCCTACGACGCCCTCCTCTCCATGTCGTTTCTATTCCTCCTGCTCCAGTGCCTCTTCCTCTTCTTCCTCCTCTACATCATCTTCATCTTCTTCTTCATCCTCTGTCTCACTTTCTAGGTCAAATTCCCCCTCCTCTTGCTCTAGTGAGAGTTCCTACAACTCCTCACTTAGTTTCCGGTATCGAGCAGGCGACCGGGATTTTATGGTGGATGACGATTATGACTCAGATCTGCTTACAGAGGAGTCCAGCCTCCTCCTGGGGTCACGAAGGAAGATTCGTTCGCGACGCATGTCATCACGCTCACTGCCTTGTAGCCCGCCACCTCCACCAGTCCCACCCCGAAAGCCACGCCCGCAGAGAGATTATGGCAGAGAGAGAACAGGCAGCCAACTGGCACAGTTACAGGAGTGGTGGGCATCATGGGGTGACAGGGAGCGAGGGAGGGGAGGTACAACAAGCCGGGCAGATGGAGGGGTGGGAAGAGAAGAAAAGAGGCACCACAAAGAGAGGGAGCGTGAGAGGAAGAGGAGGAAGAAGGGCCGAAAGAAGAAGAAGAGAGAAGAGAGGGAGAGAGAAAGGGAGAGAAAGCGACGTAAAACAAAGAAGAAGAGGAAGAAAGACGATAAGATGAGGAAGAGAGAGCGGAAGAGGTCAGAGCAGGAGGGAGGTGATGCTGAAAAGAGAGAGGAGCTCAAATCAGGGACACCGGACTACCCATCATACCCACCGCTGAGACGAGAGTCTTTTCGGAAAAAGAGTGAAAGCTCAATCAGGAGCTATGGATGGAACATCCCAGGTGAAGATGAGAGGAAGGAAAGAGAGGAGAAAGAGAGGGATGATGGGGAAGACAGCAGAGGGAAAGAAAGACACCACAGGCGAAGGAACAGCAAGCACTATCAGAGCTCTAGCAGTAAGCCTTCTTCATCTGTGAAGTTCTGGGGAGGGGGCAACCCATCCTCAGACACCATTCCATCTGCCTTCCTGCCATTATTGCCTGTCTCCTCCAAAAGGAGGAAGAGTAAAAGTTCAGACAGGGATGCTGTGGGAATGGAAGGAGAGAGGAGGCCATTGCTCGGGCGAAATGGAAGAGGTGAGATGCACTCCAAGGAGGGATTATCTTTCCACGAGTGGGAGTCTGAAGTAGAGCGTGAAGAAGATTCTGAGCTCGAGAGGAGGAAAGCTGAGCGTGGAAAGAGGCGTGGAGGAGGAAGGACAATGTCTGATGAGGAACAGGAGCACGATAAAGTAGTTGGGATATACTCTGATGACGATGGTTCTTCAGGAGAGTTTGGGAAGTTCGAGAGGTACTGGGAGGATCATGAAGGCAGGGCAGTTGGAGGAATTGGAGGGGGAGGTTGGTTTTTCAGCACTTACCCCTCCAGAGATAAAGCCGGCAGCATCAACAGTAGAGATGACCTATTCCTGGAGCGAGGAGAGAGATGGGGGACAGCAGAAAGTGGATGGGGGTCTAGTGGAGGTGGTGGAGGAGGAGGAGGAGGAGATGGAGGAGAGCGAGGCTGGGGTTCAGGATCACACTGGCCCCCCCCTCCTCTCACGCCACCACCTCCTCGACGATACTGGTCAGTGGACAAGCTCCACATACAGGATGAGAAGAAGAGTAAGCGTAAGTCAAAGGACAAGGGAAGAGGACACACAGCTTGTACCTCCTGTCATTCCCCCCGACGCCATCCGCACTCCCATTCCTCTAAATGGGCCCGCATAACCTCGCGAAGCCAGGAAGAGCTGTACCACCACTGCCAGAGTTTTGGTGGTCCCCTAAAGCCCAAACATGACTCCTCATCGTCCTCCAAACCTGATCGCTCACAAAATCCATCCAAATCTGGAAGCCAGTCAAACCTCAGTATCCAGCAGCGGACACAGAGAACAGATAGGGATCGAGAACGAGATCGAGGAAGGCAACCATCCCCACCATCAACCCTTATACCTAACTTGCCGCCCCCGCTCCCTGCCCTTCCAGCTCCTCCGTCCTCATCACACCCTATCCACATTCCTCCTCCTACCTCTTCCTCATCGGTATCCTCTCCCTCTGTGGTCTCATCTACCCCCGGGGCACCCCAGCCCTCCTCTATGGCTTCGGCAAGTGCTAAACTGCAGTATCAGAGATTGCGCTCTGTACCTCAGCCCCAGAGGTTTCCTCAGTCTCCTCACTTACCCCTCAAAGCCAAGAGCCTTTGCTCGCGAAGGGGCTCAGCCCATTTCTCCAGCGTGGAGAGCGAGGTCTGAAGTTCAACAAGGTATCAAAAGTCATAAGAGAGTCCTTCAAGGCTGACGCTCAGCAGGTGATAAGAATCTGAATCTGCTCGGCAGCAAACATGGCTGCGCAGCCAAGTCAGAACAGCATACGCACTGAGCCCTTTCCTAAAGATCTGCACAAACAAACAATCCAGAAAGCCAAACAAACCCGACGGGGTAGGTCAAAGGAAAACAGGAGCAATCTTGTGCTTTCTGTTGTTCCCTTTCTTTCCTCTCAGTATGTGAAAGACTACAACCACAGCAACAACTTGCATTCTGAACTGGGTTTACCAATACACTAAAAGCAAATCAGACATTAAAAGTGATACAACTGAAGGAGACTCCTTTGCTATAGACAGTAAAGGGCTTTGGATGTTGAAGCAGAACAGTAGTTTGTATTCAGAGGATTCATAATGCTTACTGAGGGCTCAGGAACTTTGTAGTACTGTATTCCTGCTGCTCTCGGAAGCCTTTAACACAGAACAGTGTTCTTATTTTTTTTTCCCTAAACAAATCGCTTACCCCTACTTTCCTTTTTCCTTAACAAACTGTTTACACCCCCGCAGAACTGTGACGCCCTCCCGAGGCACGTTTGTTGTGTATGATCAATACCTTCTTGTTTATAGGGAGAGGAGGGTGGTAACCACCTTGTTTTCTCTGTGTAATCATTGCACCCTCTCTTGTTCTCTTCTTTGTTCTCTCCTATCTTTTCACCTTTTTTCTTTTATTTCCTCTTTCTTTCTCACTCTATTTTTCTCAGCTGTACCTTCTTTCCCACCTTAATCACGTGTCTATCTTTTCTCCATCTCACTTGTCATCTCCTTGCCTGTCCTCCCCTCTTGGCTCCTCTCCTTGATGTGATTATTCTGTGCGTCTGTGCTTTTCTGTGTTTGTATTCTTGACAACAGGGTAAGTCAACTGTGACTGATATTCTACTGGCTTAATGAAAAGCTGAGTGCCAAACTTAAGTAGAGCTCGACATCAATCTGTACAACGTTAGCTGCTGTGTTTCCTTTTATCTCGTAGAGTATTCCATCATATCTCCAATTTGCGCACATGCAAATACACACTCAAACACACATTCAAGTGCACATACACACTTGCATACAGTCAATTCATCTCTTCTCTTTCTTGAGCAATACATTACCGCCCCTCTGTTCATGTTAGACTTTTTTACTTTGAAACCTTTATTTTTCTTCTGTGTTGTAGTTGTTGTTGTTATTGATGGCGTTATATATCAAAAACATGTATTAAGTCTAATACAATGTAAGCACTGTGCCATACTACTCGAGCTGCACATGAACCATTCTCTCAACTACCTAACTACGACAATGGAGGCAGCGTCTGTTCCCTCTCTGTATTCGACTGAATGTAAAGTCAGCCGCCAACAAGTGCGCTGCAACAACAATTACTTGGAGATGGAAACTGTAGCATTTCTGATGTTAGCATGTGTGACTAATTGAAGAGATATGATTGACTTCAGTTTATTGTTTATGTAGCCTGATGTGAGGAACAGTATGTTACCCTTTGCAGGGTCAGTGTACAGCTGTTGCTTAAGGGTTAGATCTGCAATGGGTTATAGTCCTTTTTTTTTTTTTTTGTTTTGCTGTTTGTTTTCTTCTGCAATTCGTCCATTTGGTGCCAAGACTAGAATAAAGCAAACATTTGCTAAAACTAAAGCTGATATGTGTCGAACATGCCAGGTGGAGCTACACAGTTTTGTTAAACAAGGTGAAAGATTGCAGGGAAATAAATACTTATAGCCTTATGCTAATTGCTCCTGCCATATGTTTTGTGCATAGCATGAAGGTGTGCATTTTAATCAACATTTCTAGGATTAGCCTCATGCTACCAAGACAGTATGATCGGACGGCCAATTTTGGTTGATGTGAGATTAGATCTTGTGCGAGTGCCGTTTTGATGTCAAAGAGACTGTGCCTACGTTGGATGCTAGCTAACAGATAAGACAGTTTTGAAGAAGTGCCAGGTCTGAGTGATGGTGTATGAAAGACACAGTAGCACTTCCTGTGCAATCTTGTTTTTTTTTTTTTTAAAAAGTATTTCTCATCTTGTAAATGTTTAACCAAGAACTATAGCTTTTTAATCCATGACTGAGCTGACACCAGCAGTTACACTCCGATGTCAACCACGTAGCTAGAGTGGCTAGTTATGTCCATCAACATTAGAAGTTAGCATCAGGATACTGGGAATCACTGGAGTTTTAGTGAAGAGGCAAGAGATGCTGGCACAACGCCGTTTGTGTTTTTTAGTCGGCCATGATGTCTGAGCCATCTTTCCCATAGTCTGGTCTGGTCAGCTCTTGTTGTTTGCCTGGAACTGCATCTGAGCCATAATTTACTTCAGCTGTATATTTGTGGCGGTGGGTAGCGTTAGAGAAAATTGTTGTTTAGCATCTTGATGTTTGAGGATATTGTTTCACATTCCAAATCCATTGCAATAATGAGATGATATGATATAATGTGATGTTTTAAAAACACATATTCCCTCATAATCACTGACAATAGATGATTTATTTTGTTCAAATTATAGATTTATTGAAAAAGACTGTATAAAGCCAAGTTGGAGGCAGTTCGGTGCTTTTGCTTCTTACAGTCAGCAATCAACAGCTTATACAAATTTCAGCAAAACCAGGAAAAGCGTGGACTAAGTGTGATATGTTTGTGTGCATTCACACCGCAAGCAGCTCAAGTCTGTTGTCCCAAATATGAACCATCTCTATGGCCTCAGAGAAATTATCTCAAAAATCCAAATCCCCGAAAGGCAAATTGCAATTCATTGAGTGCTCACTGTTTTCAAATCAACTAACAAAGTTCATCCTCAGTGTTTTTATCAGATCAGATGGAGCACTCATGCTAAAAAAAATACTTTTGCCATTAAAAGTTGGCTGCAGTTGAACCATTTGGGCTCATTTTTTTCCGCTGAGCATCAGTTCTGTTGCTGAAACATTACAGCATCAGCGAACAAGTATAAACAGGTAATTGTACATTAGTGCAGCACAGCAGCTGCTCGCGGTGTGAACACATAGCTTGATTGTGTCATCAGAGAAATGAGCCACCGATCTTCTCTCTCCCTCGCCTCTTTTTCCTCATGTCTATCCATTGTGTTGGTGCGTGTCTGCAATTGTAAAGCTGGTCTGTTTTTAAAAAAGAAGAGTATCTATGGATATATTTATTTCATAAAAAAAAAAAAGCATATCTAAATATATATGATAGTATATTTCAAGGCGCTAAGATCTATGTTATATAAGTTTGTCTACTAAATTTTCGGTATTATCTCAATGAATATGTCTTTTTTGTCTGTTTGTCCGTCTCTCCTTGTCTCGAACCTCCTGCCCAGCTCCCCACACCCCCCAGCGAAAACAGAGACCAGTATGTAACTGTGTTTTTGCTCACTTAAGACCAACCATCCGCCTCCATTAGCTATCTACCGTAGCTAACGCTAAGATTTTAACAAGGTGACAACGTGGAGGGGTGCGCGAGTGTCTTATGACCGTGTCACTGTAGCAGTGGCGGTGTGTGTTTGTCCACCCAGAGGGGCCTTTATTTTTGGTTTGGGCTACAGATTAATGACTAATTAAACCTTTTATGGATACAGCAGCTTTTACATCAACTCTCACTTGTGTAGGGGTCACGTTCTCGACCCTGTTTCGGGGTTCACATCGGACCCTGGAGTTTATACCGCAGTTTAGAGTAGGGTGACCTCTTTGAAACACAATGTAGCGAGCAGCACAGGCTTTTTTTGCATCTCTTAGTAGCTGTATTACTATACAAAAAATGCACAGCTACCCCTGCCAACCAACCTATACGGTATATATAAGGACTTTGATATTCGTACATAGTGTGTTGTATCTGCCAAGCTGCTGTGCTGTAAAACAAAAGAGATTAAAAAAAAAAAAAAAGAATTATACACAACAAACACACTGTTTCTTTCTTAATTTTACAAAACTGGTAAAGCTAATATGACACATGTCAGGGGCTGGGCTAGTTCTGCTCGCTAGTGTGGTTTCCACTCAGGCCAAAAATGGCCAATCCAGGGCTTTTTTTTTTTCCATCTAAATAAAAGTTTGTATCCCCAATTTTTGCCACCAAGAAGGGATGCCTAAACAGGCAACAATGATCCTGCACACATCATCGAGTGGAACATGGAAACAACACTGCCTGAGAAAGGAGATCCACCCTCCTGGCCAGCTTGCATTTTTACACGCTTATGATACATTATTATAAGTCACTAAGGTTGAAGGTAAATCAGTTCTCAAACGCTGCTTTTAGAAATATGTGAAGCGTTCACTGGCCCACAGCCCTGGCGAGCCCAATTTTAGCCTCCAGTGGAAACACATTCACAGTTTCTGCCTGTACACCTCTGAACAATGTCTCAAGGCCTTGTATTAATACTGCTGTATTGACTGACTGTACAAGATGATGGCTAGTTGTGCTACACTTTATTGTCAGCACCTCACACACACACACACACACACACACACACTCCTTAGGATTCCCATGGTTACACACACACACACACACACACACACACAAGTAAGGGTGGTCTGCTTCAGCCACATCTGCCACCAGTGAGGGCGATGACAATACTGTGCTGCACTGCAAGCAGGACAGAAATAAAAAGATGATTTTAATAAAGAACTGAAACAAAGTCCTGAGTTTTATTTTACTGGTTGGGTGAGTGGGTGCATATATTAACACTGTCTGTTTGTCGCTTTAATTTGACGAATATTGCTCATTATTCTATTTAAAAGAAAAAAAGTTCTAATGAGAAATAGGTATATTTTTCTTAAAAAAATCTTTCACATTTTGCACTGATTATTCAACTGGGAGAGTTTAATGATGATCCGAGTCTCAGAAGTGCTCCGGCTGTGAGTCATGTACCATAGTCGGGTGAAAATGAATAAAAGTTTTACTGAAATACAGTTAAGAGTGACTGAAATAGCTCCTCCAACTTAACAAGTCTGTCCATGTGGCCAAAATCAATAGTTGACAAAAAGGATTATATCACATTATATCACATCACAACTTTATGTGCATGAACTCTTTGTCATTCATTTTTGTCACTTTTTGCTAGTTTTGAATTGCATAACCAAGCACACTAGAGCTCATTAGTAAAGTATTTTTAGCCCGATATCTGGATTTACTTTGACAAAATAGTGAATCAGGCTTCATTAGTGTTAATGAGACATTCTTCTGTCACAGCCCCAATCTGTGTTACAATCAGATGAGTGTGTTTTACACTAAAGTCAATAAAATCTGGCTCGACATCTTAAAAATCCAAGATTACGAACACTATGTGTAAACAACAGAGCGAAGTCAAATGTGTCTTTTTACCACGTCCCTAATCAAACTGAGTGCCGCAAGAAATGATGAGAATGCTGAAATTCAAGAGGAAAAAGGGAAGATGAGACTAGCTGCTAAAGAAGACACAGCGGGACAAAAAGGCAGAAAAGAAAGTAAGATAAAGTGAAGAAGCGAGAGAGAGGGGGGTGGAGAGAGGAAGGGAAGAGCCGTTTAAAGACGGCGAGGCTGATAGAATAAGGACTGAAAGGAGACAGAGAAGGAAGAGAAAGAGAGGTTGCTGAGAGGAAAGAAAAGAAAATGGAGAGACGGCGCTCGGTTTTCGTGCCGTCTGCGGGGCAAGATAGAGCCAGTTGTCATTTCTGCCAACAATGGGCCACCAGCGAGCACTGCCTGTATTAGGAACAGATAAATCTGACACACACACACTTTCCTCTCTTTTCTTTCCTTCGTTCAAACATATTGTGGCCCATAATCATCCACACACACACATTTACTCCCTCTTACATAGCAGGAATTACCTTCTAATACTCCCTCCGCCTGCCGTTTTACAGTCCTATAATTAGACGACAGGTTCAGGAGTTCAAACATGTTGACTCTAAATGAGCTTTTACCACAAAGCACGCCGGATAAAAGGCGTCTCACTGTATCCCCGCCGCCGAGTGATGTGCTCTTTGATGAAAGTTCCCTCTAATGTCCCACCTGGGGTGTCTACCAGAGTACACGTGTGTCGACATAAAGCCTGCACCACTCGTGCGAAGGGTGGTAAAATGTCAAGGTTACAGTTCATCAGGAAGGAGCGTTTTCCCTGAAGCACTCAGTGTCATGTTTATGAGCTGCTGTGAAACCGCTTAATGGACGAGCTGCGACAGTTGTTTATACCGTGCGTACAGTAACCGCCACCGTGTGATAATACATCTGCTGCACACCTGTAAAGAATACACAACCATGCAAAACATTTACATTCAGTATATTTTATTAAGGGAGACCTTAGCAAATATTAGATATCTATAAGAATTATTCACCCTCGTAGATGATTTCATTTATTGGTGTTTGAACAACAAGAGATCCTTTAATGTATTTCCTCACACACATACATACACCATACTTGATATTTTTCACCATAATCTGTTTGCTTGCTCTTCTTTTATTTGCACAACCCCCCTTAAACCAAACAAATCATACCGCTGCAGCATATCATGATATTTCAGACAATAGTGTTGCTTTGAACTGTGGGCCAGCAGCACGTGGATGTGGAAGACCCTCGCCCGTTCCCCGTGAAGCTGGGTCCATAGAAAAACGTGAAAACCAGAAGAGGTGAGGCTGTCACAGCGGCCAGACATACGTGATCTTAGCTATATATCATAAAAAAGCTGCAACACTTCACTTCCACACTATTCTGAATCCTGCATGACAGCAATGTGCTTCACACAAACACATGCATGATATTCCTGCATCGACCTTGCTCACCGGCAGTGTACACTACCTTTTTTCCCATCAACCACCCCTGCCAGGAGGGGTGGTTAAGTTAAAGTGAAGAATGGTCACATAGACACTGATACAGAGGAGGCACTCAAATAAATGGCTTCACAATTATACACACAGACACACACTATCCTGATGTATGAAATAGCTTCCAAGGCGTCGTACATTAGCGGGCGCGTACGTCTCTGAATTATAGGTGAAAGCTCTGGGTCGTATTGATTTACCTCTGTGTGGGGGGGAGTTCAGGTTCAGTTCGCTGAGGACACACACATGGACCTGAACACACAACACTCAGCCCTTCATGTAATTAGCAGGGTTGGATCTTTAAGATGGATGATATCCAAGCATGCATTTTTAAGCTTTATGTTAATAAAGGCTTTATAATGAATGAACTTTGGCAGGAAATTGAGATAAATACACTCCCTCCTTTGCACAGTCCATGCTTCAGCTGTCTTGATGTGGAGAAGATGTGGAGCAGCATCTCTTCATCTCTACAATTTCTTGTTGTCAGAAATTAAAAACATTTAATGGGAACAAATGACGGCTATTAGATGAGAGGGCGAGACATCAGCGTCAAATGAACAAAATCATAATTTTCATGGGAGATCAAGTAAATTCCTGTGTTGTAAATCTCCTGGATCATACTAACACCAGAATTATTGTCGGAGAGATTAATTTCAAACGCGACATGCAGCACCTTTAAAAAGCCGTCTTTACGCCGTTTCCTCCCGCCGGCCTCCCTCCCCAAAGGGCTTAATAAATCGCTATCTTCTCTTAATAGGAGCAATCACAATAACTGCACACGCTTCGATCACCAGCGTGAAGGAAAAAAGCGTGTGTTACATTATACCGCCACTGTGGTGCCAGCTGTTTGGAAATGCAGTCATCTCATTAAACTTTTGCACATGCATTCATAATCTATAGGTTTTTTCTTCTTTGCACATCCCACCAAACATCTCCTATAAATGTCTGCATACAGTCAATGTTTCTAATTCTACCATGTACTCTCTAAGCATTTCTTTACACAAACATATAGATCCTCCTTTTTATTTGGATCTCCCTCGATGTCCCCATAAACTGCTATCTTCTCTCAATAGGTGCAATCACAATAACAGCTCACACTTTGATTATCTGTTTGATGGGAACGGCATATGTCACATTAAACTGCCACTGTGGTGCCTGCTGTTTGCAAAAGTAGTAATCCCGTTCAATTTTCTGCATATGTATTCATAATCTATAGTTTTCTTCTTTGCACGTCCTTGCAAACATGCCTACATGCAGTCAAGCTGTCTTCTTCTTCTTCTTCCATCCATTTTAGTGTGCTTAGCCTGCGAATCAGTAGTTTTATCATTTCACAGATAAAAACCCAGATTGATTTTTTTTTTTAAACCTCCCCAATCTCCACCGACCTTCTGGTGGACATTAAACTCATGCTGCGCAGCCGAATGTCGTCCAAGCTCTCCGAAATTAATTTTAAGTTTTCCAAAGGCTCCAAACATGTCAGGATAAATTTGCACAAGATATGCAGGATGTTTCCTTGGGATGCAGTGTGCAGCATGGGTTTCGATATTTCACTCTGTAGCTCCACTGAAGAGCTGGAAAAGACTGGCAGCTTTATCGGGTAAACCTCTAATCTAATGCGATCCAATCCAACAGCTCTGCCGTGAATCCAACTTTATGAAACTTCTCAAGGTTCAGTTTTTGTTGACACAGAAAGGTGATACTTTGGGTGGTGGGGTTATGAAGCAGTGCATTATATTAAAAGCAGCGTCTTCTCGTATCCAGACGTTGCAAGCATTTCTAAAAACCTTCTGCAGACCGCTCAGCTGCTCAGCACTAAACAGCAGACAGACGAAGTTAGCGACTAGCCAGCGGACATATGGTGGAGCATTTAGCAGCTAAAGAGCCAGATATTTCCCTCAGGAGAACAACAACAACAACAAAAGAAACAGCTAAAAGAGAGTGAATGTTGGACTCAGTTGGAGGTCACAAACATGACTCCAAATGATAACGTTGCTCCACGTGGATGTGGAAGTACATCGACTTAAAAGGTAATAATATGTCAGTGTTGTGTTCGCGGCCCTCAGGTTGTCAAGAGGGGGCTCAATGTTGTCTTATCACCAAACAACAAAGCCCTCGTGTGAAGCTGACACCTCAGACAGTCCTTCTGCTTACTGAAAGGTAAGAGAAAATACTGGGAGAAAATACTAATGAACTCTTGAATGTGAGCCAAAGGAACAAAACAAACAGAGAAAGTACAGAGTGTTTTCTTTACAAATGTCAGGTTCTCTTTTTTTTTTTTTTTTACTTTTTATTATTGATTTTTATTCCATTTTCACTCGCTTTAAATAACTAACTTTGCTGTTCTTTGCTTATCTGTTCGTTGTACATGCTCACACCCATGTGGCTGCGCTTTTCTTTCAACACACACACACACACACACACACAGAGAAATAAGTATGTGCTGCTGTGAACATTTATGCCCCGTGGTTCTCGATCTCAACCACGATCCAGCACTTCACTTCACACATGTGCTCATCAAATATTCATGTTCAGGGCTTTCAACTGTACACACACACACACACACACACACACACAACACGTACACACACATACATACATAGATATGTAGATACATACACGTGCACTTTCCTCATCTGAATGAGAGGGCGTCGTCTGTTCTGATGCAACAACCTGACAATCTTTCACTGTGTGTGTGTGTGATGGTGCGTGTGCATGCATACTAATGTCCCCTCTCTATATGTGAGTCTCTATATATTTTCATGTTTGTATGTGTGACTATAGAAGTGTGTCTCGCTGACCTCCCTCTGTGTTTGTGTGTGTGTGTTTAGTGTTCACGTCCTTGACTGACACACACATTTAAACACACACACACACACTCCTAGGCTGCGTGCCTGGAATACAAGGCAGGGCATGATGGGAGGAGAAGAAAAGAGATCGCTCCCGTATCCAGGGGCAACGCAGGTAACAGGAGGATAAGCGGCGATGATTCGGGAGACGACTCTCTGCTGCGTTCCTTAAGCCTCGGGACACGCTGGGAGACTTCCACAGCCCGTGACAGCCCTCTGAAAACACATTGCATCACACACATAATGAAGAGGTTTATTTGTCTGTCACATTTACATAAAATCAGAGAGTCTGCTCACAGTTTCTGCAGGTTTTCATCCCAACCACACGCACACACACACCTTCAGCTGATTTCACTGATTAGTTCGTCCTGTCTGGTTGACACCGCATTAATCAGTGAAATCACCTAGGTGTCCTGATTGGCTGGAGTTCAAACCTGCACTTTGTGACACATGATTGCCCCATCATAAACATACCTGGTAATGACACTTTCGAAAATTTAAAGTAATACTCACTAAACCCAAAACATCCTACAGCCTGTGAGACTGAAAGCCTCCCAGGAAGCATCGATTCAGTGACTTGCAGCTTGAAAAACATCCAAATATCTGAGCTAATCTGGGCAACGTCATATAAACAGCACTGCATGACTGTATTTTGATGTGAAGCAGGTAAATATACATTTAGTTATGATAGAAAAAGACACTTAATAAACTAGAAAAAACTCTCTAGATGCCACAAATGGATAAAACAAGTCAACTTGGGAGTTAATGTTTGGACAATAAATGCTTTACATCTCAAAATGCATCATCTATATGCATATATTTGTGTGTAAAATACATTTAATGCCTGTCAGAAGACACATATATATGTATAGACGTGTATCAGCATTTTTATTAGTCTTGGTTTTCAACTACTAGATTCTTTTCTGGATTTTAAGCCCTAAATTGACTCCACTGATGATTCTGCAGATGTCAGGCTTTATCTTTCAAGTCAATCATTAACACATTGAGATTCATTCTTTAAACCTGTCACAGCACCAGACAACAGTCAGAGTTTCTCCTCCAATTGTCTGCAGGAAATCTGCAGGAAATCTTCCTCAAAACACACCAGTGTGTCCCCGGACTGATTAAACAGAGATGGCCTTCTCTTTTATCCTTCTTTTCCATCTCTTCTTTAATGCTGACACTGTCTCAGGAGAAAAAAATAGATTTGATTTTTTTTCTCTGTCTTTCATTCTCATCTCTGAGATTCAGATTTGAACTTCTTGTGGAAGCTTGTTAGTTAAATTTTTCCAAAGAACAGAGAAAGTGATTATCGACCCTAAGTGAACCTGATCAGACACTTTTCTTTCTGTCCAGAAATCTACTAAGAATTTATTAAAGAGCGAACACATCACTGGATCAAAATACAGCTCCTTGAAACTGACTGACCATTAAATTTAGGCCCCAATTACTGCACTTCATATGTGGACTGAGCCTAAACTTAACCATGCATTAATAAGTGATATAGTCTTTACTTACAGAGCCGTCCACTAAACTGGAGTTTAAGGGAGTACAGAAGTTTCACACCACACTGGTGTTTTTTGATATCAGTTGATTTATTGCAGCATCCCCTTTCCTCTGCACAGCTTCCACCACCTGTGCTCACGTCCAAAAGGTCATCAAAAAAGCATCGTACAACACTGGTGTTTGTTTTCTTTGTGTTGTTATTCCATCACTGTGGACCAGTAGCCCAAGATATTAAATCTCATTTATCAAGTAAGATATACCTGAAGGTTTCTTAAGTTTTGAGCAAAAAAATTTTTAAGAAAGTGGTTTCATAGGGTTGCTGGTGCTACAGTATAAATATGGATTTTATTTTCCTTTTCTTCTTACTGCCCTGCAACACTTATTTTAAATTCACACTGCTGTGGTAACGCAGTTTCCCTCAGATCAATAAACTCATTTTTACACAGCTCATAGTGTTTTTTTCATGTTATTTTACTGTGTTTAAATGAACTGTATTTCTCTCTTATTTTCACTCAGTAACTGAACTACACAAATTATGTATGCTATCCAATTCGACTTTAAGGCTTTTGCCATGCAGAGCATTGATCCTGAAGAGCAAGAAATTGTGTTTAAGGTTTTCAGGCGCTGAGAAACTCCAGAGAAACAGAATCTAAATAAACTTCCGGTGCATGGATAGCATTTTCTATTTTTTATATCTCAAAATCATGCTTTTATTTAAATGCCTTCTAAATATCTCAAAGTAGTTAATCGATGGAAACGTGTGCTACTCCTGCACTTAATTTCAGTTGGAGACTGCATTTGTTTCAGGTAGAAAAAAAGCAAAGATATCACCTCAAGTCTTTAAGTTGTAAATTCCTCTGACCAAACTTATGAAACAGCTATGGCATGAGATGTTCTTCAGACCACATATTCAGTCACCAGAAAAACTATTGTGTACATCTATGTACACATCTACTATGTGTACATCTGTGGAACGATTAACACAGCAAGGAAGGAATCACAGTCTTAAAGTATTTTCCATTTCCAAGAACAGAAAAAAGTTTGAGGTTTATCATGCGATTGCCAGTAAATGCGGGGTATTATCTGCATAGAGTAGCATGTGTAATCAATCTATAACCAATAATCAAAAAGTACAACTTCTTCGCCATAAAACCTGCCTTCCACTCACTTGAAATGCACTTCAAAAGGTGAGAAAATTATGCTTTAAAAAGGCACCACATTCTTTTAAATGTCAACCTTAAAGTCAGTTTGAATGGTTTGAAATGCTGCATGTCTCATTTTAGTACCGAACTCCCAAAACTCTCACTGTCGTAAGGCTGACAAATACGGACTGAGGAGGCACAATGACCATGTTTTATACTCAGAGGATACGAGCAAACAAAAATCTGTCCACTGTGTCCTACTTTCTGGGAAATTGATGTCAGTGCCAGTGTGTTGTTTGCTGTCCTGACAGTTGAGGAGATGCGAGGGGGGGAAATGTTTCATACCCAGGAACTTTTTGGGTGTTTGCTCAATTTAACCTTGCTGTGATCATGCAAAACTTGAGAGTAGGAAGGAGAAAACAGAAGGAAACCTGGGAAAGTAAATTTGTAAAGCAGCCAAATCCAATAGAATTTGGTCTGGTACATCACCTTTTTAACATCCTTTAAACATTAATGATTTTAATGCTGATTTTATTTGCTTTCTGTTTGTTTTGTCCTTTGTATTCATTTTACTTGTAAGGTGTACTGGGACCACGCTGCATGATTATTATGTTGTTTTCTCGTGATAAAGTGAGCTTCGTTATCTCAAGATTACCACATAATTAACTTGTGATATTGAGATAAGGGCCTTGAAAAAAAACAATTGCAAGCACAGTTGCACACTTCCATAAAACTATTACAATCCTGAAGTCAGTTTTTCCAGCACAGCGAAGGAGAACATTTTTGGTAAAATACACAAAAATGTAATGATAAATGACACTCACTGGAGATGTATGTTGAAGTTTCTGCTGAGGTATGATACTGAAATTGAAGGGTGATGGGTGTAAAACCTCTGATGGCAATGGTAAAGATACTGAATCTCATATATACAGTGAAAATATTCCCTGCATGTATTTCACCTCATAAGAGCACTTGATATAAAAAAAAAATGGCACATTTGCTGGTCCCAGTTGCCTCCCTTCTCCTTTTAAATGTTGTAATTCCGCCTAATTCTCCCTTCGGCTTTTTACCTGAACTATATTCAAAGTGATATTAAGCGATAAATTCAGACTTGAGAGCTTTTATGTTTGAGTTGTTACACTTTCATTAAAAACCATAACTCACAAGTAACTCCGCCGTGTCTTCCAGATTTTATTTCTTGTCATTACCAGATTGCGAAACTTCTACACTTCCACGGGTCCCAGAATATTAAATCATTAAGTGCAGAATTAAAATATGAAATAGAGAGGTTATTGTTCATGATGGGATCGGACTAGTTACAATGGCTCACTTTAAGTTTCACCTTCCAGCCGACCACTTCTGTTGACCATTAAAGTTTCATGAGCGTGTCTTGAAGCTCGAGCTGCGGCGGAGGAAAAACCAAACTTGTTTATCCAGTTTGTGTAAACCTCAACATCGTGCTTGTTGAGCTGAAATACGATTTGAGGCGTGGCGACTGGTCGGATCGAGCTGAGTCTGCTCCTCTGACCTCTGACCCATCACTGCCCGTCGCTCTCATTAAAGGTTTAAACACATTTTAGAGGGACGATGATAAAAAAACAAAACACTTTCAAACTGCTGTAAGTGAGAGAGTCGCTACTACTTTATAATCCATTTCACCTCCAGCTCCGTCGGCAGTTTAACATCCTTATTGTCCCAGTTTCCTCTTAGTTTGTTTACATTTTTTTACATGCAGAAAATGAGCAATTCAATTTTTTTGCACAGGAAAATGTATGAATTTGTGTTCTCACAGGTTTCGTAGCAGACCTATCACTCAGTTTGCTGCCTCTGTTTTTGTCCAACCGGTACTTATTTCATGGTATGTTAGCAGAGTTATCATGTGTGCGTTACGTCTACGTCGTCTTCACTGCTTTTAGTCTCGGGATGCACCAAATTCAATCATCGTGGTTCTGCCTCATGTCTCTGGTGTTCTCGTTCTTTGTCCTTGGTCATACACACTTCCTGTTTTATTTTGTATTCTTTCCTCTCCTCACATGTCTGACACTTTACTTCCTGCCCTTGTGTGTTTCCCGCCTCTTTGATTACCTGCTCCACCCTGATTGCTTTCACCTGTCCCCTGTTAGTCTCCTCACCTGTCTCCACTTCACCATCACCCACATTATATATATGGGTCCCCTTTCCTTTGTTTTTGTCTTTTTGTCAGTTTGTTGGTGTATGTTCCTTGAGTATCCTCCTTCCTGTCTACTAGTTTTTCTACCCATCCTACCCGACCTCTCTGTGTGCCTGTCATCCATTAAAGAGCGTTTTTGTCTCTGTTACACCGATGTTGGAGTCAGTGCAGACCATTTAAGTAAATTGGTCATGTGATAGTTCCACATTAACCACAGTTTTGACAGTATAAGAAAGTTCAGTCACGTGGGTTCAGTCCTGGAGGGCCTCTGACTCAGTTTTCAAGTTTCCTCTTTGCTAAAAAGTTTACCGGTCTACAAATTTTGGTAATTTTTCCCCCAAAATGAAATGGTTTAAGTGGCAATCCAAGAAAGGACATTTTCAGTGATCATGAAAAATAACGAATTTTTTCCACTGATCAAAAAACAAATATGTGACCATGACTCAGTGTTTGAGTTTATTTTGGATTCGGAGGAGGGGGAAACATTTTTGACAGCGGCTAATGTTGAGCTCACAATCCATCCTGTGCTCTCAAGAAGGGGGAGGGGGGGGGAATCATGTTTTGCCGAGATCACAAAGCAGCTTTCTGAGGATTCACAAAAAGAACAAACCTCTCTCTGAAGCTCTGCCTGTAAAAAAATAAATGTGTGTGTGTATGCAACTAACTGCTCACTGTTTCTGCCCCAAATCTCCCCCTCAGCACATACTGTATCATGGATGGCTATATTTATCTCCATTGTAAATTATGATTGTCAGTTTTGTCACACACTCGCTGAGACTCCTGCTACCGTCGCTCTCACCTGCCAGCGACGACGTGTGCAAACTAAAAACAGGCGACAGGTACTGTGCTGCTCTGCGAGAGAACCATCGAGTGTTTTGAGATTCCCGGCAAAAGATATATTTATGTATTCTTTGGCTGCGGTTTTAGCGAAGAATCAAACGCAAAGAAAAAAAACATGCTGTTCTTTGTTTCCCGCCGCCGATCGACAAAGTGGAGAGGAAATCAGGCCAAGGCAGAGACGGAGAGTGACTCAGTGAGACGGATCGACGGGAGAAAAGGGGAACGGCAGAAATGAAGAGACCAAGATAGACCCAGAGAGTTAGAGGGGAAGTGAAAAGAGAGATTTTTGATTGTGAGAAATGGCTGATAGACAGGGGAAAGTGAGGATGAAGAGTGAGAGGAGATGAGAGGAGAAAGAAAAGGGAAAGGGCTGATAGATTAAGACGTGTGTTTTCTCCTCTTCACCTTTTTAAAGCCCTTTTCCACCATTGCTGTTATTTGTCCTGATCTCTCGCCCTTCCTCTCATCTTCTCCCTCGTGTCTTTGTCTATTTGTCTTGCAATAATTTATTTCTTCGCTATTAATGAGACGTCAGCTTTGACTTTGAGAGCACCCACTGTTTGTGTCCTTTTAATGACGAAAGACCTGGAAACTGCAAAAAACGTTTTCACAACCTGGATTTTATATATTTTTGTAATTTCATTGCCATTGTTTTTTTTTTTTTTTATAATATTTTACACACCAAGTTAATTCCAATCATCAGGGCGTTCTGCCGGAGTCGACCCTCCTATTTATCCGTATTATCTAAACCAGTGATTCCCCTCAAAGAGGTCGCAAGAGAATAGGTCGAGAGATGATTAACAGGATAGAAAGGCAGAAAAAAAACACACACTGTGAATTGCTGGATAATTTTAGATTTTCAGGCCCCAAAAAATCAGTTTATAGACATATTCAGCAGCGACAGCAGGTCAACAGCAGCTATTTCTTTGATTTAGGCATTAAGAGCTGAAAAAGATTGTGATCCAGAGATCTAAATCAATTATTTGGAGGTGTAACCGAGTTAAAACACCTGCAAATCTCTCACAATTATAAATAGTTTGGATCTTTGGTTGCATGAAATCAGTTCCATAAATGTGCAATAAATATGTGGTGACTCAAGGACATAAAGTGCTACTCATACCAGGTGTAAGACCTCAAAAATGTACTGAACTTATTGCAGCAGAGGAGGCGAGACGCTGAAGGGTCAGGGAGAGCTGCAGGTCCTGCAAAGACGATGAATGTGGCAAAGAAACTGGATGAGATGAAAGAGGGAATCAGACAGAGAGCAGAAAGGTTAAAATTCAGAGAGAAGGAGCGGGAGAGATGGGTGAGATGCTCTCTTTTCAGCCTCATTGGATTTTCATCATGTTTTTTTATATTAGTCTCTATGGTAACTCTCTCAAGCAGCACCTGATCTGAACACTAAACAGCACCAAAGACGGCGTCAAACATTCATCTCGGGCATCGCTCGAAGCAGCATCTGGGACTTTAAACAGTGTCTGAATTTATAAAATATGCAGCAGATTAAACTCTACTCACAACTTTTACTTTTTATGGTTCGGTCTCAAAAAACTGATCAACTGACTTCCTGCTGGAACTAAATGGCAGATACATTTATCAGCTGGCAGAGCATTTATCAGTAAAAGAACTACATATTTTTCTCAGGAGCTTGTGGAAACTGAAATAAAAAAGGAGAGAAAATATCAGACTTGCACTCATCATGTGGTCAAAAGCAGGACTGCAGATGTCAAAGGTTTTTCTGTGTATGCTGGATGTGTAAATAGGAAACTGTTTGCTAATGAGTTACCAATATTAACCTCATCATGTTTTGTGTTTAGAGACTTTTATAACTGAATATTGTATATTACACTTGTGTGAGAGTTTTAACTACATCCACATTAGTTTTCTTTTGAATTATTTTTTTATTTTGGCCTAAGCGATCCGTCTGAGTAATTTAAGGATTTGGTGCGGTTGAAATCTTTCCTAAATAAGAAATGACATCCTGCAGCATTTTCTGTTAAATATGATCACATTGCAGTCTTGCTTTATTTAATAACACTAAAAATACCTGGTCAGATACAGGTGTTGTCGTTCTGTTTTTTCTTGAGTCAGCTGGATGTTCAGAACTGAGAAAAATACAGCGTTAAATACATTCTTTAAATTATTATGATCAAATGATTGTGGAAAGCAAAAAAAAAAAAATCTTATGACAAATTTCTTCTTCTAGGGATGTTGAATATCTTTGTGAAGGTCTTGAATAGAAAGAAAAATCACTGTCTTCATTTCACAGGCTCTGACACCGAAGATGTTCACCTTTTTGATGTTTCAGATCTAAGCTGTGTGTTTCTGCTTTGCACATAAGATATTTAGGCAGTGGTTCTGTTTAAAAGGACGTGACAGGCGTGATATGAACTTAAAAGACCTAAAACTAAGAACTGCAGAACATAAGAGCAAAATAAAGGTGTAAAGAAAACCGATCTAAGCCATGGTAGTACATTTTTATGGAAATGAATCATGTACTTTCTTTCTACATGAGCGTACTCTGATATTTTCCATATCTAAAAAGCAACAACATTTTAAAAAATCAACATGCTACAAAGGAGTGATGCCTCTTAACAAATAATCAAGTAAGGGCTCTTGTATATAAATGTAATAACTGTTACAGTACTTTTTGTGTCCCCTTCAGGAACTTCTCCTCAGATTTTCTTTACTTTTTCGGTCATTTTTATATCTACACTTGCAGTCTGCTGGATTATATATGTTCTAAACACACAGGATTTTATGAGAGTAGATTTAGTTAAGGGATGGATGCATTAAGGTCAACTTTACTTTAAAACTAGTTTGAGTTATCAATAAATACAAAGAAACTGCTGGAAGAATACAAAATATATTGCTTTTTGTCACAACTGGACATCAAACCTTTTCACAAGCTAATTAATCATGGCTCTTCATGGCTATTTATCTCTTTAGAGCTTTTTGTGTCGTCTAAATGTAAATAATATAATTAAATACAAGTAAATATATATGTAAAAAAAACATTTTTCCATATATGATGATCATTTTGTAAACTTAGTACCTCAAACGCCACCTCGATAAAGGCAAGATACCAGAAAACTGAATAAAGCTTGTGTGTATAAAAAAAAATATTTTCATCCACTATCAACTGTTTGATCAGTACTCAACATGGAGTGAGCTTAAGTATTATGATGGGAATGATGGGAGTATGATGGGAAGTAACTGGGATGATTCTTGAGTCAGTTTCCAGCCATTAAAGTCACTTTTTAGTCACATATTTGTCGCTTTTCTATCACAAGCTGCATTTGTTGTTGCATAGTGGTGGACAAAAGATCAACTTTCCTCCTCACAGGTTGTTGTTTTTGGGGAGTTATCAGAGTACACTGAGTGACTGTGAAGTTTTAAATAAGGAATAAAAGTTATAAGAAACCAGAACAAAATTATAAAATACCAAAGTTTTCTCAAAAGACTCAAGAATGATCTTATGAGCGCCTGAGAGATGTTAAAGCTGCACATTGAAAAGGGTTCAAGATATATTTCATTCATTCATTTAATGTTGTTGTTATTTTTTCCCTCAAGATGGAGCCTAAAAAAAGTACAACTGAGACTGTTGGATTATCATCAATTTTGCAATTTTGAAAGTAATAAGCCCCCACCTGTAAGTGGATCTCAAACTTCCTGACCGACAGGAAGGCAGCAGGTGAGGTTGGGGAGCATCACATCCAGCACCCGGACAATCAGCACTGGAGCCCCACAGGGGTGTGTGTGCTCCCCACTGCTCCCCACTGCTGACAACACAACTGTCATCGGCCTCATCCGGGACGGTGATGAGTCTGCGTACAGACGGGAAGTGGAACAGCTGGCCTTCTGGTGCGGTCAGAACAACCTGCAGCTGGAACACGCTCAAAACTGCTGTGGAGATGACAGTGGACTTCAGAAGGAGCCCCCCAACACTGCCCCCCCTTTCCATCCTGAACAACACGGTGTCTGCTGTGGAAACTTTCAGGTTCCTGGGTTTCCATAATCTCCCAGGACCTGAAGTGGGAGTCCAACATCGACGCCATCAGGAAGAAAGCCCAGCAGAGGATTTACTTCCTGCGCCAACTCAGGAGGTTCAACCTGCCTCAGGAGTTCTACCCAGTTCTACACCGCCATCATTCAGTCTGTCCTCTGCACATCCATCACTGTGTGGTTTGGATCAGCCACCAAACAGGACAGGAACAGACTACAACGGACAGTCAGGGAAAATCATTGGTGCCAGCCTGCCCTCCATTCAGGACTTGTACCGTGTCCAGAAGTCAGGAAACAGGCAGGTAACATCACTGCAGATCCATCACACCCTGGACATAACCTGTTTCACCTCCTCCCCTCCGGCAGGCGCTACAGAGCTCTGTACACGCCAAAACAACCAGACACAAGGAACAGTTTCTTTCCTCAGGCTGTCGCTCTGATGAATCATTTAACACCAGTCACAGAGTGTCAGGAACAATCCCTGAATCATAAACATCCATTGACCTCACCAATATAACATTTCTATAAACAATAAATATATATTTAAATACATTCTGTATATACTGTATACATACTGTATATGCTGTATATAACAACTTCTGTACAATAAGATTTTCTGTACATAAGCCATACGCACACATACCTGGCCAAGTATTAATCCAGTTTAATTTCCTCAGCAACAGTTTGACAAAGTTGACAACTTTTGCTTCAGAATCAGCGATTCACTATTTGACAAATGTCACACTCTCGATTTCAGTTTCCCCCCGTTGTTCTCGCAGTTCCCTTCATTAAAAACATGGAGCTCCCCTCGGCGTCAGGCTTCCTGTGAAGGCGATAATTCCTCCTTTGTTATGAAACGAGACAGCGGCAGCAGTAACTTCATCCACCTCTCCCCTCAAGTTCACACCTCTGCTCCTCCTTTTCCTCCCTCTTCTTTTTACATTTGGTGTGAGAGAACAGAAACTAAGACTCAGCTTTGGAGAGGCGATTATTGTCTTTGTGTACGTCAAGTTTTTTTTTTGTTTTTTTTTTTAACTTGGATCATTCGTAATTGAAAGTGTATAAAAGCATTTGTGTCTGTGCAAAAGTATTTATATTGACATACTGACTTTCACTATCTTAATAAACTGATTTAATGTGTGACTGAATGAACACCTATAACTAAAACTGTATTGTGTTTTCCTTTTATATATTTTCAAATTTACATTTCAATGAAGCCAAAATATTTATTATTTTTTTGTAACTGGCTTTGTTATAAAGTTTATGAAGCCTGCCTGTGGTTAGAAAATGATATGTGTAATGTGTAAATCACTGCTTAAAGACTTGTAAACTGTATAGTAAAACATTTTTTAATGTGTGCATAAAGAACAAACTTTAAAAAAATATCTGTACTGTACTGTACTGTAACTATCAAAGAAAAATGAAACAGTTTGCAGGTAAAACTCTAATTGTCTGATTTTCATCTTATTATAGGCTGCTCCTTAAACACATGCATATCATTACATTTTCATGTTTATAAGATTATTAATCTTATGCTTTCATTTATTAAAACCAAATTATCTTACAACAGTTGAGGAAAAAAAGTCCAAAGTCCAGAATATTTGAAGTCAGATTGTTCCCTGAAGGACAGGATCTTTATTGAGTTAACTTTTCTTCAAAATGAATATTTTTTGTCCCCACATTCATTTCAGCGCATCAATATTAAACATTTTTGCCAACCTGACACCTGAGGGGCTCAGTATGAAGTTATTTCACACAGCGAAGATGGATTAAAAAGGCCAGTCAGATTAAAATATAATTATGCATTTACTGACTTTTTATTTTGTGTGTTTTTGCTGTGACATGTTTGTCTCACTGTCCCTTAAATATTGATTTATATTATTGTTAATATTATATACTGTAACTTTTAACAACATAGAAACACGAGACACAGGGAGCGAAATCATATTTTCAAAGCACAGATGGTGTTAAAGATTACAGATGTCCTTTAAATTTCAACTAATCAATCCAATTAAAGCAGACGTCCAACAGGAATATATTGTAGACATTGCATGCCAGCATTTTTTTTATTTTTTATTTTATTCCAATGCGGACAAGAAGAAGAGAAGAAGAATCCTTTATTTATCCCACATGGGGAAATTAACATTTTTCACTCTGTTTTTTTTTGTTAACACACATTTTTACATATACATAAGGGAATACACACACATGCACATGCAAGCTGGTGGAGAGATGCCAGAGTGAGGGGGCTGCACCATAAGCGCGCCCCAAGCAAATTTTTTGGGGTTCGGTGCCTTGCTCAAGGACAATAAACACTACATGGCACTTTAAAAGCCAGAACACCAGCTCCCGCTGAGTCATTTGTATTGATCAATAAACCTATCAAGCTGCTGCAGATTTAATATTACGGTCATCGTGAGTGATGGTGCAATAAAGACAGGACTTTCTGCCCCTTCAGCTGGGGCAGACCAGATAATAATTCCCCCGCTGACCAGAGGAGGGCAGCGTGGGCAGAGTTCATGCTCCCCATCAGCTCCTCGGTGGCCTCCGGGTGACTGCGCAGAGCCAGAGGCAGCGACACAAAATGAAAAAGAGCTTCAAGTGACAGACTCATCTTTTCACACATGCGCACACACACCTGCTAATGTACTGTATGTGATCAAAAACCTCATGTGTGACATCCACCTGCACGCTGACACACCTGTAATTGAATTCTTCACATGATACACTCCCCCCGCATGCACACATGTGTGATGACTTATCTTCATCACGCTCACATGGCCCACTGGTGTGATTGGAAACCTTATATTGTGCCAGGCTCGGTTTGACCTCCGACCCCTATGGAAGCTGTGAGCTGATTTAACAGTGATTGAGGCATCATGCGGCTGATGGGGCTTGGTGGCCTGAATGATCCGTCGCTAATTAAAGCAAAACCGAGAGAAAGGAAGATGTGATGGAGTTAAACATGAGAGAAACGAAGAAATAAGAAATATTAGGGAGGCAGAAAGTCTTATAATGAAGATTAATCAGCAGAATTTTCTCTCCTGGCTTCAGTCTTTCCTCCAGATGTCGAACCTGCTGCTCCAGTTCGGCCACAGGAGCATCGGTGAGATCCAGCACTGATGTCGGTGATCAGGTCTGGCTCACAGTCGGCGTTTCAGTTCGCCCCAGAGGTGTCGGACCCTGCCAGCCTCATAGAGAGTGTGAATGTGTTCAACAACAGCAGCTGCAGCCAAACTTTTTACACATTTTTGACAGCTTTTTGTGTTTTCATCAGTAAAGTCTCCATGTATTGGTGCACAAAGGATCTTTATCGTCCTCCCTGAGTTAAGAAATCTTCTGTTTTTCAAGAGGCTGATCTTACATTTTGATTCAGAAGAAAAGAAACGTGCATCTGGTATCAAAACTAAGACTTGAACCTGATCACTTTGGAGAAAGCTGGAGACACCTTTAAGAAACTTACAGTGCAGTGTGGTCTATTTTAATTTTTTTTTTACCATTTGATTTTCCTGCACATGTATAGTGTTTTTCCCCTGATAAGACTCACAGTTTTCTCATCTTCACCTATAATCATTGATCTTCATCATCTTCATTCAAGCAGCAGATGAAATAATAACTTGCACTTCAGCATTTGCTCCACTAGAGGGCGCCAGATGCAGCCACTTTCCCGCTCACAGAGGGAGGGAGAGGAATCCTTTCTTTCCTTCCTGACTACCTGCCTGAGTGACTTACTCGCTGCCTTGGCCTGACCTAATAAATCACATTACAGTGGCCGGCGGTGTAATTACCGGCCAGCTGTCGAGCTTCTTTTTTAACTCTCTGGGCTGGACTGTGCGGACCGGACTGGTCAGCGGCAGAGTGAAACGGACAGAAATCCAATGGAGGGGGACCGGGCCGGACTCAGGTGAGTTACGACAAAGAGAGAGAGAGAGAGTGAGACGGGGAAGTGCCACGATCCAGATCAACAACCTGAGGTGACAACTCTACTGTGCTGTCAGAGGCTGTTAGCTTTCATTTGTGAGTGTGTGAGTGTGTGTATCAGACCTGCAGTCACACACCAGCAAAGAGGAAGATGCTCAGGGTTAAAGGACAATTTCTTATGGGTGGGTTCTTATTTTTTTGCCTTTGTTTCCTCCTCCAAATAAATCTGATTAACCTGGAATTATTTAAAGTCTTGCTGCCTGTTTGGTGCCCCTGCTTTTAGCAATGACCTCGACGCAATTATGTTGAGCACAATGCCTGAATGCCTGAACTGATGAAAATAAAACCAACGTTGGAATAAACCATCATTTTTTCTTCTGTAAATGGCTCTTCAGCTGCGTGGGAGGACATGTTTAGGTGGAGGTCTCAGGTAGATGTGTGGAGTTAAAGATGCTTCTGATGCTTATTTCCACTACAGAAAAAAAAAAACACTGTAGGTGGAGCAGCAGGAGCCGAACCTCGAATCTTTGCAGTTCAAAGAACAAACCACACCTCAAAAAAAAAAACTGTGACACAACATCAACATGAACACATCACGACTCTTTAGGCTGAGATTTAGATGACCAAAGCCCAGGTCTGACAGGATGAATCGCTCTTTAATTTGTTAACCTGTTAAACACTCAGCTGATGATTTGCTTCGACAGGGGGCTAGTGAAGGTTTCAATGACTAAACTTACAAATTCATCTTCTCTCTTGATATATTTTAGTATGTTTTTTTTTTGTTCGTCCCCGAGTCTGTTTAACTGTGTTTGTATGTTCTGTTTTAGCTGATAGGAAAAGAAATTTCCACTTGGGGATGGAAAAAAGTTGACGTTGCTTCAAAGTCTTCCAGAAAACGGCAACTACAGCAAGACGTATGCAAAACCACATTGAAAGATAAAGCTTGGCATGTTTCAAATGTCTGTCCAAACAGCCTGGTTCTTGGGTGATTATTGGAGAATTTATGATCAATTTCTGCAATTACTAGTTTGAAAATCTAAAGCAAAGACCCGTCAAACAAAAGGACACATGCTGACGTCTCAGTTTAAAAACCTTTCGCGTCCTTTCAGGTGTTACTTGAAATGAGGTCCGTCCCAAACAGACGCCCGCTGAGACGACTGAAGTGTGTCTGCATTTAAAGGGCCTTTTATCATGAGGAGCTGCAGGCATTTTCCAACTCAAGTTTATAAGGAAATGATGTTTAAAGTATGCAGCAGTTCAGTCAGAAAAGCCCAACTGAGATCAGGACTTTAAGGACCTTGAAGAAAGAAGGACAATAAACTTCCTTTAATCTGATCTCGTGGTGTGGTAATAAAGTCGAGCTGGCTGCCTAATATTGGCATCTACAGGAGGGCAAGAGTGTGTGTGTGTGTGTGGAGCCACGGGTGTCTGTTTTCTGTGTTCATATTTGTATAAATGTGTGCATGGATGCAGACGTGTGTGTGTGTGTGTGTGTGTGTGTAGGTGAAATCTTGGCTGATGACAGTCGGCAGGAGATCCAGCACCCCCTCCGAGCCCGACTCCATCAGAGAGAGAAGAGGAGAGACGAGCAGCTGGCGGGGACGATGGAGGGGGGTGAAGGTGTGTGTGTGTGTGTGTGTGTGTGTGGAGACAGAGAGTGAAAATGACTAAGAGAAAAGTAGACAATGAAGAGAATAAATGTTTCTGTATGTCAGTCATGATTTTATAACCGTGAATGTATGTACGTAAAATGGGAATATACAGTGTGTGTGTGTGTGTGTGTGTGTGTAAGATGTATTTAAACATGTATTTGTATTTGCCTTTCATAATGACTCATTTTGTGATCTGACACCACCATGGCTGTGGTTTCTTTTGGTGTGAAGTAATTTTGAGTTAAAATAACGACTTGTTTATTAGATTAGGGTATGATTATATTAGAATAGATTAGATTAAATTAGATTAGATAACCTTTATTAGTCCCACAGAGGGAAATTTATTGTTTCAGCAGAAAGAAACAGTGGGAATAAGAATAGAAAATTATGAAGCAGAACATGAATAAAATAAAATAATGATAAAGTAAATAAATATTCAGATTCAGATTCAGATTCCTTTATTAGTCCCACAGCTGGGGAAATTTACGGCGTAACAGCAGCTTGAAAACACACAGTGGAGAATAGACAGTAAGAAATGCAAGACATATATAAATAAAAATTTAAAAAAAAAAAAATGAAAAAATAAATAAAAATAGAATAAAATAGAATAAAAATGGAATAAAATAAAATAAAAATAAAATAATCCAAGATAAATAATTATAACTATAACTGTAAGTATACCTGTACATAGTACAGAGGGATTGTGCCTGAGAATATACATATATGAAATATATATCTCAGAAAGTGCAAAACAGTGAAATAGTGAAATGAATAGTGAACAGAAGTGTAGTGTTATTGCACAGAGTCCAGTTATAAGTCAGTTTTTTATTGTTTATTTGTTTATTGTCTATTACCTGCAGACTAGCAGTCATTTTCTTTATTGTACAGTCTGACAGCAGCAGGCAGGAAGGACCTGCGGTACCTCTCCTTCACAAAGCGTGGATGGAGCAGCTGCTCACTGAAGGAGCTGCCCAGAGCTGTCAGAGTGTCCTGTAGAGGGTGGGACGTGTTGTTTAACAGGGACGACAGCTTAGCCATCATCCTCCCGTTTCCCACCACCTCCACTGAGTCCAGGGGGCATCCCAGGACAGAGCTGGCCCTCCTCACCAGTCTGTCCATTCTCCTCCTGTCCCTGTCCGTGATGCTGCTGGCCCAGCAGACTATCCCATAAAAGATGGCTGATGCCACCACAGAGTCATAAAAGGTCCTGAGGAGAGTCTGCAGTGTAGAGGGTGAACAGGAAAGGAGCCAGAATGGTTCCCTGCATGGAGCACCGGTGCTGCAGAGAGAGGTCCTGCACCCTCACAAACTGTGGTCTGTGTGTGTGAGGTAGTCCAAAATCCATGTAGTGAGGTGATGATCCACCCCAGCTAGCTGCAGCTTGTCCCCACAGCAGCCTGGGCTGGATGGTGTTGAATGCACTGGAGAAATCAAAGAACATGATCCTCACAGTGCTTCCGAGCCTTCTCCAGGTGAGTGAGGGAGGTGTGAAGGAGGTAGATTAATAATAATATATATAATAATAATGACTTTGCTAAGTGTGAAAATTAAGGAAGGACATAAATTGCATTTCTATAAAAGTAACTGCTATTCCTAATCAGCCAACTGGGGGTTGCACTGTATCAGTAAGAGCATGCCATAGACTGTAAAGTAAGTAAAAAGTAAAGAGAACGAATAGCGATTTACACTGAGAAGCAGCATTATTATCTTGTGGTCACACATTAATATCCCTTTATTTATTTTTTATCAAATGTCGCCAGAGGGGCTCCGTAGGTTTAGGAGTACAAACATTTTGTAATTTTTAAAATCAGTCCAGTAAGTGCTTCAAAAACAGTGTAAATGCGATATCTGCAGTGTTCACTGCTACTCGCTTTGTGACACGTTTGACGTCAAACGGGAATCTGCAGAGAAGAGTCCAGGCAGATAAACGGCAGGCTGATGTCTGAGTTTTGGGTCTTGGTGCTTCGTAGTTTCTAGTTTATTGTAGAAAGACCTTAAAATAGGGTTTAACATCCAAAAACCTCCACTAATGATTTAAACATAGAGAAATATTGTTGTTATGTATGGGTTATTATGCTGTGATTTTACTGGTCAAAGTGGGCAGTATGTGGCCCCTTAACTAAAATGAGTTTGACACCCCTGGTGTAAACAGTTTCTTGACCTCCTCTCTCCTCTTTGTCGACGATAACATCCTGACACGACTCCCTCAGGAGTCATAACATAAACGTGTCTTTTTGGGGGGGGATTTGCTGAAAGGACTGATGCTGCTGTGCAAAAACAAAAGTACAAACTAAGAGGTCATCCAATCATCCGTCCAAAAAGGTGGACGGATGAGTCATGAAAGCATTCGGCCGCTCTTCACTACCCATTTTGCTTTTCCACTGACGTTGTCATTCTCACAGTCTTAAAAAAAATCGAAAGAAGAAAGAGGCTGGAAACAAGATAAAAGAAGACGAGATGAAGATGGGAGACAAACTTTGAAATATCCTCTTGTTTGTCTTTGAAAAAAAAAACTCCTATTTGATTCAGCACGCTCGCTGAAGTTAGAATAATCATCACGAGTCACAATAGGTTGAGATGAACTGAGGCTTTGTTGTTCTGTTTGTTGTTGACAAATTGAATCCTCACACAAAGGACGTCGCCCCGCGCGTTTTACTGGCGGTTCAGGATTTCAAAATGCTCGGAAGTTAAAGCAGCGTTCAATCAATACCGCCTCAAGTTTGCTCTGATGCGTTACTGTGCAAAAGTGGATAGAGATTTCTCTCTGTGAATGTGATGGACAGAGAGAAAAAAAAACACTCAACACAAAGAGATGGCGATCTGAAGAAACTGTAGGAGCGGCAGTGTGAGACGACGAAATGCACTGAGCGGCAGCTTAGACTAATAAATGAATGTTCCCCTGAAAATTAATAATCTCAAAGGGCATGCCTGCCTTTTAGGTGTGTGACACCGCCATACATCACTGCAGCAATTAAAACATGTTAATTAATGGACGCGTTAACGAGCTCTGAGTTTCATAACGGGGTCGTTAACCGGCCAGCAAAAAAAATGAACGTATTATTTCATCTTTTTCCTGTTTTGTTTGTGTGTGTGTGTGTGTGTGTGAGACATAAAGGTCAGTTAGGGCGATAGGACGGCCAGCCAGTACACATTACCACATCACACACCGTCGCCCCCACCTGGAGCAGCAGATGGTCGGGAGCTCGTAGTGACACCTGACAGAAGGTAAAGCGTCGTGGCCTCCGAACCACCAGGGGACTCAGCCTGAACCTGCAAAAATATTCATTTCACCGTCTGTCAGCTGCATCTTTTTACACAAAAACGTAGACAGACTGAGCAGAAATTTCCTTAATTTTCTCTTTAAAGGTTCAGTTGGTAACAATTTCAAACTCTACTTTTAGTCATTCACTCAAACTGTCTCCATGTCCTGATAGCAGAATGTGAGACAGATCGTCTGTGATGATAATCAGCCTGTTTAAAATCCACCGGGCCCGGGTCAAAACAACCAATCAGAGCAGGAGGAGTGTCTCTGAGAGTTTGTAGAACACGCTGCGGCGTCCCGGTCAGCATAGGAGCTCTTGTGATGACGCTCAAACTCTTCCCGGGCCACTGCGGGGTCACAAGCTGGTTTCTTTTACTCAATAAGGAGCAGCAGAGAGAAAAGTGAGCCTCCCTCCTCTGACAACTACTACTGATACTGAGAGAGAAGAAACAGAAGATGAGCAGAGAAGAAAAGAAGCTAAAGAAAAAGGATCTGACCTGAGCCGGAGATTAAACGAGAGTAAACACCGGAGCCTTTGAGAGGTGGAGAGAGCTGAAAGATTCACACTGATGGAGAGTCAGACACATTTCTGCTGGACAGTTGTTTGAATTCCTGTAAAAACTAACCACAAAATAAGACGAGTTACAGAAACAGTCCACATACTTAAAGCTGTACTGGTTCAAATTTACAGGCAGAGAGACTCTGCTCAATGCTGCCAACTACACCTTTAAGTAAATTTGTTAAAACTATAAAAGAGACATCAGAGTGTGGACATCCAAGGGAGGAGGGGGAGAAGTTTAAAAGGGTCAAGAATTCATTAAAACATGACAAATATTACATATATATGTAATTACTATGCCACCATATGCCAGTCTGTTACTGGTGAAAGGTTAATAACATTAATAACAGTGTGTTGTACTTTACTGATCTTGCTTTTATTGCAGTTACATCAGTGATAAATGATGTGCCTTTCCTGTAGGTGACAGATGTGCTGCTCAGAGACTGAGTACTGTACAGGAAGAGCACATCAATAGGAAAATAGTTTGCTGCCAGCTAGTGGCAACACATCGCAGCTACACCTTTTATTCTTTTTCTTTTTTTTTTCTCCTAATGCTTGTAAATCCTGAATGATAGCACTTGTTTCTGATTGCAAGGGCAAATCTCTCTCTCTCTCTCTCTCTCTTACACAAAAACACACACACATACACAAACACACACACACACACAGACTGTTCAGAGACAAGTTGAAAAAAATGAAAGGACATAAGAGAGAGGAAACTGGCGAGCATGCAAGCAAATGTGCATAACTTACTTTCAGCATTCACATATGTAAATGTTCACATAGGGGGGTATGAGTTCACATAAGTTCAAGATCAACACACACACACACACTCGGGGTCCAGCCTCCAGTCCTGCAGTCTGTCACAGATGTGCCTGAGCCGAGCGGCCGAGGGCTAAAAAACATTCAGCCGCTCAGACATTCAGTCTCTCATCTGGCTGAACAGGAGGCCCTAAATGGGTCAGAGGCATCGTAGACCTGAACACACACACACACACACACACACACACACACACTCTTCCTCACTCACACACACGCAGGGAAGCAGCCATATTTTAGTATTCATAGGTCATAATTTTCTTTGAGAGAACATCATTTGTCATTTAAAGAGTTATCATTTAAACGTCTGTCTCATTCATTTTGACAGAAATGATGACATCATTCCCTCATGATGTCATCTAAGGTAATATTGAGTTATAACATGCGAGTGTTAGCAAGCTTCGTCTTATTTAATGTTAACGGCGTGTCAGATTACGTTGACCTGTCTCCCTGCGTTTGTGTATCCACGTCAATAAGTGTGTGTGTGTGTGTGTGAGGGGTAAATATAGTCCATGTGGAGGGAAGGAGTCAGTTCAGAGCTCTGGGTCCCTTCAGGCTTTGGCAGCGTCTGCCGACTGAACGCGGCTCGTGGCGTTTCTTTCGCAGGAAGCAGCGAGGAAGATGGAGCCTGTTTATCAGACTTCCCTTTTCATGAAAATCAAAACATTTCCACTAATGTAAATAAAAACACGGACATCTGTTCGTTTATTTTTTTTATATTACACGGCACTATGGGGGATACGTGTTTGTTCGTCATTTTAACCTTGAGGTCAGGAGGCTTTACGACATTTTATCAGAGATTTGAAGCGTTCATATTTGAATAAATTGTCCGTTCATGACCACTGCACGGCACGACACTTCATTCATGGCTTCTAATAACTTTGCGGGCCTGTATGCTCAGCATCCTCCAGCCCCCCAGTGCATTATCAGTTTAACATTTGCTTTCTTTTAACTCCTATTTTGTCAGCAGGGCTGATTTTGACCAGTCGCTTTATTTATCAGGTCATTTTCAGCTTGTTAGCTGTTGCTAGGCAGTTAGTTTAACATTAACCATGCCCATTATTAAATATGCATTTAAAACAGATTACTTTTGTTTAATCATTTACTATCAGTTTAATATGGTTGATGTCACTAGTTTCTTTTTTTTTTTTTCAAATTCTGGATTTCAAGGTGAGCAACCATGTGTTGGGCTGCTGTGTAGTAATTATTATTAGTACACAGTCTTCATTATTCACCTTCACCTCACACAGAGAGCCTAATATTACTCATTATATTGCATATTAATGTTACCTTATGGTGTATTATCTCACAGGGAATAATATAAATGTCAATTATTATGCAGGCTCCATCGTTCTTCAATAAAAATATAAACCTTTAGTTTAACGTTGGTAGTAAATAGTGTCCCCAAATTTCTTCCTAGTTTACTGAGTTGTTGGGTAATAAAACATAATCAAGTAATGCATTATCATGGAAAAAGCCAAAACAAAAGTAATAATTTTATATAACTTATTCCATCACCCCAAATGAATAAATAACCTAAACTAAACTAAATAGGTATGAAGGTAATATTATATGGAGGTATTCTACTATTTAAACTTTAATAATTAAAAAAAACAAAAAAACTACCAATTTCTCATTGAATCTGTACAAACTGGAGTTCATTGAGGATCTGTTGGTCACTAAACTCTGATGTTTGATAAATGTCACCCTGTATTACCCGACTGTTGCTATAAGTGCTGATTTGTCCAGAGTCACTGAAAACACTCGTGGACGGGGGGGCAGTGTCACTTCTTATGTAACTGCGGCCACGTCAGGGCGCCTCATTTCTGCCTCCGGTCTGATCGCTGCCATATTTCACTTACTTCAAGTGTTTGCAAGCTCTTGGACAGAGCGCGCCTCGGGCATCGTGCTGCCATCTCCGTTAACACACACACACACACACACACAAAGTTCAAATCAGTTTGCATATTAAAGCTCCAACATCAGCACTCTTTTGACGGGGCACTTTTTATTGGCAGCATCTCGCCATTTTTTCCCTCCTATTAACGCTCTTCCTATTAAACGTTGCTCTTGCTGCTTTATCAGCGAGGCTCCAAAGTTATGCGATAAGAGGCGCTGACGCCATAGTGGGAATAAATCAAGAGGATCCTCACGGTTGTTTCTGCAGAGACTTTCCCTGCAGTGATACAGTACATGGAAGTTGGAAGGATTAAGAGAAAGAGAAAAGCCTGAGCCAAGACATAATGCCTCTCTGAAATCCTCTGCACCCTCTGCAGACGACTAATTTCCCTCTCCGCTTAAATCCTCTCTCCCTCTGCGTCTCCCTATCTCTCTCTCTCTCTCTCTCTCCCACGGCAGGTCCCTCTCTTTTTCCCTCTTTTGTCTCCCTGCGTCCCTCTGCGCCGTCCTTAATGTCAATGCTAAATCGTCTTGACATCATGTATATGATGTTTGTGTTCCTGTGACTAAGCTGATCTCGCCGCCTGATTTCCTTCGTTTAAACTTCACAGAAAATGTTCGGCTCAGTGAATAGGCAGGAACGTGTCCTGTGAAATTGGAGCAGGAAGGCACTGACAGCTCAGACATCTTTACATATCTGCACATTTAACGCATTTATCACTTAAAAAATAAAATAAAGCTTTTTAAAAGGCATCACATCCTGTATCAGTTTGCTACAACTTACTATAGGTTTTCATGTGATAAATACTCTAAATACTCAGACGTATAGAGGAAAATAAAAAAATGGCCAAGGCTTTTCTGCCAAAGTGCTGATTTTTGGAGGGTTCAGCCTTCGTTTCCCCTTCCTGTCTTGGCAGCCATTCTGGTGTCTACTCTTATTGTTCTCTCCGTCCTTCGCCACCTCCCTTCTTCCTCTTCCTCTCGCTCACCTCTCCTTCGTCCTCCCTCCTCTTCCCACTGTCCTCTTCTTGGCTCTACGGCAACAATCATAATTGGCGCAGAGACGCACAATACAGTATTGACAGCTCCTGTGGCAGCAACAACAATGCACATGGTGACGCACGTTTTTCAAGGACGGCTGGGCCTCGCGTACAAAGTGACTCCACGTAGGTTATAAATTAATGCATCCATACGTCTGACATTCATCAAAGGGGCAATTATTAGTCTTAGACATCACTAGTGTGGATAAAATGACTGTAAAGACAAAGAAATCTTTCATTTCTATTGGTCACCAGCAGAGGTTGACAAAGGTTATATAGAGAGATTAAAAAAAGCTCTTACAGTTTTACCATGATAAGGTGCAAGTTATAAGTTTATGTCCTTGTCTTTCTCCTTCTTTATCCATGATTATCCACTCCAGCTCTCTTCTGACGTCATCTACGTTTCCAGCTGTCATTTCTGGTCTTTACATACAACCAAACACATCATTCAGGCTCTCTGTTTGTCTGCAGTAGCGAGCCACTTGAGTCTATAGAGGTGGTGACGTTTATCCTGCACAGCAGTTGAGAAAAAGACCACTAAAAAACGTCAACATATTTTTTACTGTTTTTGCCGAGACGAATGGAAGCCAAGCATACAACAAACTGCTGCACAAAGTTAATGAGATTTTGAAATCTGGCCGCTCTTACTTTTACTGACTTAGTTTTTCACTCCTGGAGCAGAACGTGGAAGTTGTGTCGGGTTAAAGTTCCCGAGAAGCCTCCAAACGGTCGTTACATCACACCGAAGGCTCTCTGGTTTTCTCATTTGCATTCGTATTATGAGCCTCTAATCCACGGGGCTAACCTTACTAATGTGCTTTAGCTTTCTGGGTAGAACTTTATAATTCACAATATATTTACACACTTGCCAGACCTAATTAGAGCATATTAGGCTAATTCTATAATAATTACTTGGTTCACAGGACGTAACAAACCAAAGAAAGGCCTGTATTAAACATTTCATGATAAAAATACATGCAAATACACAAAAAAATGTGCACTGTGAGTATTGCAATAGCATGATAAAAACAAAAAGAAATTATTTTACTGACTAGTTTCTTACCTTGTCTTGATTAAAAGCTAAAAAAAGGTGTAATAAAAATTTATTATTTCACACCCTGCCTGTCTCTTTGATTGATCCACCAGAAAGCCTAATCATTTTAATCACATCTGGTATTTACAGGGATGATGCTCTTCTACAAATTCTAATCACTTTTTTTTTCCGTGCATGTAAACATGAAATAATCTGCATACACTGAACCCTCTCCCGTACCTCTGTTCTTATTATCTCCTGGTTTCTCTCGCAGTGTTCTTTGAAGATGCTGACCTTCCCATTCGAAGCTTTTTTTCTCCTTCAGTCTGCCTCTATCTTCCTGCCTCGCTCTGTCCTGTAGCTGAGCCCCATTCACTTTATTTGCAACTTCACAAAGAACATTATGCATTTTAAAAAGGAGATGATGTGAAGCCTTTATTCAGTATGAGAAGCTCATTAGATTTGATTCTTTGGTGTGGAGTGTGGTGCAAAAGGCTGCTGTCGAGCAGAGGGGGTGTGCATGGCTCAATGAAACGAACAAACAGAGATAACGGGGGAAAGACCATCTCTCCTTCAAGACATTCATGGCGATGGACTCAGTCACACATGAAAAGAGTAAAACAAGTAGTCCTGTAAAGAGTTGAAACGAGAGGTTAAGAGAAAAGTTGAAATATTTCCTACATTCACATCTCTGCACATCCAGCCAAATTACTGCATTAAACAGGCGTGATCATCAGATTTTTGGTTTTATAAAATTATAAATTACACTTGGAAATTCTTTCATTTTTTTATCTGTAAAGCAGTTTATAAGCTTTGTAAATAAAGTTGGTCCTTGGTCCTCATTGGTACTGAGAAACTGGCACAAACAAATCTAAGTAACATTACTTCTTTGTACCAACATTTCATATCATTAATTAGTCATTTGTGCCACCAAATACTGCACGGGCATGCTCAGCAGGCAAACTGTAACTAAACACTGCAGGGTGCATGGGGAGCACAGTTGTTAGCAATGACATGAGTAGCCTACCGAAGTACTAACCAAAGGCGAGCAGCATTATGTCTTTATTTTGAAAGGGTTACAGGTTATGTTAGAAAACACCTGTGTCGACGGCACAGTCATGATTTCGGCCAACAATATAAATCCACGGTCATCAGCTGTGAACGACGAGTCTGCTTTCATTTGTTTTGTGTTTAGTTTTCAGAAATTATCGCTAATCTGCCACTGTTCTCACCGTAAATGTCAAACATGGACAGGTCGACAGACGTAGAAACAGACACTAAGAGGACAGATGTTGTTCGAGTTATGTCTCCTGCTTGAATGTGGCCAAAAGCTATTAGTTGAAGTGTTCAGAAATGAAAAGAGAAAATGCACACCACAGCATCAAAGCAACACACGGTGGCACTTCTGCACGACGCTGCCTGTAGCTGATGTGTAAGGAGAACGATGTGTTACCTGGCTGGAAACCACCACCTCTGATTCTCTGAAAGCTTGTTTTTGAATACTTTTCAGAGTCATTATCCGGTTGCTGTGACAACGGTGATTTCAGAGAAATTCCACCAGGAAAAATAACGCGAGGTGGAAGAGGTGAAGGATGGAGGGAGGGAGGGAAGCGTCGAGGGAGAGATTATAAAATCAGAGGGAGAGGTCTGACAGTGAGCGAATGAGGTGCTGATGTGATTATGGAGAGGTGTGTGTGTGTGTGTGTGTGTGTGTGTGTGTGTGTGGGTTGGGGGGGTGATGGGCAACAAAATAGGGAAGTGAGGAATTAAGAGAGGGAGTAGCGAGTGGAAACAAAGGAAGGTAAAGAAGAAGAAAAGAGAGGAAGAGCAGAGAAGGAAGGAAACAGAATTAGGAAAAGATGAAGAAATGAAAGGAGGAAAATGGGGGCGACGCGAGGACAAGAGGAGGCTGATGAAGAGCAGTCGGAGCGGAGAGAGGAGCAGCGGGAAGGGAGGCAAAAAAATGTTCAACAAAACACGGAGATGAAAACACGAGTCGAATACTAACAGACAAATTAATTCTGTTTATTAGACGCGTCTGAGGCTGACTGACAGATGGAGACCGACTGGAAGAAAGACACAGAAAAGAGCTAAATGCTTGAAAATATTGAAAATATAAAAGCATGTCTTTCTTGCATTAGCCAAACATTGGCTTATACTATGATGTTCTCTGGGGGAAAACACAGCTAAAAGTTTGCAAATCTTCTTTTTGATGCAGAAGATTTACTTCAACATGTTTTTGATCTTCAGCAGCTCTTGAATCGGAGTCGATCATACAGTAAGCTTGGACGTCTCCCATCACATTATCAGTTTTTCTATGGATAAAATTAGGAATTGTGTGTCTCCTGATTCAGCAGACACACAAAACCAGTCACCTCTGCGCTGTGTTTGTTTTCACCTGATGAATGTAAGAATACTGACTCTCCTTTTAGCTCTGTTTTGGCCTCCACCTGCTCCTCAGAAAAATGTCCACCATTTCTTTACCAGCTAGTCACCAACTGTGTCTCTCTCTGAAGTTTGGTGCTGGCCAAGAAACAATCAATAGATTTATTCAAGCTTAAAAACTGAAACCAGTTTAGAAAAAAACCCCTAAAATTGTAAATGTGCTGTAAAATGTCATAGAAATTAGTTGATTTCCCGATGAGAAATAAAGCACTCGACTCAATAGGTTGTCTTTGCGTGTTTAATTGACGACAGGGTGTGATCCAGAGTGATTCCTGCGAACATTTTGAACACCACATAGTCACTCGATTTAACATTAACATAAAAACTGATCAGGAAGTTTTATAGCAGCTTTTTTGTATCAGTATTAAAAAAAGAGGCAGCTAAATGTTGATTCAAACCCATTTTCCTTATTCCACAAGCACTCCAGGAATTGCACAACATCTAACAAAAGTAAAACAGCTCGGAGCCAGCTGGTTTAACATAAAGATCTGATGCATTCCACTCGAATACGTTCAGATCACCCAGGGTGCACGTTACTGCCACGTGCAGGCAGTCGAACACCGCCTAGCAAGAAGAACAGTGTGTGCGCGCTCGTAGCAGATTACACACATGCATGAACACATGCAAACGCAAGTCATCTGACATTTACGCAGCTTATAATAACAATGATAATAATGTAGTGAGCTTACGCTCCTGTCACATCTTTGTTTTGGATGTTTGCGTGTAGCTTAGTATGACATTTGCATCCATGTACTGAGGCCCCGAACTGCCCTACAAACACAAGCATCCGCAGCGCCACATTTAAATGCAGATAAATTATTAATTTTAATAATTCTTATTAGTTCCAAGTGGAGCCTGTGCCTATTTGTTTGATTTTTCTCTCTCTGCTTTTGCAATGAGTCCACTGGAAATCTTATCTTTTATTGCATGCACATTTTCTGCCCAAATCAAATTTTCACTTTCACAAGCGTTTTCTGACACCGTAAGACGACAGTAGGCAAACAAGCCAATAAAGTATTAAATTAACAGAGTGAAAACAGAAGATGACATAAAATAAACGGTAAAATAAGACAAGAAAATAACAGTTTGGAGTAAAGTTTCAACGTGTTGTGGTATTATTTCAATCCACCGTCACCAGGTCAGGTTCATTCATGGATAGTGTGGCTGGCAAAGAGATATAACTTGATGATAAACAGCGATATGTTCAACCTTAAAGATAATTTCATACATTTTTTTTAGTGCCTGTAATCAAATATGTGATTAGTGACAAACAATTAGCTGTTTATCTCTTTAATGCTTCTCAGTGGGCGAACAGAGCTTAAAACCTGCAGAACCGAATCAGTAAATCAGCTCACTTTTTATATTTCATATATATTATATTTCAAGTAAACATACCTTTATTTTCCACACTGGTAAACTGCAGATGACAGAGCCAGTGATCCCTCATTACCACGCCATCTGTGTCTGCAGTCCATTGATGTAGAAATCCCTCATTTCTATGCAACTGCTCACATGTGTAGATCAATGCACAGCCGGCTATATATAGCACTGCTCATGTATTGGATTTCCCTGGCAGGGAGCTAAAAATAGAGCGAGGGGCGAGGAAAGAGGGGGCGAGAGGGACCCCATAGGAATAAGACGAACACAGAAGGATAAAGGAGGAGGAGGAAGATCTATATGGACTCTGCTTGCTGCAGCTTTTACTTTACATCCTGAGTTTTGCAGTTGATGTATTTCTGTTTGCAGGATATTTGGTCTTTAAGTAAAATAACTGTACAATCAGTGTGTTTTATAATATCACCATCATATTTTTTTTCTTGACTCTTTCTTATTGATGTTTTTATGTATAAAACACAAAATTCTTAATGAAATTAGTCAGGTGTTAAACCCTGGACAGAGTTACTTTTGTGGCGCAGTGCCCACTTATCCCTTTAGCACCTTGGTGCCAGGGGGGAGTTATACTTCAGTTACTGCACGGTGGAGCTCTTAAAGGATGCCTCAGGCAGAAGTAGTAGGTTTCCTGCGTCCACTGGGAGGTTTTTTACGAGCTGTGCTAAGCAGAAGCTTGTTTCTGTGATCGAGCTGCCGCTGCTGCGAGGAGACTCGCTGTCTACCAGCCCAGCTTCACGTTATTCCATCTGAACATGAAGCTGACTGTGATTCAGGAGGTCGTCATCCTTATATAAGTTCTCTGACATAAATCGATGACCTGGAAATCACGTTAACGTGGAGTCACGTTAAGGCAGCTTACTGTTGATTTACTATAACTCATCTATACAGTGTTAGAAAATAGTGAAAAAGTCAAAAAGTTTAAGGGAATCCAATGTCACTTGTTTTGTCTGACTATGAGTCCAACCCCCAAAAATATTTGACTTGTGCAGAGATGTGTTTATATATATATATATATATATATATAGAGAGAGAGAAGCATATCTGAAAAGTCATTTTCACAAACACTAAAAACAGTTCGACTAATCGATTCAGCACAAGGTGAGATCACAAGTGGATCAAAGTAAACCCATCCATACTCTCACACTGACCATTAGCACAGACAGAGTATGTTGTAATAAAAAGTTATTTTCTCAGTGTAGAGATGTTTCCCCCTCAACCAGCCTTGTCTGTCTCCGCTTTAATATTTCCTACTTTTCACTGATGGGTTTAATTTCACTGATTTGCACTTCTGTATTATTACATGCCAGGTCAGATTTCACAAAAATCTGTTTTCCGGTCTTAATTACAATTTGGATGTTGACTTGAACTCTACTTTATAAGATGAAAATGTGTAATAACTCCAAAATTACATGAACGTATCATGAGTTGCATCTGTTTCTGTTGTCACATTTGTTGTCAGCTTGCAGGCAACGGTCAATAAATACAGAAAACCTCCTCTTGACTATCTTATTTACAAAGTGGGTCTGTAAAAAGATGCATCATGAAGAAGATTCTTTAATCTGACGAGCTAATTGCACAGTCATACGATGAGTCAAGCCTTCGTCGCAGAGATAAGGCCTGTTCAAGAAGGCAGTGGAGTAAAATATGTGAAATATTTACTTCTATAAACTTGAGGACACAGTGACTAGACTCATATAGCTCAAAGTGAAGTACCATTCATTCACAGCAGCTCCCAAAACATCCTCTATTTTCTCTCTATGGTTCTGTTTACCTCTCAGGCGGTCGCTAACAGGACAAAAGGTTGGCACAGTTTGTTAGAAATATGTATTTGTACCATCAGACTGTCACATAACTGGCTTGCTCTTTTGTGAAACAGTTTTTCTTCCAAGAGAGGAGGTTCAATAAAAGTGAATTATGCAACACAGCTAATAAGCAGTGACGGCCTCCTATATTTTTCCAGCTCTCTGTCCCCTAAAAGGTCAGTTCAGTTTGCTATTTGTCAACAGCATAATCTCAGGGGGTCAAAATTCACAGAAGTTTAACTTCACGCAAAAGATTTGACTCTTCCTAGAGAGCAAATCCACAAATCATGGTGACTCGATTTGAATTAATTGAATTCATATTTTATTTCTCTGCACACTTAAATGCTCTGTTACTGATGCGATCCGAAACTTCTAAGAACACCAGCAATAAATGAAGACAAGATTTGTCTTCATTTATTGCTGTAAAAACTATAAAAATCACAGGATATGTTAAATTAAATCCACATTTCTGTGTTGAAATTGGTGACATTTCTACAATTTTTACCTTTTTTTCAGAGACTTAGTTCTTCTTGCTTTAAGCTTATTTTGTCTGTAGGGTAGATAAAATATAATTTTGTTGATTCCCATTTCACAGCATCTACTTGTTATAAAGTGTTAAATGACCTTTAGCTCGAAAGCTCTCGAAACTAAAGAGACTTTTATAACACAACAGTCTATGATTTCAGCATATTTAAGTCTCCAACATTCAAACTGTTACTTCTCACCTCCATTTCTGGCTCCCAGTTTGCAAAATCACTTGCTAACAACTGTGTGATAAAAAAACAATATTTATATACCTCACAATAGGAAAGTGTGAATTCTTCTATACAGATACGTTGGATATGGAGCAGTTGTTAAAGACTGCAGCAAAGTCTGCCGCCTGCATCAGTAGTTATTTTTTCCCTGATCTGTGCAGCAGCAGAAGGCAGTTTGACTCAGGACCAGTTGGCCTGATGCGGGAATAACCAGTTAAATAGGCCATGTGCTCCCTCGCTATTACTATGTTTATGATTATGAGTCACACATTACTCCATAAATGGCAGGAGGTTCCTTAACCCTCTACTTTTCTGGGCCTCATTAGAAGTGTTTTCGCCGGGAAGCCGAGTTTCACTTCATATTCTGTGTTTTCCACCATGGAAGCAAAAAAGTTTCAAACATTATAAAACATTGAGTTTTACAGGATTTAAAAGTGTGTATCTTCAAAGCAGGTTACAGTGAGAAGACAATAAGCTATATTTGCCTAAATTGGAACAAAATAAAAAAAATGTGCACAGTTTCAGAAATCTGTATATTTTCAATATTTCCTGACTAACTTGACTGTATTTTTCAGGTGTAGTAAATTTTATTTTGAAAGCATCTTAAAACATACAGGCAGGTGAAAAATTAAAGGTAAAACCACCACAAAGTGTGTTAGTAAGTTGCTGGTCCACCACCTTCAGAATAGCTTCAGGTCTTTTTGGCATTGATTCTCTTCTGTGTGAACTGTCTTTGAGGGATGAACACCATTCTTCTAAAGATATTCCTTCATTTGGTGTTTTGATGATGGTGGTGGAGAGCGCTGTCTAACACTGTCAATCTGATTCACATCATTTTCATCCACATCACCGCTCAATGACCCACTGTGCCCCGCAGATGGAGGCATTGTGGAAGAGACCCCTCCCATCAGGATAAAAACGTTTCATCACAGGATAAAGGTGATCGCTCACAACAACTTTGGATTGATCTGCAGTGACTCCTCTCTCTAAGGAGACAAGTGGACCCAAACCAGGGCAGAAAAATGCCCCCACACCACAGTATAAGAAAAAGCCACCAGTTCCTGTAATTTGTCACCCATATGCATGTGATGAGAAGTTAAAAATACATCAGTCAAATTATAATTTCTGTAAACTCAAATAAATTAAAGGATTTAAAACATTATACATAATGTTCAAGAGATCAAAGATTTAAGAAGATACAGTTTACTAAATGTCAAATTTCAAAGATTACCCACATATTCAGAGGAAGGTAAACCAGTGTATCATCAGTATAACAGTGAATAAAGACAACTAAATAGGAGCTAAAATGGAACCTTTTGTTGTCCACAGTTGGAAAATTATCCATCTTAACAAAGACTTTTGGACATTTTTGGCCGTCCAAGAGAAAGGAAGAATAATTGTGTTGAAAAACCAGACAGTTCAAGTCTAAAGATGCCAACAAATCATTTGTCAAAGAAAATATGTCACTTTTACAATGACTACAGATAACAGTTCTCATATAGCCTGAGCTGTGTGGATGATGAAGCCACCTTCCCTCCTGTGAGAAGTTTCTAGCCTCCCCCTGTGAACAGGTAAGTAGATTGCTTGTTCTGTAACGGCGAGGGATGAGAGCCCACCTGAAGCTGGGACGACCCATTTTGAGGCTGACAAGATCCTCCTCAAGGCGGATCCTATTTAAACATGTGTGAGAATGTAGGCCAGTGGCTGCGAAGTGTCAACACGTACTGAGGGATGTGATTACCATTGACTTTGTACCCTATAGAGACCACACGGCACATGTCAGCTCACATCAGGCTCCCGTTGCACTTGAACAGATTATGATATGCAGACCCGGGCACGCACACATTTCTAAGATGAGATAGATCTTTCCTCTTGGTCTTTCACACAGGATCTTCCAACTGCAACCATACTGTCCTGCAAGAAATGTTCCTTAATATAGAAGAGATGCAATGAATATCAGTAGTACGTCGTCTTCTTCATCTATTTATCAAGTTCAATCTTTTATGAAGTAAATATCAAACTGTCTCCACGTTTTTGCTCCGTTTTGTTGATTGATGGTCTGTTTGGCATCTGTCTTCATTACATCTGTTGTCAGTGTTTATTACCAATCCAGGAAGTGGTGTGTGCTCAGAGCAGATGGTGGGAGATGCACATGAAGCACGTTTGACTTCATCGCAGGGGACCTGAGTTTGCAATTTGCTCCAGACCTGCAGTCTACATTGGTCTTTTTATCGACTCTAACCACAGTGTTTTCCGCAGCTTAACCACATGTTTAAGTTGCTTCATGCTAACTATGCCTCAAGTTTAATTTATTTGTATTAATGTAGTTATAACCATGCCATAGTTTTCAATACACATATGATGAGGAAATTTAAAAAAAAATTTTGGTGTTCAACATAATCTGAGGTTTTGCAAAATTGCCTGCTGATGTTCTTGTTTGGTTGAGATTATGTTCAAGTTAGGACTATGAGGAAACCAAAGAATCACATCTAGCGTCATACACTTTCATTTTATTTGGTTAAGTTATACTTTTTTGTTAACAGTTAATGTAAGGTTTGTTTATCATGTTTTTTGGAGGAAAAAAGGTGATTCAGGTTAAGTCCCTACTGCCTCTTTTGTGTATAAAGTCAAGCTCTAAGTCGAACTAAATATGTTTTTACCATCCTATAATTGAACTGATGGGATGGTGCTTTAGTAGAGTCTGATTATTATTCTGTTCCCTGATCAGCCAATTACACTTTCAGCCCGCTATGTTGCTTAAATTGGCAACAACAAGCAAACCAGAAAATCTGGGTACACAAAGTAGGTCCTGTTTTGTGTATGTGTGTGTTTCTGTGTATGTGCCAAGTTAGTACTGCCAGGTGGGATGAATTCCCATGTTACCCACACATGTACCCAAGCATTTACACACACACACACACACACAGTGAGTCACAGGGCCACACAGCCTACTGTATCAGTCTGTGGGTCGCCAGGGGCCGATGGGGCCGCTCAACCATGAAAGAGGGTATGGAGGCATAACAGACAAGCACACAACGCACACACACACACACACAATACCACATGCAAAAGCACAGAGGGGCACATGCACAGTTTTTTCTTTTTTTCTTGCACAAGTTGTATGTGACATGCTGACATGACTCTCTCTCTCTCTCTCTCTCTCTTAGAAAGATCTTCCCTGAAAAATCGAACAGTGACTTGAAACACAGGACATTTATTTCACTTTTCCAATAATTAACCAATAACACCGTCTTTCTTTAACATAAAAAAGTACTTCGAGTTGCAGGTTGCAGGTCCCAGACGTCACATTTCCTGCATTAGAGGAAAACTTTGGCAGTGAGCTTCATCGAGGTGACAATAATTTGGCACCTGTATACAAACATGCTTTGCAGAAGGCACCTTCTCCATCCAGACAGGGTCAAAGAGGCTCATGACTCGTTTGATTTGAGATGAGGTTTGAAAATATAATTCTGAAAAATTAATACTATGGAGCCTTCAAATCAAACTGTCTTAATCTTCCATGAATCCGGCAACAAATTCACATTTTCAGTGGATTCACGTAGAAATAAAGCAACTCCTGCACTCATAAACCATTAAAACCTCCCTCAACAATCATTTATTTCTGTGAATCTTTCTTTTTTTTTTTTTTTGGAATAGATTGATCTTTTCTCATAAAAAATCAAATGCATGTTTACACAATGCTGATGACTCCTGCACCTTTCAAACAGAGCGAGAAAACTTCTGATTACAGTCCATAGAAATACAGAATAACTCACATTTTTTCTTGTTATTTTGCAGCCTATCATTCAAGAATAAGCCTTGCTCACTATTATTATTAGTACATCATCATATGTGTATCACTTACAAAGAAATATCTCACACTATCCAGGCATTTATTTCAACTAAATTGCTTCTTTTTTTTTTACTCATGCATAGAGACACTTAACAACATTGTGTCAGGTTTTGATTTTATGGCTCCTTACAGAAAGAAAAGTGTCAAATCAAACTACTGGAGGTTCATTCACAGCTGTCAATCATTTTTCCCTCAGTTATTATGAGGACACACACACACACACACACTCACACTTTACTACAGATCCACGTTGGGGTGTTTTGTTGTTCATTAATGAGTTACACGATGCTAATTGTTGCTGTGTGTTTGGATCAGTCACGCTGTCAGCTCGCATGATGTGTCCTCATTTCGAGCCGGCACTGTCTCTCTGTGTGTGTGTGTGTGTGTGTCTTCCTCTCCCTCCAGCCTACATCACTGTAACACACACACCCTCCTCCTCCTTCTCCTCTCACACACACACACACCAGTCCCACCTCCCTATATACCCAAACTACAGTGAAGCCCATTCAAGCGATTCTCCGCAGTGCTGAAAGAGCAGAGTGAAGTAAAAGGAGGAGGAGGAGGAGGAGTGACAGAGAGGAGGAGAGGGGAGACACGAAAAAGATAGAGAGTGTGCAGCGAGAGAGAGAGAGAGAGAGAGAAAACTGCGATTTTGGTGGCCAGGCTTCCCAGTGCGCACAGATCTCTGCGCCGTCCGAGCAGCTCTCCGCTCTGCAGGGTGAGTACAAGCCTTCATTTCATTACATTTTTTAATGTTATTACACCGTCTCACCTGCCTCGCCTCACCTCACTCTCGCTACTCTTTGGGGAGGAGGAGGGGGGGGCGCTTGTGGAGAACCGGGCTCCTCCGGCTCCTCCGGCTCCTCCGGGTTTGCGCACGCCGGGACTTGAGCTCGGGCTGCAGGGAGGAGGCTGCATCAGTCACAGCCTCCATCCTCCTCCTCCAAAAATAATTTAAAAAACAGACAGGGGTGTCGGATAAGAGAGGAGATGTTTGAGTTTTATATGTGTGTGTGTGTGCACGGTGTGGTAGCGGAGGAATGTGTGTGTGTGAGAGTGTGTGTGGCGCATTTGGAGGGATGTAACACTGTGCAGTCAATACGGAGTCTTTTGGAGAGGAGAGCACGGTGAAGCTGTGAGAGACGAGAGAGGAGGGGAGGAGGAGGAGGAGGATAGGGTGTATGTGTGCGTGTGTGTGTGGATGATGTGGATTGTGCCACTACAGGTACGTGCGTGTGTGTGTGTGTGTGTGGATGATGTGATTGTGCCACTACAGTACGTGCGTGTGTGTGTGTGTGTGTGTGTGTGTGAAAGGAGAGGATAGGGAGGCGAGACCAGGAGTGAGGCAAACATGTGTGCGCATTTGTGTGTTTGTGCATGAGTGTGTGTGTGTAGTGTGTGTGTGTGTGTGTGTGTGTGCTAAAAAACTCTTGGCTCCTTCTTGGGGAACCCATCCTGTGATACTGTTCCAGCAGACTGCAGCACTTCTTATTGGGTCCATCTCTCTCTCTCTCTTTCTTTCTCTGTCTCTCTCTGGCTCGCTTCGCTCTCTTTTCTACTTACATACATATATACATATGCATAGTGTGTGTGTGTGTGTGTGTGTGTGTGTGTGTGTTGGAGCGAAGGCAAAGGGATGAAGGGAGCAGACAGGAGTGGAGAGAGACGAAGGGGGAAACTCCTTCTTGTTTTTTTTTTCTTAATTTCTAGATAAATCCAGTCTGCATGCTGCCAATTAAAATCAACCACTGTACACTATTCTGTTAAAGATAAAGAGAATCTGCTTCTCCTCATTATGCAACATATAATGACAGAACAATTTTATATATTTATCATGATGTTACAGTATTTAGTCTGACTTTGGTTGTATGTAACAGCCTTTTGCATGTTCTCATGCTGCATGAAAAGACTCCTCGCGGCTTCAGCTTGCAAGCCGTCGGACGTTCAAGATGGCGAGTGTTGCAAGTAATAAGTGTTTCACCCGCTGTATGAAGCGTCCTGCAGTGCTGAGGGAAGTGTCATGTGTGTTCACCACATCGACTTTAAATGTGCTGCCATCGGCTCGATCGCTGGACTCATCTACAAATCTGTGTTTGTTTGCTTTTCAGACATATTTGAGTATATCTGAGCTTTTATAATAGTTCAAGACCACCCTGTCATAGTGACCCTTCAGGTGTTGACATGTACAGCTTTACCACTCCATGAATGGTTGATACGGTAACTTCCAGGTGACCAGAATGCAGCAAACAGCCAACGATTAGAAGGATTTCTCTCTGACTTTCCATCTGATGGCTTTGAAACATTTCTAGAAATCTTTCGAGACTCAAATTTTCACTCAGAGTTTGAAACCTGGCTGAAGAAGAGGAAGACCTTTCCTGAACGAACCTTGGATAAAGTCAAGTTTGACTTTCTGTTTTGCATTTTATGTTTGTTGCAGCAGCGGCATAGTTTGTTTTTAAAGTAAGTTGCAGGACAAGATAGTTAGTGGGACCACAGATGAACATGTTACATACATGGACGCTGTTGAGAGGTGATCCCTTGGAAATGCTTTCCACCTCGACCATCTGCACTTTAAAGCAGGAGACCAAAAACAAAAACACATAAAACACACAAGAAAAGAAAATGTTTGAGCCGCCATGTAAATCCTCCACTATAATTGGTGTCACCCCCCCAAAATCAAATGCCAAGGGTTTCTTAATACTGCTGCCATTTTGTAACAGTCCTCCAACAATCACATGTTGAGAAGAGGAGAGAAAACCTCAAAACTCTGATGCTTGTGCACAATGACAACACAAGTACAATCTTTGAAATGTAGGAAACTGAGGTAGAACTAGTGAAGAAGGTGGATTTATATTAAAAACGTGTGCTTACAGTGTAGTCACATATTGATTGAACTGAATAATGAACTCACTTGAAAATAAGAGCAGGGAAATGATCGATTTTCTTAGGCTCAGATGCCCCGTTCAGAGGGTTAAAAGGTCAGATATAACACACAACTGTTTAGCTCACCTCAGAGGTGTTAACAGATCTCTGCTTGTATAAGACGTGAGGTATCGTCGTCGTCAGTCGGCATGTGGCTCTCCGAGGTGAAGGGAAATGAATCACACGCTAACTTCAGTTGTTTAAAAGGCTGACGGATGGTGTGAGTCACAGAAAATGGCAAGGTCGGCGCTTCATTTCCCACTGGGGGTCACCCAAGCTGCTGTAAAGTCCTTGAGATACATTCGTCCACCGGAGAGATAACAACAACAACACATCTTCACTGACATGCTAATACCTGCTGCAGATTTCATTTTATGCAGGAACTTCAGCAGGTTGGTTCTGGCTGTGACAAAACATCAACTCAAAGGCTGATGAACATTTATCCAACAATTTAGGGAGTTTAAATTGTCAAGGTGTCAAGGACTTTTTCATCAAGAAGAAAATCAGATACAAACTAGATGTCAGTTTGGCTCTGACTTAACTTGTTGACATCTGATCCTTGAGCATTATTAAAATCCAAACTTCCATCATACTCCTGACTTGACTAAAAACTGCAAGCAAGTCGGGATCACTAGTAATATTATATTCCATATTCCTGTGCATTAATTTCTGAGGGACGCAATGTATCGACAAGCATTACTCTTATTAATGCCACTACATGAAGAATTCTTATACCATTTCAATTCTTATACCAATTCAAGATTCAAGCTTTTCATTGTCATTTGCCCAGGTTTCAACAATACAATGAAGGTACGATGAAATTCTTACTTTGCTTTTCCGTCTTCAATACCAGATAAATAGAAAAATATAAATACAAAAATACAAGGTAAATAATATACACTAAATAATATACATGTAAATTAAATACAATAAGTGTGCAAGGAAAATGAAGAAAACTATATACCTTCAAGTATTAAAACTATATACATTCAATCAATCAGCGTTACTAAAGAAAGAAAAGAAAGTTACGCAGGGGATCTAAAGTGGCAATCATATATTTCACATGTTTTAATGTCTCAAAATGAACAAGTGAGTCAATCCCAACTGAATAAAAAGAAGAAAACACGACTAATAAGATTATGGTACTGAGGAAAAGGCGATGAAAAAGGACTATGGGAAATTCTTGGAGCCATATGGCAATGTAGAAATGGTTGTTTGATTGAGTTTGTCCAAGGAGATGATGCAGGAAGCTTTTGCTCCCTCTGCAGTCTTCTTCAAACACTTAAAGCAACCTGTGGTATTTTTACATTTTTCTGACCCCTTGTGGCAGAGTTTATAATGACTGCTCGTTCAGAGGAGCAGCGGTGGAAGTAGCTTGATGTCGTTTTAATGTTGCATCACCCCTTCAGCACGAGGCCGGGCAGACGAAGCCTCTGACTCAGACATTAGAGATCGCTGTTTGCATCCCATTTCTTAACTGTCAACACTGATTTTCTTACAACTACAGCCACAGTCCTCTCCAGACCACGACCAAGTAGCTTTAGCTTCCCGAACCTAACAAGTACGAAGGAGGCCGATAATGCAGATATGAATATTTTCCTGTGACACTCAGTTGTCAAGGTTTGGGAAGACACTTGCTGGACTTGCTGGAATCAGAGAAAACACACTAATTCAAATCATACAGCAACATCTAAGACAGAAGTACTTTTTTTTTTTTGCTCTGAATGTCCACATATGAAGGCGAAAAGCAGCCTGTCACTGCATCACGCTGCTTTTCTGATCTCTCTCCAAGAGCTGTGTGTTTTGCATCTTTGTTGTCTCATCATATTTAATCCTACAAATGAGGATAAAGGCGTACATGTTCGTACAGCCTCTGCTCAAAGGTGTTTGCGGCTGAACATACAAAAAGATTAAATCCAGTTTATTAGACTGTCCTCTGCACACCTTGTCAGTCATTGCATGAAGCGGGCATGCTAATGGGACTGGGCATTTTGGGAAGTTTCAGTAAATGTTGGGCATAGCTGAATGACTGAAAGGTGTGAGGCACAACGCGATTGAACAATGAGGCAGGTTCGATTCGTCCTTTCTCCTGTTAGATTGTCAAATTTCAGAGTGGTTGACTGTTTGTTAGATGTGAGCAACGGTCACATCTAACAATCTGGCCCGGATTCACACAGTGGCTCACGCTGGGAAATAAAATTCAAACGAAGGAAGAAAATCAGTGCAGTCAAGCGAAAAGAAAAAAAAAAGGCAGTTTCTCCTGACAAGCAGACATTTTGGAGATCGCCACCCAGCAGCGGTAATATATTTTGGGTGTTTGTATCATGCTCAGTTAAGGTCGATTCCCCCTCCGGCCAAAGCCGAATGTGACCTCAAATTACACAACGTTTGGAGCTGAGTGAAGGTGAATGAAGACGCGAATACCGAATCACGGATACCGCTCTGCACATGTAGGATGTGTCACACTTAAACGCTGCCTGCCTGTCTGCCAGCCTCGGCGCATATGTGTGTGTGTGACGTACAGTATGTGTGTGCGTGCTACAAGGACTTTCCTCTGTTTTTGGGCCAAGGTCTTTCCCTGCAAGCTCCCCTTTTTTTATTTTCTTTTCCTCCTCCCCTGTTATATCTCTTCTTATCGCTGCCTCTATTTTATCTCCCCCTCCTCGGCCCTTTTACAGACTCTTGCAGGCCTCCCCTCGTTTTCTGTGTGTATGTGTGCGTTTCTTTCACCCGCCGCATAAGCTAATTATCTTTATCAGTCCGGCAGTCGTTCTACAGACTACAGGATGAGGGTTTGTTTCCCAAAGCTTTCATCGCCTTAAGTACCGCTTTGAGAAATGAGAGTCTTCTTGCGGCTCTGGGAGACGGTGAACATGGTTCAGTAGTTGGAACGACTCGTCTGGAGAGTTTTCATGCTAAAGATAAGTTGTTTTTAGGGCATTTTAGATACAAATGCATCCCCCTCCTCCTTTACTGATCTTCCTTTCTCTCCTCATTTCACTCTATTCTTACTCTCCATAATCCCTTTGACCAGTTCTTATATCTCCTAGAAGTCACTGCCCCTTCCTTCCTTCCTTATTCCCTTTTTAAAAAAAATTAATCTGGACTTCCTTAATCCCATAGATGTATCTGACCTTCCCCGTTCTTTCTTCATTTATTCCTCTTCTTCCCTTCTTTCCACCCCCCCCCCTTCTCCTGCATGACTCCTCTCCTCCCTTCATCTTGTCCTCCATGTCTTCCCATCTTTAAATATCCATCTCTTTTCCTGCCAGTTGGCACGAGAGCCTCTCACTGCTGACGGAGGGACATATTGCCTTCTCAACCAGAACACACCCCCCCCTGACCTGATGCTACCACGCTAACCTGGGAACGCCATCTGTGGAGCCACGCCCGGCACCGTGGGACGTGTAGAAGTTTTCGCGGTGCTCAGCAGTTGCTTCACCCTGCTTCGTATTGACCCATCGTTGCTGCTCAGTCTTTCATCTCTGTTTCATCTGAGTCCCTTTTTTTTTTTTTCATTTCATCGCCACTTCTTATTTTTGGGAGCCAAGATTTCAGCCCTGTTACAGTTAAAAGTTTCCAAGAAGTCATAAGAGATGTGTGTAAATATGGATTCTTATCGGTGTGGTTGGTTTTATTTTATGCCTCAACTTTGGCCTGTCTTCATTGTTAAGTCCAGCCCTTTTTCTTGGAGTTCTGCTAACTTTGCTTCACATGAAAGTGGCGATTTCCTAATTATTTTTTTTTTGTTTTTATAACTACTGTAATGACATTTTATCAGAACTTTTCTTAGAAATGGAAATTAAAGCCTTTCTCTATAGCTTGAGTGAATAACTCAGAAACCTTTCTTCATCTTTGGGTGTCGTTTGATCAGATTTTAATTGACATGACCAAACAACTCAACTGTCATCGGATTTAAATGTTTTTTTTCTTAATCCTCATCCCGTTTTATTGAAGCATGTGACACCAACTTCAAACCAGCAAGAACAGCAAAGAGAAGAAAAAAAAGAGAGAATAGTTCTTATTTTAGCAGAAAATAGTGTGTTCATGTCGGACACCATCACACATTAAAAGCTGATAAAGAAAATAAGTTCTGAAGTGTCTTTAAACTGTGAAAGTTTTTCCTTTTTACAGACTGAGAGGTAAGAGTTTTACAGTTTCTTATAATGACTCATTCATCACTTTCTTTTAATGTGCTCAAATTCTTTATATCCCATGTTAATCCCTAATTAACGCTTTAGTTCAGTCCACCTTGTTTGTGCGTCCGAGGCGTCTTTATTCATTAAACAAGACGCGCGATAACCAACACGACTCCGTCACAACAATCACCAAAAGAGGCTTGCTGATCGTAGATAAAATAAAATTAAAAAAAAAACAAACAAAAGAAGTCTCTCAGACTGTACAATGGGCTCTTTATTAAGTAAATGGCCTATTTCTGGAAATTAATTCATACGTACAAAGCTCCTGATTAAGGGAACTTATTATCACTCCTACACTGATAACTCTGCTTTAATGCCTTAATTAGCAACGCACACTCATTCATTAAGTTGGACTTCATTGAGGATGGTTTTTAAGCCTCCAATAAAGTCAAACAGAATTAATAATGAATCCAAAGAAAATTTAAAAATGCGCTGAGAGCCTGTTGCTTTGTAATAAAGAAGGAAATCCGTAGATTAAGTTTAACCCTGAGCTATGTTCATTTTTACTATTGAAACTCTGCTTTAGGGCCTCGGCTGCTTCCGGCCCGTGATTATGTAAAGTCATCCAGTGTGTCATCTGAGACTCGGTTAACGGAGAAAACAGACAAATATTCAGCTGCTGATGTTCAGCGAGATGACAGGCGGCAGCAAAGAATAAAGATACATCGAATGAAATCAGCGACAGTCAGAATTTGCCCTCCTGAGGGTCCCTCGAGCAAGAAAAATGAGCTCTGTCGTCTCCAGATCACTGACCCCTGCCAGCTGAGCAGGAAGAGATCAGGAAAATAAGTGCGGAAATAATGTAATTTATCTAAAAATATGTGGTTTGAATTCAGAACAGGGAACAAATGTGTAATATTTTTAACATTCAGCTGGTAGGAAATAGCAGTGTTTAAGTCAGTAAGAGCTTTTATTTTTGTGCTGTGGAGTCAGTACAGTCAGTATTCACACATTCACTCAGTATCCAGGTGAAGGTGAACAGATTTTTATCTGTTCTTGCAGAAACTGGGTCATTTCGAAAGCTGGAACATCCCATTTCCAAGATCAAGGGGATAAAATGGTGATCATCACTCTAGTTTCTTTCGAGTTTTGAACAGATTGTGTTGAAAGGCAAACAACGATGATGTGCAAAAACTCCAAAAAGGACCCTAAAGATGAGCAAATGAGAAAAAAGTGCATTTTGATGTGGGTGAGGAGAATGGGGATTTCAGCACCATGCATGGTGGATGGCTCCTGAGCATGTTTCTTCACGTTTCTACGATGATTTGTTCGTGTGTGTTTGTAACTAATATTTCATTTTCATTAATAAAAATATTCTTATCGTGGCGGATGTCCACACTGAAATACAGTCCCTCAAAATCTCCTCTAATCCGTCCTTAATTACCCTCCGTCCAAAACTCGACCTTTACTTCTGGTGTCCTCTCATCCTCCCAACTTTTTGCCTTTTTCCTCCTTTTAACTCCTCTTTCTTCATTTTTTTGCCTTCCTTTCTCTCTAAACTTGTTTTTTTTTACCACCCATACGTCTTCCTTCTTGCTTCCTTCCCACCATTTCCTTTCCTCAACTCTTTGCTCCTCTCCTTCCTTCACTTATTCCCTTCTTCCCTCTTCCATCATCCTTTTTCTTCTCACCTCCCTTCACCCCACTTTTTCATTTTACTTTCTCATTTCTTTTCTCCTCTCTTCTCCTAAATCCTTTCCAAATCCTTCCTCACAAGCATCCACCTTATTTTTTTTTTTTGGTTTCCTTTCCTTCCCACCTTGCCTCTCTCCTCCCTACCCACATCATTACCTCTGGCTGTTTGTTCCTAAGCACCGGCGCTCCATTCATCTGTAATTCATTACATCGCCTCTGCTCCTGGGTTTTCTCCCAGCACACACACACACAGTTAGTTAGCGGCTAGTGTGACCTGGGAATTGTGGTTATATTCTCAAAGCTTAAACTACAGAGAGCACCCCAGCCCATTTGTTGTAAGCTATCTCAGCAAAAACAGGCCTGGTTCGGTTTTTCTGTGTGTGAGTGTGTGTGTGTGTATAAGCTCTCTATATCATTTGGTGCTCTGACCCATTACAGCAGTCCTCCAAACCCACATTTTTCAAGAATGACTAAAATAAAAACATCAGCTCCGTCGTAGTGCGCAGACGCTACAAAGGACGCTGTTTTCTCTTTTTTTTCACATTATTTAGTGTTTCTTCCCCTCATTTATCCATCTTTTTATTCTGATATCTTAGTTTAGTTCAGTTTAGTTTGTTTAATCTGGTCTCTCTACCAAATTTGGGATAAATAAAGTATTTTGATTCTGATTCTGCTGAAATTACTGATTAAAAAATGACTGATAAGATACTCTGGCAAAACAATTTCCTTCGGGATTAATAAAGTTGTTTGTATTCATATTCATAAAATTGGGTGTGAGATTTTTTTTTTGTGTGTTTGTAGATGCAAATATTGAGTTGATCCATCTGAGTGCCATTTTACCGATGTAAAATGCAGGGTTAAAAAAAGATGGAGGCCAAGTTAAACCATATGTGATTTTACCAAACATAAAACTAAATGAGAAATCGGTGAGCAGGTCAGTCAAAGTACCTAATTTTCTGAAGTTATTAATCATAAAAGATTGAAAATCTGACAGTGGAGGTTGAAATGAAAGGGCTCATTTTAAAGATGCTGGAGTAGTGATGTTCAAACCACCCAACATACTGTATGATTTCTATATGCACAGTACTGTATACACATTGGTTCTGTACATAAATACAGTTATGCCTTTGCTGTGAGTCTGAAACTCATTACACTGTGTATGTTTCAGTAAAGAGAAACAGCATGAGTGAAGTGATCGGAGGTGAGACAACTCTCTGAGTCCTGCAGGTGCTCGGCTCCGTCTCCTCTCGTTTAAAAGTTGAGGATGGATTTATGTGTTTTGACTCGAGCGTCTGACATTTCCCGCGCTAAGACTGATGCTTATTTACACGGGCAGAGCACAGATCACCTTCTGTCTTATTCGGAGGGACGAGACGTTTTTAGAGGCGCTGACGTCTCTAAAAGTGTCTTGACTCTGCAGAACGGCGAAAGTCACGCCGCTCTCTCCTCCTTTTTTTTTTCTACACTCTCACAAGAGGTCAACTTAGAAAACTCTGTAGGTTCTGCTGCAGTTTGTATTGAGTTGTAGGCCTTGTTTTAAAATTCATGTTGATGCCTGAAACTAAGTTGAACAGTCCGGCTCCCTCCACACACACACACACACACACACACACACCTTTCTTACTACTTTTAAATATTTATAGTTTATCCACAAGCTCAGGTATTTGAGACTTTTACATGGTCCTTGGCGGAGGACACGCTGTTATCTCTGCGGGGGATCGGCCGGGGTCACCCGAGGAGAGGGGTGTTTTACCGTATCAAATATTTGCGACGTGTGACTCACATCTGAGCGAGCGGATCCTCTCTGACACCGCCGAATGTGGTCTGCAGCGCTTTCGCTCGAGTGATGAGGTCACTTCTCGCTCTCTTCCTGCCTGACAGCCTCTTTCTTTTTTTGTTTTGTTTTCTTATCTGTTTTGGTTCTGATCTCGTCTGCCGGGTTCATTTTGTTCCCGGCTGTTCTCTTATCGCCTCTTTCGCAGCCTCATAAACAATATTTTAAAAGTCACTGAACCTGCTTCAACAGCTTGTTTTAAATGACAGCTATGATAGTAAAACATGAGATTTAGTTTAACTGTACACTTTAAAACACTGTAAAAACAGTGGACAATAATCCTCCTGTATGCAAACTAACATATCCATGCTTTATATTTTCATTCATTCATACCCTGAAATGTACATTTCTGTGAAAATAGTTGATGTTAGTATGTTAAAGCATTATAAATACAACATGTGCCCTAAAAACACAAATATTTCTGTCTGGAGATCATAATGAAACTGTACATTTTGTTCAAAATGCTTCTCAGTAGGTGTGTGTGTAGGTCAGTTATTCTTTATAAGCTACCTCAAAAATAAACAGTGCAGGCTGCAAAGAAAGACGAAAAGAGAAAAATCACAGTAGCAGCTCAGCTCAGGCCAAGCAAATATATTGGTCCCATTATTGGCAGATTTTGAAATAATATTTGTGATGTCATGTTTTGCCAAAAGCAGAGCTTGGTCATTATTGGATCACTGCAGAAAATGTGTATTTTACAAAGCGCACTGCATGTTTTATTCAACATTTTATTAGCGTGCTTCAGCTCCAGCTTTACAGTAATTAACAGTTTTGCTGCAGGTGAAGTGAGCTGCATGTGTCCTGGCTGTGAAATAATTTATGTCCATGTGAAAATGGCTTTATTGAACACAAACCTCAGACAGTAATGTACAAAAACAAAGCTCAGTTGGAGTTTTTGGATCAGCCTGTGCTTGTTTTCGCAGCGTGTCGGGGTCTGTGATGTTTCACTGATGGAGACCACATACGGTGAAAGTGACCTCCATTTTGACTGGATGGATGAGGCGCTGTTTGAGAAACATCCCTGCCCTCTCACACACACACACACACACACACACAGTGTGTCAACAGCAGAAATGATGCATGGCAAAGGCAGCATCTCTGCCACCTAGTGAGTGTCAAACTGCACTGCATGTTACCTGGAAGCCTGACAGGCCGGGCTCGCCTGAAAGCAGCGGGGGCTCATTAGACGATCAGCAGTTGTTGTTCTGGTGTTAAAAAAAAAAACGCACAAAACCAACACCGCTCCTTTAAAGATTTAAAAGATTTTATGACCAGGCTGCGTTTGTAATTTATTTATTCTGCATTTGCCAAACAGTTTTTCTTTCCTCACCTTCAGACACAGTCAAAGTCATGTTGTTTTCTTCTTCTTTTCCTCTCAAAGTTTTTTTATCTCTGGATCACATACTGATTTAGCTGTAAACAAAATTTTGCTCTTGTCATTTTCTAAAGTTTGTGCTGTTTTTCTATCTCTAAAAGAGGATTGGATATTGATTTTTGCATGCACCCAAACGTAACGCACGAATAAATAAACAGTTTCTTGATATTTTTCAGTGTCGCCAGAGAGAAAAAAAGAGTCTTATTCAGTCATTATTGAGCCATTCAGTGTACGTTTAAAGTAATTACTATTGAATATGATTATTATACTACTAAATACATCTCTTTCTACTTTGTCTTCTCTATAAGATCATTTGCCGTTGGTGGCCGAGTCGCTGTTCTTCATTTCTGTCTGATTTTACTCTTGAGGGATTCAACTTTTTTTACACTTAAACTCACCTCTCCTTCTTTAAAGAAATTAAAGGGTTTTTTCCCATTTCTTGTGAGCGTCTCATGTTTTTGTCAGCTTGGTCTGCCTTCATTACATTATTGTTTTATTCGAAGACTTTCTCCATCTCTCAAGCTGTCAAATGTTTGGCCTCAGTTTGCTCGAGGAGTTTTTTTTTTTTTCTTCTTTCCTCCTTAAAAACGTCTCTTTAACTTTCTCTCAAGCCTCATTTATCGTCTCACGGCCTCTTTTTCTGCCTCGCTGTTTATTTTTTTACCTCTCAGTCCTTGAATTTTACTGACACCTCGTACTTTGAGCAAAACTTCCTTCGACCGCAGTCCCTCGAAGCGTTAAGAAAAGAAAAAAAAACATGACGGTGAGAAATTGATTATTTTGTTGATGTGGGAGTTTGATATTTTCAACGTTAAAAAAACGATGCGGTTCATCCAAGGTTGCTCTCCCTCTCCTCTCCTCTTTCATCTCCTCTCCTGTCCGATATTACATGCATATTTAACAGCTGAAGTCAATGAAAGTCAAGAAAGATTTGAATCACAGGCTCTTCACCTTCGGTTTTTTGTTCGGTCTGCTTGTGCATATTTTAAAACGTTAAAATCAATAATTAAAATCGATGCTTGTCTGTCACCTCTCATTTCTCACATCCTGATGGCTTCGCTTTCCTCTCCCTCCACAGATGAGTTCGTTCAGCACGAGGGCCCTGACGCTGCTCTCGTCGGTTTTCGGGGCCTGCGGTTTGCTGCTGGTGGGCGTCGCCGTGTCGACCGACTACTGGCTGCTGATGGAGGAGGGGATCGTCCTGCAGCAGAACCAGACCACCGAGGTGAAGATGGGGCTGCACTCTGGCCTGTGGAGGGTCTGCTTCGTGGCAGGTTGGCCTTTATGTATCTTTATGCACTATTATATACATTTATTATATAAATTTAAAGGTGTAATAAAAGTTTTTTTATGTAAGCTTATTATTGAGAAGAGACTGTTGATTGCACAGTGTAATGACACCAGAGCATTAGAGCTTAAACTGGTTATATCTCTGCTTTCTTTATGCAGTTCTTCTCATAATGCCATCAATATGATCTCCTGGGAAAATGGTCAATTTCCAGTGCACGTGTTTTATGTTATGTTTTAGTTGCATTGAGTATACTGTCAAATAAAGTGTTGTTTATTATGTTTATTAACTCCACAACATTAAACCATGAGCATTTATCTCAACAGTGCGGCTGTTCGATACCTGCTTTAATGCAAAATATAAAACAATGTATGAGTGTAAAAGTTTCCAGTGTTTGCTGATGTATGCCTGTTTTCATTTAGTTAGTTTGCAGCTTTAACTTTCTTTATCTTCTCATCATTTCATTCATTGTTTGGATTTTGTTCAGTTTTTTTAGTTCAATCACGAGGCAATAAGTGTCACTGTCCACTTACTGTATTTATTGTCTTCATGTGTGTCTAACTAAGTCGATAACTAGTCAAGCTGTCAGACTCACCAGCATTAAGTGACCATTAAAACCTCAGACCTGACCCCAACCTGACGTCAGACCTAAAGTTGGATGACTCAAAGACAAGATTTATGTTTAACCTGAACTTTTTTAGTTTTTTAACTGTTTCTATAAGAGTCAGAAAAAGAAGTGTGTCACCTCTGGTTGAATTTTTGCCTTTAAGATCATGGTGTCCCAGCAGAAAAAATGAAGAAGAAAAAAAAAAGCGTTCATTCATGCATGCGGCGTCCATGCGGCGTGGACGCCACAGATACAAATAACCGTCCCCACTGCGGCGGCCGTCTCTGTGTCCCGGGTCGCGGTGGCGTTGCTCTGGGGAGGCGGCCATGTTTGTGTTTCCCTGTTGTCTGACGCCTGGTACAAAAGGTCAGAGGAGGAAAACGCTGGTGGCATTTGGAGCGGCAGAGTGTGTGTGTGTGTGTTTTCTCTCTCTGCCCACACTTTGAGGTTAATCGTCTTGTCTGTATTCAGCTCCTCTCTCTCTCAGCTCAGACCTTGTTTTCTCTCGAACCTCCTGACCTCCATCTGTCTCTCTACCTCTAATTCACTTTTTCTCTCACTTCCTTTACCCGCCTCGCTGTTTTTTTTTGTCTTTTTCTCTTTTTTCATCATCTCTTTTGGGGTTTCGCTCCCCTTCTCTCTCTCTCTCTCTCCATTCGTCCTTTCCAAATCTCTCTGTTTGTCTGTGTCTCTCTCAGTCTGCCCTTTTCTCTCAGCTTTTTTTTTATCTGTTTTGTTTGTTTGGTTGTCTTTCCGTATGCAAATATTTCCATATTGCCGGCGACCTCAAAGATGACCTCCCAGCTCCTCTCTCTCCTTCACTCTCTCTCTTCTGTCTTTCTCAATTTGTTCCTTTCATTTCTCTCTCTCAGGACCGGAGAAGGGCAGATGCGTGGCGTCGGAGTATTTCACCGAGCCAGAGATAGAGATCACGACAGAAAATACAGCCAACATACTCAGTAAGTTAAAAACACATGGAGATGAAATCATCTGTCAAACTCAATGAAAATATCTTAATGTTGTCAGTAATGTCATTACTGTGATAAAACATGAAATTAAATATATTTAAGAGGTAAAGCTTGTAGATATGTATGTTATATTCAAATATGATGTACAGGATATGATGCAGTTTTCTCTCTGGTGCTCTAAAAGTGTAATATTAAATAATATTTTCTTTATTTCAAGACTACAAGCACACAAATCAAAAGTACAATTTCTCAGGACATGTACCTTTTTTTTTATCATAGCTTAAATATTAAGTTCAAGAAACCAGACAGTGTGATTTATTAATCCAAAAGTGTCCATGTTTAAAGTCTACAGAGCTACAAAGACAAACTACAGACAAAAACTGTAACTAAAATTTAAATCTTATAGAAGAAATTTCATTTTGTTTTCCTCCAAAAAGGATAAAAAATATAGTTTATTCTTAAATTTCAATGAGGGTCTTGCTGCCATCTTGATCCATCAACAACTGGCCTAAAATGTGAATTCTGCTGGAAAGAGACAAACAACTTCAGCATGATTGAAACGGCACATTTTATTTCATATCTACAGTTTTGTCATGCAAACACAACTGAAGAACACTTACTTAAACATCTGACTATCCCCAATGATATCAAACACAACTTTATTCCAACCACATGACAGGTGTGGTTTACAAAACTTGAGTATACAAGAAGAAAAACGTGTAGAAAACACACAAAATATTTCGGTTTCACTCCCAGTTTCTCTTCTATTGTCTAACTGACAGGACAAGCCAGGAGTGAACTTCACAAATAGTTGACTCACATCGATCAGGCCAGGTTTTACTCAAAATGCCTCCATTGTTGAAGGAAACTTTCTTCATTAAACCTTTCACAGTTCACTCTAGAATAATTAATACAGAACCTGCATCACTATTCAGTGAATATTTAGTGAATGTGTTTAATTATTTTTGGACAAAAACATTAAAAAGGCCGTTCAGAAACCCAATGAATCTGAATAATGTTGAATCTACATGTTTCATGAGACATCGCTGGTAAGTACATATGAACACTGAAGATCCATTATTACAGGAGATATTGAATTCCTTTATGCCAAATGTTGAAACGGTGCAATAACTTACATTTAGATCAACGTACGAGCACAACCTGTTTGATTTAAGCTTATTTATGCTACCAAAATGTTCCCTAAAGTCCCCGTGCAGGCCATAATAAAAACACTGTATACACTGAATATACTGCATGTACATATATATCTACATATACACATTTTTCTTTGTCAAACAGTAGATTAAAGTGGAGAGCTCGCTGAAGTTCCCCCGCGGAGCAGTTTTGTCTCTGAGCTGTTTTAATGATTTAAGATGTTGACACTGTGAACCGGCTTCAAAGTGCTCGGTTTGTTCTGCCTCTTTGAAGTGAAGCGCCGGGCGTTGTAGGGGGACACCGGGGGGAAGACTTTTGGTCCGTTTATTGCCAGATAAATGTCCTCAGGTGGACACACAAGTCATAACACCGCGGCGTGCTGTGGGAGGGAGGGGGGCGAATAAATCACACACCTCAGCAGACCTCTGGGAACGGGTACTCAGCAAAATAATTACAAACCTGGATATTAATACACATATTTTTTAAAAACAAAACAACTATCATCAGAAAAGACTCTTCCTGTTCTTCTCACTGTGCATATTCTGATTTTTTAAATATTTTTCATGACAGGAAAACACTTAAAATTCTTGTTCTAGTAAATTAAAACGCCTTAACCTTGCAAACACATTAAGTATTTTTCATGTTCGTAGACACGTATTCGTCTACAAAGCCAACGACAACCACAAAATAACATACAGCTCCTCGTATTCTCAAAGGCAAACATCTTTCTCAGATTTACAGTATTCAGTATGATAATACAGAGTTCAGCAACGACAAAACTTAACGTGTGTCTAATTTTAAAGCTGCACTAATCAGTATTTTCATATTAATTCATGGATCAAATGTATGTCTATCGAACATTTGACTCTCTTTCATTCCGACTGAAGCTTGACGGGTGTGATTCAGTCTCCAAAAAGACACCAAAACACTGCTAAAATAAAAGTTCAATTTATCCGATGATGATGTTCCACGTCTGCTGGATGTGTGAAAAAGCAGCTGTTTTCCATAAATTCATGAGCTGATAATGATAATGTTGTGTTTATAGCTGCTTTAAGACCTTTAAGAGCCTCCAATCATTTCATTTTATACAGAAGTTACTCCATCAGGTACTGGTATTTAATCGTACTGTTGGTCATTGTAGTTGTATATTTAATTTAGTCGTATTATTATTAATTTAGGTCTATATTTAATTTTATTGCTAAGGTTATTATTTATCTCAATTCCATATAAATTTCTCTTTTTGCATGTGCAGTCTCTCTTTCTAAAAATAGTTTTGAACATTGTTTAAGCAGCCTCAAAAAGTGACTCATTGCTGGCTACTGCTCCGTGTAAATGTACACATGATAATATTAAATCTTGAATCTTGAAGGGTAAGTGATTTTAAACCCAGCAAGAAAATTAATTACAGGAAACTTTCTCACACATCACTTTGTTTTCTGTTCATTAACACAGACCATATTAATAATATATCTATAATATATTAATAATTTAATTATATATTAATAATTTGCTATATCAGGCTGTTTTTACACAGTGGACATAACTCAGGGCACAAGTTGATAACATTAATAATTATTTATGAATCACAGCAAAGTCTAACACAGTTTTTTTTAATTATTTTTTGTTTTTTCTCTCCTTTTTATTCCTTTATTCCGTCCCCCAGAGATGGTTCGGACCGCCACCCCCTTCCCCATATTCTCCTCTTTCTTCAGCTTCCATGGTCTCCCTGCTCTTCGTCTTCACCGCCTTCGTCATCAGCAACATCGGGCACATCCGGCCGCAGCGCACCATCCTCGCCTTCGTGTCCGGGATTTTCTTCATCCTGTCAGGTACGGCAGAGGAAACGTGTGCGTGCACTGCAAATGAACAAAAGTGTGTGTGTGGTTAAACACATCCAAAGTCTCTTTCATAAAGTGGGATTAAGCTTGCTTCGTTCGTCCTGCACAGAAACAATCAAAAACTCACCGAACACACATTTTTTTCAGCCCCCTCATGTAAAAGCTACACACTCCCGGCTCCTCTTGTCACGGTTTGTTTCCATATTTTCCAATTACTCAGCCGTGTGTTGCAGTCTTTGCAGAGCAGCCCTGGAGACTGTCGGGTGGAGAACACACATTTTCTACGAATACAAAACTCCGAAAGTTAAATCCATCTAAGAGAACAGAAGCTTCTCATGTGAGTGATATTTTTCCTTTTTGGCCGGACACCTCCTCCGGCCGTTCTCAAAAGTTTATGATCAAGTGATTAAACCCGACCGTGAACTATCCTCTGCAGCTCTTCTCTTGACTTCCTTTAAATTACAGTTTTGCACAACAAAGGCGAAGACTTAAAACTCGTCCTGTAACTGCAGATTAAAAAAAGGCTTTAGGAACGGTGTTATATCAGAAATTTAAGAATGGCTGAGGTGACACTCTATGGTCTTACTTTTTGACCTCCCTGCCCCCCAAAGCTTTTTTTTATTGCCTCGTTGCAAAGAAATTTTCTTTTAGATTTTGCAGTAACGTGAAGAGTTTGGAGAGTTTCAACTTTTTTGCCAGATGTCCTTGAAAAATAGATTATATTACCAAAATATAGAACAATCTGTATGTGCAGAGTTAAGTTAGTGACACAGTAAAGAGTTAAAACAGCAACAATAATCACAATATGATGCAAAGAAATGTCATTTATTCTGTATAAAGTGCAAAAAGTAGAAATTGTTGTATAAACACTGTTGGTCGGTAACTAAAAAGAGAAATAACCTGATGATTTGTGGGTCAAAAAACAACTAAAGATCCAGGTGAAAAACTGGCTAAATTTGGCTAAAATGCTTTTTTTTTTTCATTTTATAGAAAGCTCTTGGTCTTGATTGTAACCAGTTATACTGAAAAAATTTAAAAGTATATGTCTACACATCTGTTTCAGTCCCACTTCCTTTTTCATTTTACATGGACACAACAAAGTTTTAATCTGAAGAGGACGACTTTTTACCCACCTATAAAACGTGAAAGATAAAATGGGATGTTTTCACTTTTTGTAACAATTTAAAAGAAATGAGATCTCTCCTTAACCTTCATTTTTCAGTAATCTAAATCTAAATATACATGTGTTGTTGTCCACAAACCCCAGTCTGTGCTTTTCACATCCTTTATCACTTGCGAAAAATAGGAGGTGGCACTTTTGTTATTTAAAAAATGATGGCAGGCAGCAGTACGTTCCCTGTGAAGCATAAAACAATCTAATATATGAACTTATTTTGTAGGAGACAGAGCTGGTCATGCATGAGAGAAGATAACTTACTGCGTCGAATCCGGTCTGTCTGAGTAATGAACTCTCTCTCGGGTCCATCAGGACTGCAGAACCAGGTTCGGTATCAGACTCCTGCCCCCACCTGTCGGCTTAAATAAGACATTAGAAGCAGCAGAGCTAAAGGAAGAGGAGGAGCGAGCTTGTTAAGAGTCAACATTTTTCAAGGTTAATGATAAAAAGACAGCCGGGCGGATGGATGACTCTCTGCAGCTCTTCTGTCCTTTTCCCCGCCGACAGCTCGTCAGACCGTACCTTGTTCTTGCCGCGAGCTGAACAGGAAATGGGATTTAATTCCAAATAATTGCTCTCTGACGGGGACGGGGGGGAAAGCTGCAGGCCGGCGGCGATTTGATGTTTTCGCTGCGGGCTTTTGATATAAAACTTCAACTCAAACCAAATAATGGAGAGCAGCTTTGTTCTAGTTTGACATTTCAGTCAAAAAAAGTGGGTAATGAGGAAGCCTGAGCCTGAAATCTTTCGTTATCTCGCCGCGGTAAGTGGACCGGACACCAGTCGGACTTTATTCCACACACGTAGCTGAAAGCCTGAAGTGCTGAGTGGAAAGTTACCGGTGAGATGTTTGAACACACTCACTCTTTTTATAGACCCACACGGCAGTCCATTAAAAAAAAAAAAAAAAAAAAAAGAGAGACACCGTCCAATTTATTAAATACCTACATGTTTTAAATCTGCAGATATTTTTCATGTTAGTTCCAACAAAGCACATTTTAAACAATAGTGTGCATCCAACTTTGAGACTTTTTCCTTTTTCAACACGGAAATGAAGCTATAAATAAATGTTTTTGCCAGCGAAAGACACCTTTTGAACGGACAGGAGCACAAACAGGTCGCACAGCTCAACTTCGGTGTTGGATCTCACTGTTATTCTTCTGGCTGATTGGCAGAAAATTCAGGCAGCAGGTGGAGGCTCTTATAGCAGCAGTCATCTTTAAGTGTCCACTTAGTTTTGCTCACACTTTGAAGAAAGTCAACCGGACTACGCTACGCACACAAACCACAGGAGAATAAAATGAATTACATTTTTTTTATTATTTATTTTTGTTGTTTTCATCTCGTGCACATGCATGAGGAAGCATATGCACGTGCATGAGTATGCGAGCGGTACAGTATCTTCCTGCCAATAGTTTCCACTAAACGACAGTCTGTGGCGACAGCGTGCCAAAAAAAAGCAAAGGAACGGGCCAGCAAAAGCAAAAAAAAAAAAAGGAATATTTGTTAGGTCTTAAAAAATATCTCAACTTTACCAAGCTGCAACACTTAAACTTTACTTCAGTGTTTTTTGTGCTGTTTTTATTTATCAGGATTTATGCAAAAGTATTTATGTATTTATGCAAAGTGGATTGTTTGATAGATTTAAGGTGGAATATTGATAGAATTGGTCCTCCACAGATTCACTTTACTATATTTATGTTCCCATAAAAAAACCTGTCGTACGTATAAAGTTGTGTGGGTTTGTTTACAGGCCCGGTGAGTTTGGTGTTAAGTGACAAAGACAGCAAAGAGAACTTCCTCTCTCCAGTTTGTGCCTGTAATCCATCTTCCCGTTTCTCCGAGGATTAACGTTTAACCAAACAAAGTCCTCTGCTGGACCGGAGCTGTGAAATCTTCCACTGCAAAGCTTTCTGTGCAGTTCGTATCAGAGTCCTGTTGGGAAGGAGAGTCATCGCAGCCAACAGGGTGACATCACCTCCTCGTGTCGCCGCGGGACAGCCGGGTGACGTTTCTGCTCGGTTACCTCGAGCGCAGGGTCGAGCGTTCAGCTGATGAAGTAGTTATAGGGTTTTTTTTTGGTTTTTTTGGGCCTCGTTAGCCTCTCTCTCTTTCTCTGAGCAGACAGGATGACATCACCTTCCTGTTTCATCCTTTTTTTTTTTTTCGCATGAGGGAGCTTTACCTCACAGATGCTAGCTTAGCATGGCTGACTGCTGACTGGACATTTGGACGGACCAGACAGCCGTGGTGTCATCGGAGAGTCACGAGCCAAGATGGAGAAAAACACATACGTGCATATACGTACATGCAGCCATCACATATACACATACATATAGACAGACATAAAGATGTTTACATGCATCAGATCAGTGTATGTGTGCAGATAAAACACCTAAAAACAGCATTTCCACATTAAAAATGAATGAGAGGCAAAAGTAGAAAGGTCCACATAACTTCATTTTGTTTCAGTTGTTGTGTATTTTAATTTATTTATTACATTGGTGTTATTATAGTTGTATTATTCGTTTTATTAAATGTGTACAATTACATTTAAACTGTGAAAATGGCACATTAAGGTACATGCGGGTATTTCACATATAATATTACACTTGAAAAACTATTTCACAAGTGATAAATCAGTGTATGTAGACACAGTGTAGGTAGGTTTTGGGCATTTCATGCAAACTTATAATACAGCAACATGTTTTTCACATGAACCATGAATGAAAGCATTAATTTTTAAAAGCTTATTAAGAAGAACAAAAATGTTGCTACTGTGATAAAAGTTCAAATTTATGTTCACACAGAGAGAAATGCACAATAAACAAACAGCAACAACTCTGCCAACAGCATCTTATAAAGATTTGAGAGCAAAATTTGTGCAATTAGAGAAAAAAATAAGTGTAAAAAATAGAAAAAGAGAAAAAAACCTGTATTTCTTTTCATATCTGTCATGCCTCTCTCACTTTTAGAAGTATTTTCAACAACGAGTGATTGCTCGGCAGCTTCTGAGAGGAATAAAAACATAAAAATGATTCTTGTCTGACAGTTCGTGCACAAAGAAAAGAAATGAGCTGAGAAATCAATGATTGACATTTTTACCTCTGAAACAGCAAAAATGCTTCAGCTCTTTTTGTTCTGCTCCTTTTTTTTCTTGTTTACTATAGAAGATAATGATTTTCAAAGGCAGTGCTGCAATTACTTCACTCACAGCAGGGAAGGAAAACACAGAAATCAGTGGTATTTTTAAAATGATTTTGCAGCAAAAAAACAAACTGTCTCAGTCAGCATGTGTGTATTCCCATCATGAAAGCTGCTGGTCCACAGTGCAGCCTGGGGTCACGTCATGGTGGCAGCGGACCAGCTGTTTCCTCCCATTTCTCCTGCCTGTCCTTCCTCCAGTAATTTCATTCCTCCAATTTTCTGCCTCTCTTTGTTTTTCTCTCCTTCTCTGGTGATCCCCCCCCCTCTCTCTCTTTATGAATGTGTGTGTGTGTGTACGTTCATACACATGTAGTTACTGAGATGAGCATTCAGCCACAACACTGCCACCTGATGGATAACAGGAGGAATTACACCTCTGAGTCTCATTTGTCTCTCCCTTTTTCACAATTAAATTCACCACTTTAACTTATTCTCCTTATTTATTGAACAGAAACAACAAAATATTTGAGTTCAGCCTTTATTTTTTAAATCTCTAAAGTCTATTCATACACTTTTTATTTCTTCCTGTGCAAAAGGGTTGAAATTCTTCTTTTCTTTCTAACTGTGTATCTGCTGAATGAACACACAGTTTTGTCTGGATAAAATGGAGTAAAACAGGAATGTGTCCACGTTAAAAAAGTCACAGGTCTTCACTGTAAACCTCTGTGTTTCATCTGTCCGCTGACAATTTTCTTCAAATCTTCTGAACTCGCAGGACGTGTTTGCTCCGTCACTTAATGTCCAACAAACCTCCCGCGTGCCTCCTTAAGGTTTGATTAGTCCCATTTTGCACAGCTGCCATGCCAAACAATCCCGCCGTCGAGCAGGTATCTCCAATCAGGGCCAGATGGCGCTCGGCTAATCTGTTTTCAGAAAAAAAACAGGAATCTCTTGTTTCTCTTTGTTGCTGCCGAGCAACATGTCTCACTTTACTGATGTGAGCAGCCTCTGAATCCCACAACATGCAACATAAACAAGTAAAAATGGACTAACTAAACTTATAGTTTTTACAGATGCCCCTTTTAAACCTCATTCCTTCCCTTCTCTGAATGCACATGTGCCCATCAATCACAGTGCACACAGTATTATCCAACAGCTGGTTCGACGATGCTGAAATATAACCTGTGCCCGTGTTTGCTGTGAGTCATTTAGAGTCTGCACACTGGAATAATAAAGGTTAGAAGACTACAGCATCGCACCTCACTGTCTTTATCATTTAATTACTTTGGAGTTACTTAATGCTCGTTGCTTGCTGCCCATTTTATAATCCAGCTTTGATGACAGCCCTCCTTTAAAGGCCCCGTCCTCTAAAATGAACCACAGCTTTTTCTGGAGTGTGCCACATGTTCACATTTATGTTTCCCAATCAAGATATCCAATGTCCCATTAAATATGCAACCCACACAGGAGCTGATTTATTGTTCAGTGCTCATTTTTACCTGTTGATTGTTACAACTCATCGTCTCACTTTGGAGATTTGTCGGACCTCAAAAACTGCAGGTCTGACTCTCGACAACTACAGTAACCGCCTACATTCATTCAATAAAGTCACCACAAAAATTGAGGCAGACGTAGGTGACATTGGCGCAGCTGCACATTCTTTCGGATGAGAAGTAAAACATCGTCAACAACATCAAGGACGTCCGGTTGACTTTCTTCCAACTCTTAGAAATTATCATGACCTGGATGACTGAGATTCTTCACAGTCAACCCCTGAAACAGCAGTTCATTCATCGACAAAGGAGACGATTATCATGCAGTCATGAGAAAAGGTTTGCATGGAAAACAGAATATCTATCGCCTGTGTTCATCCATGTTGTCTTCACTGTGACCTGCCGATACCAGCGGGGGAAGCAGAGGAAGTACACGCCGCCCGTCTGGTTAACATGTTGTGTCTCTGCAGCCCTGCAGATGTGGATGTGTTTAAGGAGGAGCACATCCGTCCTTCTGCAGAGCCAAAGAGCCTCTGTGACGCCTCGACGCAGAGGCCCCAAATCCGGATTAACATGTTTTCAAATCCACGAAGGCCGGCGTTTATTTATTACTTCCAGTATTACTTCCTTTGGTGCTTACGTTAACGTGTCAGTGAAACGTTCAGAGAGATGACGAAGTGTGAGGTGATTTTTTTTTTTTTTTTTAAAGGAAGCCTCTCTGCTGCAGCGGTTAGTCTGTCGATGGGGAGGAGGCACTGACACACTCCTAATTAGGGCTCAGTGTGTGTGTGTGTGTGTGTGTGTGTGTGTGTGTGTGTGTGTGTGTGCAGGAAAATAAGTGAGGATTCCTATACTCTAGTGTGTGTGTATTTATGTTCATGTGCATTTTGCGTCTTTTTGACCACAAGCTTGTGTGTGTGTGTGTGCGTGCGTGTGTGTGACTGTCCTTGTTTATCTCTTTAGCTTACACAGCGGAGCCTGTTGTCGGGTTTTTCTCAGCCTATTTACAGTACAACGAGGACACGTTATCATTAGCTATTCCAGCTTCAGATTTTCACACACACACACACACACAAAGAGACAAAGAGACTAAAGCCCCATTCAAAAGGGATTGGTCTTACAGGGTAACAAGGGTAATGCAACATTAGCCTCGCGCCGCCTGGTTTTGTAGTTATTTGTAATTTTTCACGGTTGTTAAACTTTGGTTAAAATGTAAAATTTTAATTTTTTCTTACTCTTTCTCCTCAGTTGACCTGCTCTACCATCACCACTGGTCTTTAGTTTTGTCAGTGAACATCTTTTACTTTGAAAAACACACCTAAAATTACACGATGAACTACTTGATGAAATTAATGAAAATATACTCATCCTATAACTGACTCTGTTCAGGAATTTGTATTAGCCTCTGCCCTAAAACACTAATTTATACACTGAGAGGAGTGGGTGGATTAGATAGTAAAAACTGTGAATTTTAATAAAAAGTGTCTCTTCAGGAGGATGACAGACGTGGCTGTTAGCAAACCTTTAAATCAGACGTGTAAACGGTGATGCTCAGCTGACCAGATGCTGCGTGCAGGAGAGAGTAAATTATCAGTTAGCTCCTGTGGGTTTAAAATTAGATATTATAAATGTCGTTACCTGCTCCTGTTGTCGCCATGAGTCACTGGAACTGGCTCACCTGAATACATCATATATCATTAATGTAATCAATACGTTAAAGGGGTTTCTTTAGCCAGCTGCAGTATTTTACAAACTTTCATGTTTTTTCCACGATATAACTAAACAGACTCTTTATGTTTCAATCCTGTAAAGTCACAAACATCATCTTTAAAGCAGGATGTCTCTTATATAAGTAGCACATAGTGAAGAGAGGATAAGGATAATGCCTGGTGCATTGTGCGAATGTAAGGAAGTGCCTGTTAAAGTAGGATGCACCATGAACGGAGCTTCTGTCGCCTTATTTTGTCACTTTTTTTTATTTTAAAACAACAAAACATGTCGCACATATGGTCAAGATAATAACACACACCTTTCTTGTGCTGCTTTCTAGCACAAACACAATGAATTATTATTATATTGTGTTATTTATGGCCATGAGGAAGTGATATTTATTGGTTATACCACATTTATAACAAGCCAAACATGCAGGATTTAAAGGCGTACATCATACTGAGCACCTTTTCTGCAGCCAACACCGAGAATACATCATGTTTGATCAAGTCCTGTTTTAATGACATGTTGTGATTAATGGATGTGACCACGTGAAATAAAAATAAGAGAACATGCAGAACATGAGTCACAATATTTACTATGTTTTTCAGGACATGCACTAATTAATTATATATATCTCATAGTGTGTGTGTGTGTGTTTTTTTTTACTCCACAGGTCTCAGTCTGGTGGTCGGCCTGGTCTTGTACATCTCCAGTATCAACGACGAGGTGATGAATCGACCCCGAGAGCCGGAGCAGTTTTTCCACTACCACTACGGCTGGTCCTTCGCCTTCGCCGCCTCCTCCTTCCTGCTGAAAGAGGTAATCGAAGGAAAACACCCTCACATACACACACACACATGCAGATGCAGATGCAGATGTTGCAAGCATGCATGTATACAGATGTGGACAAAATACACACACAAATACAAGCTGCAGATGTGTTAAAGTAAGCACACAAACACACACACACAGCAGTTCACAGTGACGCTAATGTGTGCTGATGCTTAACATTTACTGACAGTACACAGCTGACAAACTAGTTAATGTGCACACACACACACACACACACACACACATGTTGTTTGTCTTGACCAACCACCGTTTAGCTAAGCATAGTCAAGCGTGTGTGTGAATGGAGGAGACACACACACACACACATTAAAAAAGTGCCTGCGTAGGAGCCCGTCATCCTGCCTGCATCAATATTCATAAATGTTAATAGCTTGAATACTTGAGGGCAGCATCTCTGTCGCAGCACAGCTTCATATGCATCAGAATATTTCTCTCCTCGGGGGTGGGAGGAGGAGGAGGGGGGGCTCTGCAACTCCTTCTCCTCCATCCTTCACTCCTCTCTTTTCTCCTTATCCTCCCTCAGTCTCTTCTCCTTTTCTCTCTCTATGTTCCCTACTTTTATCTTGTCACTTCTCTTTTTTTCTTTAATCCTCTGTCGTCCCTCCTCCTCTCTTTTCTTCCTCCCTTATCTCCTCCCCTCTTCTCTCGCCTCACTGTCCTTGCATCTTATCTCCTTTTTTTTTGTCTACTCTTCCTCTTTTTTATCTCATTTCTTCATTCTCTTTTTTTTCATCTTTCTTCTGCTGTCTAATCCTCCGTCATCGTTTCCTCTTCTCCTATCTCACCTCTTCTTTCATCCCTTCTCCCTCTCCTATTCTCTTCTTTTTCCTCTCTTGCGCTGGAGCTGTAAAACATGGGATTCTTCATAAACACACACAAACACACACACACGTTTTTCTCTCTCTCTCTCTCTACACATTACACACACACTGCATTGCACACACTCATCAGCATTCAGAAGTTTAAGGACGGTTGTAGCGATGATGTTGTGGATGAATAGTGAATAAGCTGTGAATGCTCGGCGGATGCCCGAGTGGAAACATGAATACGTTTTCGGATAATGGCTCATTCCCCCAAAGAGGAGCGCCTTTGAGCCTTTTTTTTTTTTTTTTTTGTCAACTCTCTGCAAAAATGATTATGGATTTATTTAATTTCCCCCCCTCCTGATGGCGGTGTGTTGCAGTTTAAAGAGGACGCTGACGGTTCTGCTGCTCTAAAAGCTTTTTGTGTCGGGGAATTTGCTGAAAAGTCTCATTTTGATTCCCTGTCATAATACAGATGTTCGATGAAAATAGATTCTCTTCTGATGCACTTTACCTGCATTGACTATCAATCTTTTTTTTTTTACATGTCCAATTACAAATAAAATTACAGCCAATAGGTAACAGGGGTCAAACTTTCTATTTAATTTGACATGAATCAGTGTAAAACATTCAAAATAAATAAAATAACTTCATGGTTCCCAGCGGGGCAATTTGTCCACCCACTGTGTCAATAATATACACCAGAACATAGAATAAAACAAAATAAGAGCATAACAGAATAATAAATGTTTTATGATGTGCCTGCAGGAGTAATAAAATAAAGAGGGATATAGTTGAACATATACCCACACAGTGCATAAAAGACACAACATAAAATCAGTAATAAAAACTACTAAACCTCCCCCAGGCCTTCACAACCCCCCAAACATATTAGTTTAGAAGAATTTATTAATTTATGGAAAACTGTTATCCAGCCCTGCACATTCATACACAGACAAGTAAATGCCATAGTTAAAGAAAAATGTATTATTACCAATTAAACCCCTGGTTTAATTACTCAAAAAAATTACTCAAAATCGAGGCAGTCGAGTTATTCATATTTTTAGTCCCTCGAATGAGTCAGGCTCCAAGTTTTCCCATAATTCACCTCATTAGCGTCTTTTATTTTGTTCACGTCTTTGAAACGCCATGCCTCAGTTTTCAATACAACTTCTGTCAACTTCCTACAGCAAAGGTTGATATCATCAGGGTGATTTTCTTACACTTTCGATCCCACTAGAGCTGCAGATGAGGTGATTACATTGTTCTGACATCACCTTTGGGTGTGGTTACAGCCTCACCACGCCCGTGAGCGATGCTGCCGAAGATGGCGGGGAAAAAGAGTAACTCCATGGTAGATTTTGGACTCTGATGTCACCCGTTGTCGCCTCTCGTAGTCTAAGCCACACCCAGCCGTGATGTGACGCGCTAGCATAGCGCCGTGCTACATCACTGCTGCGAAGGCTGAAGAAAAGACAGATTTTTAGACCTGGTTCGATTTTTCTTTAACCCTTAGGAGTCTTGTCTGTTTGTTAATACTTTTGCTATCGCCTTTAAAAATGTTTACGATGCCGATGATGACATATTGCACTGGAACACTTTATGTCATTTGACCTGGATGTGTTACTGATCCAGTTGAAGGATCAGTAAAAGTTTTCCTTAAAAAGACACATGACACTGCAGTAAGTGTATTCTGATGTTTCCCAGGGTGCAGGAGTGATGTCCGTCTACCTCTTCATGAAGCGTTATGCTGAGGAGGAGCTCTACAGGCCTCACCCCGCCCTGTACCGCCCCCGCATGTCCGACTGCAGCGACTACAGCGGCCAGTTCCTCCACCCGGACTCCTGGCCTCCCCCTCAGCGGGGACGCAGCGCCTCCGAAGTCTCCTCCGACATCTCCATCCAGCTCAACCAGACTCCGCCCCCGCAGCATCCGCCGAAGGGGGGCAGCAGCTCCCAGCCGACGCCTCCTCCTCCGGGCCTTCGTCCGGCTGGCCAGCCCTACCACTCCTCCGGGCCTTCGTCGGCGGCCAGCTACCAGCTCCAGCCGGCCTCCTCCTCCTCCACCTCCTCCTCCTTACCCGCACCCCCTCCACCTGTCCACCACCTCCACCCTCCCCAGAGCATCCCACGCCCACGGCCACCCTCAGCCCCACCCTCACCCGAAGCGGGCCCCCGCCCCAGTCCATGCCCATGGCGGCGCCGCCGTCAGCCGTGCCTCCTCCTCGCTATCACACTTTGCACATGCGGATGAGCGCCTCGCCATGCTAGGCTACATACGCAGGGAGGGGGGAGGGAAAACACAACTGGAGGAGGATGGGAGGGCCGGGGGGGGATTAGATTGGCTCCGTTACAGCTCTTACACACAAACAACACACACACAAACAGAAATCCTAAGTGTGTGGGAGGCGGGATGCAGCAGAGTGGATGAAAGAGGGAGGTTTAAGGAGAATCAAAAAGGGAGGAGAGGGGAGGAAAGGAAAGAGGGGAGAAGGAGGAGGAGGAGGCAGGTGGGTGGAGGGATGAGTCACCGCTGACGCTGAGCCCAAGACAGAAAGACACTTAACAAAACTTTTAACACGCTGGGGGGGAAGACGGGAGGGGAGGAGCGAGGGAGACGATGATTCGTAGCAACAAGACGTTTGTGGGGTTTTCTGACGGGTACATTCATCATCAGGGCCGTGATACACAGGCAACAGTGTGGAGCAGCACAGGAAACAGGAGGCTGAATCATTTCCAAAAAACACTGTCCATTCACAAAAAAAAGACATAAAAGTACAGTAAAAACTATTTATCTGGCTATTAATGTGTTTTCCTTCCATCAAATAAGGACTGAAGACACCTGCTTTTCTTTGAAATACGTTTATTTATTTGTAATCCATGGACATGGCTGGGAAGTTACTCCATTAAATCATGATTACTTAATAAATAATAACTGTTAATAATCTTAATAAATGTTAAGAGATAAGAGAGAGACATCCAGAAAAAGTGAATTATACCTCAAAAATAGGCTGCTGTTACTGGGAATATGATGTAGTATAGGTGGTGGATAAAAACACCTGCAGGTAGCACAATCAGTCAGCTTGTGTTGTTCCAGATCAACTAAATGATCAAACTTCAAGATTTTATTATCATGTGCACAAACAATTACATGGAGCAGTCACTGGCAATGAAATTTCTTGAGTCTCTGGCTCCTTTAAACAATGCTCAAAAATATATTAGGAAAAACACACATGCGACAAGGAAAATTGACAAAAATAAATAATGAACTTAAAATAAAATATAGACCTAAAGTATAAATAATACAACTAAATCATTTATATAACTGAAATTAATATGCAATAGAATAGAGAAATACTGTTGTATTGGCAAGGTGTGAATCATTTGAGGTTGTTTCAATACACATGACAATAAAAAAAAAATGTGATGTCTGATATAATTCAGTTTGCAAATTTGTACAAATTATACAAATTATCTGCATCACAAGTAAAAGAAACAGGATACCAAACCTTTTTTTAGCCCCTTGCATATGACAGAACAGACTCTAGTAAACAGAATATGGCAAAATATAATATTATGTATTTATTTAATTTTATTTGTTATTTTAATTTATTTGCAAAAAGACATGTTTCCTAGCTAATTAAAATGACTAAGTATTTAAATAGTTGTTTAATTAAGCAACTATAATTTTATCCAATTATCTAAATGTTATATAAATGACCACATTTATTTTTTATTGCCATGTCTTCTATTACTTCTCAACCATATTCATGAAAAACTGTATTTGGAAGAAAACAGGAAATCAATGTACGTATAATTAATAATCATTATTGCTTACAACTTTTGCCCTTGTACCATGACCTTCGAACACAAAGTATTATATACACAATCAGAGGTTAACTGTATATGCATAGAGATTTATACTTCAACTGTATAAAAAAAAATATTATTATTATCATTCTTACCCTCTCCGACGTTACTGCTGAAACAAATCCATCATGGGGTGTAAATATTTACGGTATGTTTTAGGTGTTTTAGCCATTAAATTTTCTAAGGCGTTTGTATTTCGAGAGGGAAGCTTTTGGGATGAATGTTCAACATTTTGAATGAATCCGGTGAGACTCTTTAAAATTAAAGCTTCAAGTGGGGAACCGTCTGTTTCCACGGTGATCACCCAATCAAAATGGCTGCCTTGGGGTTTCGACGCTGTTGCCATGAGAACGAGGCTTACCTGTTTTTTAAGGTGTGTGAAAGCAGACCTCCTGAAGCCAGGCTCAGACCGGATTCCATCTGAATCCACTCAGTTCAGAAAATACACCTAAAACTTGACTTATAATTATGGCAGCGGAAGGTTTCAGCTTTTGAGCACTTATAAATGTATTTTTCACTTCAATCATGTGGATATTATTCCTGACAAACAGTTTATTTTTGTTTATTTGAATGACGATGTGCTTCCCGAATTGACTGATTTTAAATGGTATCTTAACTCTTCCTGGTTTTACCTTTTTAGAAACAGAGAGTTATTATAAGGAATAAGAAGAAGTAAAGACATGGCAGTTTGGTGAATGTGAACTTAGATGGGAAGCAAACTGAAAACCTGAAGTGCACTGTGACAGATGGCTTCACATCCAATTTACCTCCTGCTTTAATCTATTATTAATGCAGTTAGCTCAGCTTACATTAACTGGAAGATCTTTTCATGCATTTGTTCTGGATCCAAATAAATCCTTTTAATATTTATTTCAGAAGTAAGAGGAAAGATTAGATCATTATTTGGTTAGAAAGATGTGAAAGTTCAGTCGACGTGTTTAATGTGAGTGAAGATCTCAGGCGACTGAACTGAATTAAACACAAATAAAAAAATAAAACTGACCCCAGGAATAAATAGTAAAATGATGGGTTTTTTTTTACATTTCACGCCTTTGCAGAAAGTCATTTGACAGATTCAGATTTATTAGTCAGATGCAGGTTAACTCAGGGTCAAAGATATAATGAAATGTGTTGGACGAGAAGAACAGGACAGTCGTAAGAGTGCCAAGATAAAACATGAAATAAATATTAATATAAAGTTTGATAAAATAAATAATTGGTGGAATACAATGACATATAACACTCTATTCATATGTAAAAATGACAGTAAATTGGCTAGTGTGTGAAAGATAAACGACTTTATTGATCATTGTGATTCTGAATCTGAGCAGCTATAGTGCCCCCTATGTGTGTTGAGTTTAAGCTAGTAGACCATTCGACAACACAATCAGGCACTTTTATATGAGCTGACTGACAGAAAACAATGACATCCACAACAGGAGCTTTTCAGTTTGCCTCCCATTGAAGTTCTCATGTTTCACAGCGACGTAAAGATTGCTTGTTTTTTGTAGCATATTAACAATCGTGCCCAGCGTAGGAAGCGTCGTTTGTAGCCATTTTTAGACCTACGGATGACAAAAAAAAACAAACAAACAAAAAAAAAAACTTAAGCTTACAACCTGTGGTACTGTTAAAGAAAAAAAATAAAAGACAGTGTAGCAAATTAACTGCGGTGTTAGCATCTTTTACTATTTGCAACGTGGAAATTAAATAGAAAATTATTTAGCAGCTGAGTATGAGAGCTTTTTGCCGACATTTATTTTACTTGCCAAAGCTGAGCATTCATGCTGTGTAGTGAGCGCACACACACAAACCGACACCGACACACAAACAGGCAGAAATATTTATGTAGCTGACGTCTGAGGAGTTTTTATTTCTGATAAGAATAAATCAGTTTTTTTTTGTTTTGTTTTTTTCTGAGGACACTGAACTCTGATGACGTTTCTCCAAACTGTGATTCAAGGTGTAAATATTCATACTGAACACGCTGTACGTGTTTACATTATTATAAAAAAAAAAGGTCGAGAAGTTTACAACGGTTGTGTGTTTTGACTCCGCTGACGTTTGACTCGACTCGACGCCTGTCAAAAACAGACGATTAATGTGAGTTTGAGCAGTTTTCATTATTCCTGCAAACGTGCCATTCGCAGGAGTTTTTATCTGCCAGCAGTGTTTTGTTAAGTTTAAAACCAATAAAGCTTGCCTGGTTCCAGCCTCTGATCTGCATTTTTTTTTTTTTTGTCATGGCGCTTATTATTAGAAAGTCTTGCCTGTAAAACAATTTTCATCAAGAAGTTTTGGTACACTGCCTGAATTTTGTTTCAGAAATATACACAATGTTTTATATTTTTTATATTTATGCTGCATATAGAGCACTGTGGAGGATATATAAGGTACTTTTGATCTATTTAATTAATATTCCTGTAATTAATTACTGTGAAATAGATTAACTTTGGCATTAACTACATGGCTTAAGCGCTTAGATAAACACATCAGGGTCACGGCGCTGCTTCATTAGAGATGTTCAAACAGTGTTTCAGATTTATCTTCACCCACTAATTACTCCAGTCGCTCCTTTTGGTACACACGAGAGCAGAAACATTTGTTTAATAGTAATTTAATTTTCGGTATTTTACATTTTTATTCGTAGCGATTTGACCTCTGAGGACATGGGATGTGTTTCAGGTGCTGCAGAGGTTTTTAAAAATGAGTCACAGATTGATTAGTCCGACAAACATATTTGCATGTGTTGACACCGGCGCTTACGTAACAATCCTGAAAATGAAATGCATTATAGTGCATTATTAAGGCATGAGTCAGCCTTTGCATAACACATTTGCTTACTAAATACGATTTTGAGCTTCTATGTATGTGGAATATTAAGCAGTATTGTAATTTCTATTACAAAACATAACGTATAATTTTATGACATGAGGGGGCGGCGTGTTTTCTGATACTCAGGGTGTTATCTGAGGAGCAGCTTAACCAGGACAAGGAAAATAAATGTTTGTAAGGTTACAAAAGAAGGCAGTATTAAGTTAATGTAGACGTGAATTTATTTTCTTTTTCTCTTTTCTCAAAGTTTGCACAAATCTGTAAGCAGCTTGATGCTTCAAAAAGGCAACCAAACTTTAAAAAATTCACAAATGAGGCTTCTCAAATGATTAATAAGGGGTGGTAAATGCATTCAGTGTGTTTTTTTTCTAAAATGAAATGCATTTGTGAAAAAATGTGATTTAAAAAGTGTTTACCGTGAACTCCCACAGGTTGCACTATGAAAGGTGTTGCAGGTGTTTTTGCTCGAGCTAATTGGACGTCTTTTCAGGTCTCTGCTGCAGATGAGCCGAGACCAGAAGAGTTGTTTGTCCTGCCTGACGGGAAAAAAGGTGCTGCAGATCTTACAAGGGATTTAAGGAGATGTCGATCAACTTTTATCCACACCTAGATGTTCCTGATAACAGAGCGCACCTGTGTTGATGTATTCAGTGGGGTTTTAAGAGCAAACAGAGCTAAAATTCCTCGGTCCAGTTTTATTTTGGACAACCTTCATAATCCCTTTGTGTTTGCCGACAACTGGCCTAACACTAATTATAAAGTTCTTGCAAGTTCCTCTCAAACTTGACATAGCAGGGGGGCGAGGGTGACGTAACGCCAGTCTGCACCGCTGAGCTCACAGCTGCACTTTTCATCGCAGCAGCAGGAACAGACTCTTCTCATCAGAGGAGGCAGTTTCCTTTTTTTTCCTTTTTTTTTTTCTGGAGACAGCTGGTCCGTCCCAATTTAGGTTAGCAAAGTTATTTGGAGTGACGTCGACCGCCGACTGAAATAGCTGCTTATAAAATTCAAGGCACCCCTGATGGGCCTGATGAGGGTCAGCTGAACCGGCAGGAGAAAGGTCACAGGGATGATCAGCTGATCAGGTGAGACGGAGCAAAGACACCTACTGAATGACATGTAGAGTGTTTAAATAATGTGACGTTGACAGGAGCCCTATTTACAGTCTCATTTATGGATTAGAGACTGAAGTTATGTCATCCTCAGAGCACTCAGCATCAGATCAACTTTACAACAGTTTAATTCACCTTTTGTATGAACATGTGTGGTGAAATTGCAGGTAGAACGACAGCCAGTTTCAGTATAATTTCATTTTAAGCTCAGCTGCCATCATCATAACGTACAGAGCCGACAGAGGCAACTTCCACAAACTACTTAGTGATGGAGTCACACATGACTTTTTAGAGTTTGAGCCATTATCTGTGAGATATTTCACTTGTTTGGTCTGATCAATTTGGATTTATTTAAAAAGAAATTACAACCCAGCAGCAAAACCAAAAAATGACTGCCCTTTGTCTTCGGCCTCCTCAGTTTATGTGTCCTATGTCCCTATATACAAAATCACTTCCTAATTTAATATTAATCCCAAGTATAACGTAAAATTCGAGTACACAGCATGTTGTGGATTTTGAACATGCAAATAAAAACTCAACATATTCTAGATTAGCAAGAATGAGCATGCAACTCAAGTGTACGTCACTCACCTAACCACCCTAAGATGAATTGCATCTTTTTAGACAGTCCAATTTAAAATTAAATATTCGATGAAATAATGATGAATGATGGTTTTGAGAGATGTTATACTACAATTTAGAGGAAAAGCACAGAAGCTCACATACATAATATAACAGAAAAAAAGATTTATTTACAGTAATCCCTTGCTATACCGTGACTTTTGCAGCTTCACTCTATCATGGATTTTATATGCAAGCATATTTAAATATATATCGTGGATTTTTCGCTGGATTTCTGTGGACAATGGGTCTTTTTATTTCTGGTGCATGCCTCCTCAGTTGGTTTTCGAAGTTGATTTCATACACAGGATGCTATTGGTGGATGGCTGAGAAGCTACCCTGTTTGTAAGAGTGTGGGAGGGTTTATAAGGGCTTAAAATATATTAAAAATAACCATATAAACATATGGTTTCTACTTCGCGGATTTTCACCTTTCACCTGGAACACAATCGAGGAGGGGTCACTGTAACTCTAACATTTAATAATATTAGTTTTACCTGAAGTGTAATACTGGAAAATATTACACTGAGTGCAAGAGATAATATTGATTTACATTTCTGATAAACTTTTTTCATTCATTTTTCGGTATCTCTGATCGGTTATATCGTGATCAATAAAAAATAAAAGAGTAAACAGACTTTATCTATTTACTCCAACCTTTAAAAAACTTATATTGGATGTCCAATACACTTAGTCTATATTGTACTACCTTCGTATTTTTATATTTTATCATATTTTATTGTATTTTATTGTATTTTTTATTGTATTTTCATGTACCTGCTGCTTGAACAACTTCATTTCCCTTCAGTATCTATCTATCTATCTATCTATCTATCTATCTATCGAAACAGGAAATGAAGGGGACCAGCAGGAAATGAACTCACTTCAGCACATTTTACTGCTCATATTTGTTTCCATCCACCTACGTGAGAAGTGTTTCGACGCTTGTCATGTTTTTACGGTCTCCTCGGTTTAATCTGCCGCCGCTCGCCGTGTGACCGGACTGTGAATGAATGTCAGAGGAAGTTCTGGCCGACTGGCTTTTTACTGTCTCTGCAGCGAGGAGGGAGGGGGGCACTTCATTTCTAAATGTTTGTCTTTCTGGCCTGGGCATCGATTTCCTCTCCGTCTGTCTTTATTACTCTGGCTCACACACTCACACACACACACACACACACACACACACACACACCTGGCAGCAGACTCTGACCGTCTGTCTTAGTTTAGCTCCCTCACTGTTCCTTATTAAACCTGTAAAGGCTGACTTGTTCTACATGTCTGTTCTCTTTTTCACACTCATTCTTCTCTCCCGCCTTTCTTCTTTCTTCAGCAGCCTCCCCTTTCTTCTTCCTCGGCTGTCTTTGCTCAAAGGCGATGGCATAAAAAGAGGAAAAAAAGAGGAAGAGCAGCACGACAGCACACACCTGGCGAAGATGCATCAAACAGTTACTGCGTCCAATCCAGATATGTTTTATATCTGCAGACACATTTTTTCCTACATAACTCACACATGCAGTTGGGAGTTTATGACAACTTGATGTCTGTTTTTGATCAGGAATTGATCAGATTTCAGGTAACCAATACCAATCCATCAAAAATAAACTTACCTGTACTACTTTAACTTTTCTAATATTTATTGTGACACCAGCGGTGGGTTTCAGACAAACGTACTGTTACCATAGCAACCCTTGAACAGTCACTGTTACAGCCACCATTTTGTCAGATTTTTTTTTTTTGATCAAATATTGACAAAAATATTTTATCTGCTCCAGAAATGCTGTCGTTGGGAAAACTTCTGTAGGTATTTATCTTATTTCTTCATCTTATTTTTATCTCTATCTTACTTAGCTGTCTTTTAGTTATTTTACACTTGTTTCCTCACCTTTATTTATTGGACAGTTTTCTGACCCAAGTTGCTGGTAGTTTGCGATTGTTGTTGTTTCAGGCGCGTGCTTCTTATAGGAAGCATTGATGGGCATGTGCAAATTGAGGTGATGCTCTGTTTCACACACAATCAAGTTTAGAAAAATCTGCACCTTGGAAGGAAAATCTGTGTTTGCGTTGACCTGAAACTCACACACTGATACTGAAAACACCATCCACTATGACGTGACGATACTGATTTCACATATTTCTACTGCTGAATCTGAAGATAAACGTATTAATAAAGACATTTTTCTCACTTTTTATTCTGTACTGACATGTTTTTGTGACAGTTGATGTAGATTATATAACTGCTTTTCACAGCATCAAATATTTAGAGAACATCTGAGTGACATTGATGGATGCACATTTCAACACGCTGCCATTGTGTTGATTTTTGCACTCAGACTGTGATTTTGATTGATTGATTTGTCATTATTATATCGACTTAATGAATGACTGGAGGCTGAAACGTGTGTTAATGTCTGACATACATTAAATATCCTAAAAATGACGTTTGTGACCCAAAAATCCAGAAAGTTTGTTGGGTATTTCTACCAGTCGAACTCTCAGCAGCAGCAATCACTCAGCGATCATCAACCCCCTGCAGACGCACACTTAAAATATTAAACACTCCCACCTACTTTTTTCTGCACCCCACTGAGCTTCATCCACATCTTGATTGTCGACATAGCTTTGTCTTCATCAACGTCCTTTTATAACAAAAGTGGGGCGAACGAGTAAGAGCAGGTCTTTCTGATGTGTTATCATTTCCTTTCTTTGGGTAAAATGTTCACATATTACCCAAAGTAAGACCTTCATTTGCAAAAGATTTATAAGTTACAGAGAAAAGGGTCATCAGTGTTAATTATATTGCAGTAAGTGTGATTTGCACTGTGAGGTTCAGTCCCATCATGATGGAAATGTGATTGAATAAGCTCAAGATTAACCTTTTTTTTTTTTGGACAGTACAATGGCTTCATTGTGTGATTTTGCTGAATAATTCTTATTAAATTAAATGCAAAATGAAAAGAGTTAGAGAGTAAGGCCACCTGAATAATGCAGCATGAGATTGACAGCAGCTAAAAAAGGTAAAAATAAACTTTAACATAAACTAGTGTAACAATAGTGCAACGCAGTGGGGGTAAAAAGGATGCTTACGGGTATCTTAAATACAGGCAGTAGGTGGGTATGACAGTGTAGTATGTACAGTATATCTTAAAAAACCAAAGTGCATTAATAAATTGAAATATATTGGATGTTTGTGTTGCAAAGGTGGACCTTGAAACATGTGAGAAATTACCGCCATTTCTTTTGGAGAGCCCCGGGTTTGCAGTTTTTTTTCAGGGGACCCAGAATTTCTTGCAGCCCCCTCCACGCAGTTGTGTTCTGGTTTGACCCGGTTTCTCCATTTTTAGACCCGAGACACATTTAGACTTGTCAGATCTTGTGACTTTTGTCTGAAGACATTAAACCGACCCCCATCACACCTCTGGCATGCAGCTAATGCAGAAGCACCTGTTCACCCTCTGTCTGCAGGTCCACATCTTCACAGGTACGGAGGAAGAAAGACAGAAACCAGGGAAAGGAGATGCAATGTGCACATTTGCAGGGAAACTTCAGCTCGTCACAATTTGTTCTATCTGTGATTACAACAACAAAAAGACATCCACGTAAACACACATGTGCACAAAAAAGCACATACATCAGTCCTGACATCCTTCCTCTCCCACCTCCCAGTCCATCACTCCCCCTCCTCTCTCTCTCTCTCTCTCTCTCTCTCTCCACCTGCATCATCAGCACCGGCTGCAAAAGTTGCTCAAGCAAAGGTAAGCCCTGCAGCTGATCAAAAAAATATCACCATTAAACATCATTATTAAACCGGTCTGCAGCATCCCTACCGCGCTGCCTGATCGATCGATGTGACAGCCTCATCGATGGGAGCGGTGTGCGCATGCTTGGATGTGGAGAGGAGCGCACCACATGTACGCGAACACGCTGTACTCTCCGTGTGATCACCTGGGAACGACGTCTGTGCTGATTTTCAAACTGTTTTTTTTTTCATTTTATCAGGCAGAGCCGCACATTTTCTGGCGCAACGTGAGGAAGGGACTGTGCGCAATGACGTTTGGCGAGGTAAGACTCATCTTTGCCTTATGGGAAATTAAAAAAAAAAAAAAAAAAAGGAGGATAGAAAAAGGAGAATAAAATATGGTGGAGATTTGAGATGTGACAGCAAAGTTGTGAGGTGTCTGTGAGGGATGTTGCAGAAACAAAAGATAGGATGAGCTTATTATTTATTATCCTCCCACAGACATCCATGTGTGTTAATGATGAATGCAAAGTGATTTTCTCTGAAGTTTGATGAATATATGAGATGTGGACATGCCATCAGCTGCTGTGGCTCATTTGTTCCTGTCCTCTGTTCCTGTCCTCTGTTGGAGAGCAGGCTTTGTTATAGTATGTGTAGGATCTGCTGTGCATGTACAGAGCGTGGGCTCCAGCAGGAGTCTGGATTTAGATTTCTCTGTCTGAGTGTTGGATGTCACTGCTTCCTGCCTATCCAGTTTCACTCTGCTCCAGCTGGAGTTTGTACACCACATCAATATATTGATAAAAGAAAGAAAGAGAGGAAGGAAAAAAATGAATAAAGAAAGTTTGGTTTTTCTTTCTTAACATCACTTTTGCTCGAACGTCTCAGCGAACATCCAGCTGAATAACTTTAAAAACAGGAGGATGGATCATTATTTTATTATGCGGTTCATGAAACATCTTTTTGATGTAATACTCCTGCAGGAATGTGTGTGTGTTTGCAACTCAATAATATACTCATATAAAACCCCTCTTTTTTTCCAATAATCCTGTAAAAATTAAGTTACTGATATAATTTAGTATTCACACACAGGTGCACACAATAAGACAGAGAGAACAAATCTGAAATATTTTGGTTCAGTAAAGCGTTATTCATATTATTTTTCCATAGATAGACATTTTGTACAGTATTTAGAGTATTATAGTGTAAGTCTGACACACCACACACAGGACGATTTGTCCCATCATGCCTTTGGTCTCTCTGGTTTGTTGTTGTGATCACGACCGATGCTCCTTCTTCACCACTCTGCTCTGTATTCACGGCAGGATTCATACCGTCGCCGCGTTCATGATGCAGAGCATGTATGATTTGTCCTTGAACTTTTATTCTCTTGCTTCGTGTATCCGTGCTGCCACCGGCGAGCCTTTCCCTGTAAACCCACGCCATCGGCCTGAAAAAGCAGGTTTATTTTAGGAGTTCTGAGCAAAGAAAGAACAACGTCTGACTTCCTGTTTTTGTTTTGTTTGTTGTCACTGATTGCAGGAACCTCCCAGGGGTCCTGCTGGTCTTTCAAGAGCCCTCAAAAAAAGCAGCAATCACAGAAATCAACTGAGCTTAGCTGCAGTTCCCTTAATGGCCACTAGATGGACCTTCCAATAAAGCTCACTATATTAACAAATATATTTTTCTACAAGAGTATGAAGTTTCAATATCTTATTTTATTCTTTTAATTGATTAGTTTTGAATGTAGTAAATCTTTCCTGTAATGAATTGCCAAATTGTATGTATGGTATGTCTGCTAGAGTGCAACAAACAATGCACATGTAATCAGGTCTAGATGTACAAAATGTGCAAAATTTGAAATACCTCATTTGAGATTTGGCAGAATTCATTCTTGTCAAAAGAATCAGTAGTCCATGACAGGATTTACACTTTTGCCATAATTTACTATCAGCTGTGAGATGGAATTCAAAATATTCACCTGATTATGACTGTTGAAAATATGGCAAAGCTCACAGAGATATATCAGAGAGCATCCCTGAGCAGAAAGGCAGAATTCAATCTTTAGAGTTTCTCTTGAGAAATCTGAGAGTGACATCACAGATGGCACGTCAAAGCTTTTTTTCTCTGTCTGGGTCTCAAGCAAAAGGGTATTTTATAAAAGCTACATGAGAGAAACTTCACACTTTGGCACTTTCACTCGGACTTTTTTGAAAGTTTAAAGGGTTTCACCAGCCAAAAATCATGCGAGGCAACATTACATTTCTTATTCTTATTCTCTGGTGGGGGTGGAGGTGTTGAAGAGTTTCAGCCAGCGTTAGTGTGCACAGCTTTCTCTGGATGGACTCTCTGCTCACTTGCCACCATAAAAAAAGCCTTGATTTCTGCCTGTAATTTTGATTCATTACTTCCTGTTGACTGAAGAAGGGTTCCTGTTGGCGGCAGAATCTGCAGGGTGTCGCTCGAAAAGGGACAAGCTGTGTCAACCCCCAGTTTGTGATTTAGACTAATAAGCCGTGCATGTTTCTACATAAAAATCAGAGAATTTAAGGGGTTTTTAGTCCAGAATGAGAGGACAAATGGCAGCTCTGCTAACAGAATAACTGTCTGCTATTAAAGTCCATCATGGGTGCTTTTCTGATCTAAATTTTTTTGTGCGTGTGAAAAACTGATTCCAGTGCATTTTTGGTTTGAAACTAATCAAATTTTGTCTATTAGATCAAACAAAAGAAAGCTGCATTGACACAGAATATTTCCAGCTCCCTTAAAATCAAGTCTTGGTTTATGTTTAATTTTGTGGTTAGTTTTCCTTACATTGGCTTTGTGTCAGGTTCATAATTGTGGCTTCATGAAGACCTCTTGCACAGATAAAAAGTTTACCAAGTCCTCCGATCTAAACGAGAAGACGTTGTTGTTTTGTAATTGCTGCTGTGTGATCAGTAGGACAGTATCGCCTGTCAGTAGTTAGAAGCTAAAGGTACCAAAGATTAATATCAGCATTTGCAAATTTGGACAAAACCAATCTGTCGTATATAGGCGTTTGAACAAAGGATGAATGCTGTTTCTTTTGGGGGGGAGTCTCCACGGGGAGGTTTGTGGTCAGAAAGCACCTCTAGATGTGCTGTTGACATGAAAAAACTTGGGATCCCCTGCTGTGCTGCTGCTGATCCTTTTCATGTGGATTTTTTTGGGTGCCCTGCTGTTTTGGCAACAGCTTGCAAAGATAAAAAATAAAAACTAGCTAAAGCTGACCCCGTGTCAGCGCTGACGGGGGGGATTTTCTCTTCAGGAACACTCTGCTTGTCGAGATGTAGGATGTAGGAGATCGAGCCGGGGGGGGGAAGCAGCTGCTACATGCCGAGATGCCCCTGAGCAAGGCGTCAAATCCCCGCTCGAGGAATCCACACTGTGCATTTCAAAGCACGAAACGTCACTAAACGCTCGCGATTACTCCATCGCACCAACAGGAAGAAAGTTGGACGGATGAAACACGCCGAGACACCGCGGCCACAGCGCTAATGACTCACAAGTCTGTCATCTCTCCTGCAGAATGTTCATTCCTCGTGTGTGCATCTACAACATACAGTGTGTGTGTTGCGTGTGTTTGCATTGCATCGGTCACGTATGACATCCAAGCTCCTCTGCACACCGATGGAATTCACACACACCTTTTTTTTTCTTTTTTTTTTTTATCTCAGCAAAATCCTCTCAGCTGTTACATCCATCCCTCTACTCCCCCAACACACACATGCACGTGCACACGCACACACAAACACGTACACACACGCTCGCCAGCTCCACCATAGACTTTGGAATTCACTGTTGCCATGGCGATGGAATAGAGCACGCTCTCTCGCATCGCCTGTTCTTTTCTATTGCTTTATCTCTCTCTCTCTCTCTCTCTGTAGAAGCAGCTTCTCTTGTTTGACAGGGGGCTCGTTTATTTTTTTTTCTTTTTTTCTTGCCGTCGATTTTGTTTATTTGTTTGTTTGTTTGTTTGTTTGTTTGTTTTTTCCCCAGTGACATATCATCATATAGAAAACATAGAAAACATCACATTTTGTTTGGGAGATGCTTCGATCGTGCAGGAGCATCCCTTAAATTTCAAGACTCGTGTCACGTTCGTTAATCGAACCTATGCTCTCACCCCCCCCACACACACACACTTCTCTCTATCTTCTCATCTTTTTCCCTCTTTTTCCTCATCTTCTCTCTCTCTTCCTCATGTCTTCTCTCTCTCTCTCTCATCTGCACTTTACTCCCCCCTCCTCAACCCAAACCCCTCCGCCTCTTTCTTCCTTCTCTCAGTAGCTAAGATGACTGCCATGACAATTCAATGAGAGGAGAGGACGCCAAGTGAAGCATCATCCCCCGCTCCCTGGAAGGCAGCGAAGGAGTGCTCAAGGTAAAGGAGAGGAGAGGGAGAAGAAGAGGAGGAGGAGGAAGAAGAAGAAGAAGAGGGAGAGGCAGAGGAGTGAGGAAAAAGGGGAAGGGGGGCAGAGAAAGTGAAGATGATAAGCGGTGGATGGAGGCGGCTCGGACCGGGGCTACCGAGCGCTCTTCACCGACGGAGAAGAAGAAGAACAGCAGCAGCAGCAGCAGCAGCAGCAGCGGGGAGAGGAGATGGAGGCGAAAGGCAGAAACATGCCCCCAGGTAACACTCCACACACACACACACACACACACACACACTGAGGCAGACGTGCATGCAGTGTCACACACACAAACACCAACAACCAGATACACATGTGGATTATTGTATGCAAACACACACATGCGTGACACACCACGTCCATGCAGAATCAAGCAACATTAAACACACACAATCAAGCACGCAGGCACACAATCATGCAAGGAAACCACCCATACACACACACACTGGAGTGCAGATGTGTTCTGTGATTCAGAAGTGCTTTTGATTAATCTGCGCTGGTATTTGTGTAACCAACCTAAACGTTTGCTCTTATTTAGAAGAGACGTGACTGAAGGGAGAGCTGACACACAAGCAGTTAATCAAAAAAAATCAGGGAAAAAGGATGAATTTGAAACAGATATTGGGGAAAAAAACTGTGTGAAACGTCACTGAGTCTTCATTATGTTGTATTTACATGCACTGTGGCTCTAGACAACACTTTTTTTTTTCAAATGCAAAAGAACAGCCGTGGTTGGTTGGATCCCAAACATTTGTTGACGAGGCAAACCAATCAGGATCAAGAACAGCTAGGATACTCAGCGTTGTGTCATCTTTTTAATCGTCCACTGAGCTGATGCCACTGAGTTTAGTTTTAACATGTCAGAGACGTGTGTATTTTATTCAGATCGACACTATTGCCTGAACCTGTTGCTTCAACCTGAAGCATATTTACATTTATTTTGTCCATTTTTAGTCTGATTGTAGTAAAAACTAGGATAAATCTTCCATTTAAGTGACTTGGGTGTATATATTTTAATCATTTCATCCATCTGTGGCCATACTCAACAACTGTTTTACATATATTAGGCACATCAGTGTATAAGCACCCTTGTTACAGCTTGTTTCGATGGCAAAAAACAGCCAATGACCAACTAAAATAAAAGATTTGTGGAAACTAACTGCTTGTAATGATTGAAAAGACCACACTGTCTATTCAGGCGGCTGTACTTAGTAAGCATTTGCAAGTCAGTTAGGAAAGTTGACCAGTCCCGTGCAAACATGGCCGCTCACATGACAAAAAAAGTTTCATCTTAAGTTTTGAAAAAAGCGGGACACATTTTATTTAATGCATCAATGGACAGAGGCTGTCGTATGCAGACTGAAAAGCCCCTGAAGGCATCTTTGATTTGTGGTGTATAAATAAAATTGCATATTGTAAATTGGCGTCGCTCACACAAATTTTCAGTTTAGGTTTAGAGCAACTTCTTTCCACAAGTTATTAAAAAAGAAGTGAAGATGCAGACGGGATTGCAGATTTTGCAAGTAAGAAATAGAGACTCACAGAAAACTTAGAAAAAAGGTCAAGCAAAATGAGTTACAGGCAACAGTCAGCTGGGTTTTAAGACTGAATTACAACATAAATTCAGATTAAATAACATAACAATAAACATTTTAATCAAAAAATGATCTCTGAACATGCATCTATTCATTACCGTTTCCACCCAATGCAGCGACGTCGTCCTGCAGCCTTTTCGGGACTCACCTTATGCATATTCCAGCAGGCGGGTCAGTTTCAGGGTCAGAGTGCCGGTGGTCTCTGTTATTTTTGGATTTCTGTTGCCATGGAAACCCCCTTCAGGCCCGCTGAATTACTCCGATAGTTTAAAAGCCCACACCGGGATTGATATCCTCCGCGCGATCGATTGTTTACATTAACCTCCCGTTTGGAGAGCCGCGAGCAGGAATGGGAGAGTTTCCCACAACGTTTGTGCACCAAATATTATTTCAGTGGTTGAAATCCTATCGAGGAACTAAATGGTTAAATGGGACCTATGCAGATGCCCCCCCTCCCCCCTTTCATAGTCTTCGGATGTTTCATTTATGTTTCCTGAAGCACAGCAGATGTGTTGTTTCTCCATGTCCCTCTTGTCGTCCCTCCCTCCCCATCGCTGTTCACCTCTCAGCTTCGATTTGCGTCTCTTCCTCTCCTCTTTTCTTTCCCTCTCCACTCATCTCTTCTCGTCTCTTCACCCACACCTCTCCTGTCTCCTTCACCCTCCTGTTTTTATTAATGTTGTGCTTCATTTTATCTCCAGCTCCTCTGTGGTTGCCCCTCTTTTTTGTTTTTTGTTTTTCCCAGAAGTCCTATTGATCTTATGAGCAATCATATTCCAAAGAATTTTCCTGCATACCCTTAATAAGTGCATATATACAAGAAGAGCTAAGACAATTAATTGATTGATTGAAAATTAATACGCATAGTTTTGATAAAAGTAAATTTTAGTGCAAAAATTACAAAACATTTTATGCTCCTTGCTTTGTCAATGTGAAGATTTGTTGCTTTCTCCTTCCTCCTTATATCCTATTATATGATTGAGTTTGTGTGTGGGGGGTGTATCTCTATTATACTCACATATTTTCTTTACTAAAGTAGCATTTTCAGTGCAGTAGTTTTATTTATATCGGAATCAGTATTTCTACCCTGAAGAAAAAAAAAGAATCTGAGTACTTCCTCCACCACGAGGGAATCCAGGTTTGACTGGAAGGTCAGAATTTAAAAGCGCCTACCTGCTGAGAGAATCCACTTATCTGTGAAATAATACATTTTCTAACTTTTTTAAATTTAGTTTCATTTAAATCTTCTCGTGGAAACACATTTACGGACTTACAAAGGAGGATTTTGTCCCCCTCCAGGTCTCCCAGCAGTCCATCCTCCACTGTTCATTTCTGTAACGATATTTGATGTTTTATATTTTTGTTGATGCAGCGGGGTCGGCATTTTGTTCTTCTGCCGGCTGCCAACATTTCTTTACCGCTTCAGGCTGTGTACGCTGTTTTTTTATTTAAAAAAAAAAAAAGTGTGCTCACCCAGAATGAAATGGAAAGACCGAACCCCATCAGCAGCTCTCACCCGTCACCCACAGTGGCCCAGGGGGGACAGTGGCTCTATTAATGCATAAATATTTGACAGTTCAATGCATGAATTTTGAACAAGGTGGAATGCTAAAAAGGTGGACGCATTATTTTTGGATTCTTTTTTTTATTTTTTGAAAATAAATGACAAGTCAAGGGTCTGTTTAGTTTCACATCAACCTGAATAATGAACTGAGAGACCATAACCTTTATATATGTTAAAGAATAAGTAACCTGAAGATCTCTCATTGCAGTGGATGTCACATTAAACCTGTAAATAGTTATTCACACAGTCATTTTAAACTATAAAAGCTTTAGCATTGTGTTTTTCTTCGTCATCAGACATCACCTTAATGTAGTTGATTGTTACAGTGCAAACAGGAAGCGAATGCAAAATGACTTTCCATGTTACACATTCCCCAAGATGTAATATTTAAATGTTGTTCATACATAGGGGGGAAAAAACAAGGTACTCACTGGCTCAATGGGAACTTTATGTTTCCTGTTTACCTCAACCTGATGGTGTGTTCAAGCATAATGGAGACATATGTCAGCTCTCTGGGTAGAAAGATGGTTAATGACACATCTAAATCTCTATGACTTGATCAATAGATTAACAAAAATTCGAATATACTACACCTGAAACTACTCATTTAAGGACTGTAGCTGGTTTTGGTAAATAAATATAATAAATAGTTGATGTGTGATCACTAATTTTAATTAAGAAGAAAGGTACAGAACTAAATCATTATGATGTGCTCTGTTTTGTACTTAAGATGTCATTTTGGTGTCTTTTTTCTTGTCAGACATCAGTTTCCTTCCCCGCCCAGCGATGGTGTGGTGCGAGCGGGGCATCCAGGTGCTGCTGACCACCATGGGGGCGTTCGCGGCCTTCGCCCTGATGACGGTGGCCATCGGCACACGGACTACTGGCTGTACGCCCGCGCCTTTCATCTGCAACAGCACGGCGGCAACAACTCGTCCCAGGAGGACTCCAACAACAAGGACAAGAAGGACCCCGGGGCCCTCACCCACTCCGGCCTGTGGAGGATCTGCTGCCTGGAAGAAGGTACAGCTGGTTGTGTGTGTGTGTGTGTGTGTGTGTGGTTGAGGCCATGGAAACCTTTGCATGTGTTGGGGGTTGAACATGTGTGTGTTTTTTTTCTGCGCTGGTCACTGGAGGGTCTCGCTGAGGTCAGTGTGCTCATCATTGTAATCAGAACAGACATAAATAGGTGTTCTCTTACTCACTCACACACACACAGACACAGCGCTGGTATGACATATTGCTCTACTTTTGTTGCTTTTGTTTGTTTTGTTGACCTCTTCTTTAACCTTTGGGAATCGTTACGAGGTCAGTCACCAGCGCTGATGAAGTGCGAGCGGTGGTCTCCGCCGCCGTCTCAAATAGTCCCCGCCTTGAATTTTTCCTGCCTGCACGCCTTGTGACCATGACATCCACGGGAACCACCGCAAGGAAAACGATGAAGGACCTAATTTCACTGGTGTCTCAATCCTGTCCTCTTAACATTATTTTTTATAAAGCACCAAATGATGAAGTGATGGGAAGCTTAATCTCTGGATTATGTGCAGGATGACGTGCTACATCTGTTGACTGCACCAGAGTGAAAAACAGGCGGTTGAGGTGGACCGAGGGAGTGTCTCCAAGATTTAAGAGACAAAAGTTCAAGTTCAAGTTCAAGCGTTTTATTGTAAAACAGATAAAAACAGGTTTCCCTGTACAGTGAAATTCTTACTTTGCTCGTCCCTCTTCAATGCCAGATAAATAGAAAAATATAGAAAAATATAAATTGTTCACCAATTGCTGAAAAGTGATACACTTCTTCGCAAGCAGTGAACAAACAAATCAATAAAATAAACAGTGTAAATTAAATTCCTTAGCTAAACATATAAATCTGTACACTTTGTACATTTAGCTCCATGATGAGAATACAGCAGGTGGATGGGAGCAACCTGGGTGGTATTATTTGTTGGTAAGACACGATATAGCCCGTTCAAACTACACAACACCATGTTACTAAGCAGCAGGTACAGCTGTCTGAATCTAAAACAGGAGGTGATACGCGCAGGTCGTATATGCCTGCAGCTGAAGGTGTACCTAATGCGTCGTGACACGTTGTTTTTGGTCACATCCTGCCACTCAAACAGGAGCATTTCCAGACCTGAGTTTCGCCTCATGTTTCCCCCTCCGCTGCTGCACTTTTTGTTCTTTCACTGTCACGCACACACAGCTCACATATACAGTCATACTATGCTATATTGAACATAAAGCTCATCACAATGCCCCCGAGCTCGGTGACTCACTCGCTGACTGATTAAGTAGTTTCCCCGCGTCGCTGCAGCTGACGGACAGGTTTAATAGGACAGGACACACAAACACAGCATAAACAGGCGAGATGAGGTTTCCACAACGCTCGCCATCTATTATAATGGTTCTTGCATTGTAGTTAAAGGTGTGACACGTTGCATTTTAATGGCAGTAGATTACCATGTTAATTTTGAGGCGGTATAATTATCATAAACAAGAGAGCTGCATCACCCTTACACTGTGTTTTTTTCCACTGAGATGAAGGAAATGTGCTCATCCACAGCGAGTTCATCGAGTTTAATGGTTAGTTTCTGCAGGCTGTTTCGTACGGAAAGACATCCTGTTGTTCAGACCTGTAGTTTGCAGTCTGACACGAGCAGGATCTCATGTATTTTTCTTACCAGGTGTGACAAAACATGACTTTTGTTGTTGCCTGGCAGCTGTTTTCGAAATCATCCGAGGTGGCAGACAGATGCTCTGCCCTTTCATCCAAACCTGCTGCCTGCTGGTCCCATTTGTGGATTTCTCTCTGCTCTTTTCACCTCTTCTTGGTTGTATCAGATTAATAATTATGTCCCATTGTCTACATGATGTATGTGATGATGTGATTTCCTTCGCTGACTTTTGTTTGTTTGCAGAGAAGTGTGTGCCTGTAGTGTCCTTTCCACTTTCTTTTTAATGTTTTTTCATGTCTTTCATTTTATTGCTAGAGAAACATGGGACCTCTCTTTTCCTTTCGATATTTATTTTGTCCATGGGATGCACAAATAGCCGTCAAGGTAAACATTTCTCAACAAGAAATGTAAGCGTACAGATGCAGTTTCTGTTGTGAATCACAAGACGAAATAAAAAGCAGGCTGGTGAAGCTTTCTGAGTGTGATGGAAGAAGTGAAAAGACAACAAAGAGCATATTATCATACAGAGGAGAGGAAGACATACGTAGAATTTCTGTTTTAGAGAAAATGATTTTAGCTGGTTAGACTGATCAGAAAACTGTCGACAATCAGGAGGTAAAATCACACACATTCAGATGATTGGGCTTTTTACACAATCACTCACATTATTTCAGTCAAGGTTATTTTTCTTTCTTTTTCGTGGCTCTGGGGGTGATATTGTCAGACTGAAATATCTCAGCATGGATTAATATTAAATTTTATACACACATTTAAGGTCCCCTGATGAAGACTCCTACTTACTTTGGGGATTTTGGAGGTTTTCTATCTAAATGAGGTTGACATTTGGGATTTTGAATGAAAATGTGTCTACATATATTTGTTGGATTGCTATAAAATGTTTAAAAAATATATTTCTCATTAAATTGATTTATCTTGTAATGCTATCATAATATCAAATCTTATGCCAGACTTTTACCACACATCTGAAGTTTCTCACTTTCCTACATTCCCGTCACTAACTAGCAAATGTTATCGTGCTGTTATGCTAAACTAGTTTGTTCTTCTTCATCAACAACTTGAAGCCTCATAATGAATTCGACCATTTTTTTTCTTGCAGATACTCAGCTCTCTGTGTCTCTGTTGTTTCACTTCCTCATCATCAGTTCATCTGTCCGTCTTGTTCGTACATCTGTTGTCTTGTTTACCGCTCCCTCTGCATCTCCTTCACTTCTCTTTTCATTTTTCTCTGGTTCTATTCACTTAATGTTTTTTTTTACCTCGCTTTCTCCATTTCTTTCTCCTCTCTGTCACTACTCTTTCATTTTTCTTTGCGTGATTGTTGGTAATCTCATTTCCTCACTTTCTTTCCCATCATTTTGTCTGATGGCTGTTCTGTCTTTTACCTCTCTTCCTCTCTGCCCCCATGATCTCCACTTCCTCGTCCTCTCAGTTTTTTTTTTTTTTTTTTTCCAGGCCTGAAGCGAGGAGTGTGTTCCCAGATCAATCATTTCCCAGACGACGCAGACTACGACCAAGATGCTGCAGAGTATCTGCTGCGTGAGTGACACACACACACACACACACTCACACATTTACACATGCACACAAAGACATTCAGTATGGATTACACACACAGTTTTCACACACACACACACACACACACACACACACACACACACACACTACAGTCTCCATCACACGGATACAGAAAGGACAGAAGGGGATGGTGGGCGGACATCAATGCACCGATGTCAGATTCAAGCAAAGCGTTCCTGGAGGTGTGTGTGTTGTTGCAGAGTGTGTGTGTGTGTGCAGTGTGTGTATGTGTGTTTAAATGCCCAGGTGCATGGGGTTGGGAGTCTGGGGGTGTACAGAAAGCTTTTTTTTTTTCTCGCAGATGGATTGAAAGAACAGCCTTCACTAATGGATTATTTTCAGCTCAGGATTCAGGTTTCACATCCTGCCTCCATTGTGAGAGCGAATTCTGTTCGTACAGCCCTGAACCTTTTGGTTTACAAAGTGTATGTCCCAGCCATACATTACATAAAGATATCTATTTCTGTGAGGGAGGCTGCAATGCGATCTTGGAGTCTTGTGTCTGCTTTTGTTGGGCAACCTTGACTGAACAAGAAAGTCTCCAAAGGCTGCCTTCGGATTTGTTTAATGATAGAAAATCTTTAGAATTTAGAGTAATAGAAAATTATGGGAGACATGAATCAGATTTTTGCAACCGTAATTAATGAGAAAATGGGTGAAAATGTTCAAAAACGTCTTGCAGAGTGAAGAAATCCTTTAAACTCTTGTATCAGCCTCAAACACTCTGGTCTCGCTTTCTACCACAGTCCACTGAAATATACGAACACTTTTTTGAGATTAATTATTTTTATTAAAAATTTAAAATAGAAAATTGATTTTTTTAATTAAAATGTCTTAAAATGACTTTATTGAATTGCTTGATTCATCCAAATGGATCAAAACTAAATATTCCATAAAATATAGATGAGAAATGCAGAAAATTTGCTAACATGCTTGTTATTAATTATTAAAATATTTTTTCTGTTGATCAACTATCTTAACTGACTAATTTTTTAAGCTAAACTGGACTTGAAATGCAGCTTCATTGGAGGAGGTAATGAGGTACCACGCAGCAGCACTCAGAAGATCAGAAAAATCACCACAACAACCCCCCTACAGCTCTGCGCTCTTTCTTATCAGCTTTTCATACACCCACACAGTCGCCTTTACCTGTTAAAAACACTTCCCGCGAATCATTTGCAGCCGCTGTTTGACATGTCAGACAGAAGCTTCGATGAATTTATGCTTATCGCAGCATTATCTTTTCCCTTCGGAGGCAAACAAAGGCTAACGCAGCTTGAAGAGTCACCTTGAAAACTTGAAGGCTCTGCTTTTCCACGTGTCCCTGCCAACGATGGAGCTATTCAGCATTTTTATCTTTCTATAATGTCTCTCTGCTCACAGGTTTGAGGTGTCTGCAGAGGGACAGATAGAGGGACTATAGAAAGCTTTTAGGTGATGTAATGCATCCCTTTGCAGACCAAAGGCTGACCAAAGGACTCTAGTTCCAGCTAGTATCTTGGCAAACACCAGATTTGTCCTGGATCCTGGTGTTGTTCTGTCCATGACCTTGTACTGACACCTCCATGGAGCAAAAACATTCAGATTGGCAGCTCTTTATGGCAACAAACATTATTATTATTAGTGGTCATTAGCCAACTTTCAAAGTCTCTCTTTTAGGCCTCGTTGGGGAAGGTAATGGTCAGGCTCCAACCTTCTATAAAATGTAGAGACTCAAACATTGTTTTAGGGGCATTTTGGCATCTAAGTGCTGCAATTTCTTGGGTTTTCAACAGGTGTATGTCTAAAAGATTGTCAAAGAAGTAAGGATATTCTGACTTTTAAAAACCCTGGATCCTACATTTCTACTAATTAAACTTACTATCACATTTTTATTACATCATCTTTACCTTAGAAACCCCCATGTCCTTGAGACACCACCACCCACTTTCTAATTTCTGTTCAAAGTTTCTTGCGGTGATTTTCTCGGTCTTGACGAAGCTCCTGCAGAGCCACAAAAGACATTATGTATCAAATATCTTCTAGTAAACTTATAGAAATAGATGACTTCTGTTCCAGAGCCAAGTTGTAGTGTCAGCTTTGGCACCTCTCTGTAACACTTTTTTTTTTTCCCCAGAAGTGTCACAAGGCTGTTAACTTTGCACCTTCAAATGGTGTTGGACCTTAAAAAAATCTCTCTAATTGTACACTAACTACATTAGGAAAGCACAGAATTAGTCACATTTATCAGACACAACAGAGTCCAAGAGAAGGTTGTCGAAAGTTTCTGCTGGCGTCTTCGTCTGCAGGTGTGGTGCGAGCCTCCAGCATCTTCCCCATCCTCAGCGCCATCCTGCTGCTGCTCGGCGGGGTCTGTGTTGCTTCCAGCGGCTTCTACAAGAGCAAAAGAAACATCATTCTCGGCGGAGGGATTCTCTTCGTAGCTGCAGGTAAGACTCCCGCTTTGTCGTGGTTTTGGCACATCTGTTCTTTCATTTCGAGATTCTGATGGGTATTCTTATCGAAGTGCATTAAAACAAGAACTCGCTGTCTGCTTGAGTATTTTAGTCCAGGTTGGATTGTGATTGCCCCCTTTAATTCATGCCTTTGCCCTTCCAATCTGTCTTACTCCACTTAAATCTGAAATTAAGCTGTGCCATTTCAGTCACATACAGACCTAAGGAAGTTCTTATGTATGATATGCAGATTGACTTTCATGGCGTGCCTGCCTCGTCTCTGTATAATTGAAAGGAAACACTTCCAGTATCCCTGCCAGGAAAACAATTTAATTTGTCTCAGGTTAATTTGTCTCAGGGGAGCACTTACAGTAGAAGTCTTGTATATTTCTTCAGGCCTCAGCAACATCATCGGAGTGATCGTGTACATCTCGGCAGCACTGAGCGACATCTCCCCGAAGAAAGACGAGGACAAAAAGTGGCACTACTCCTACGGCTGGTCCTTCTACTTTGGCGGCCTGTCCTTCATCCTGGCCGAGATGGTGGGCGTCCTCGCCGTCAACATCTACATCGAGAAGAACAAGGAGCTGCGCTGCCGCTCCCGCACCGACCTCTTCAAGAGCACCACGCACGCCATGCTGAGGCTGCCCAGCTACCGCTTCAGACGGCGCTCTCGCTCCAGCTCGCGCTCCACCGACCCGCCACACTCGCAGGAGACCTCGCCCATCGGCGCCTCCAAGACCTTCAGCCTGCCGCCCTCCGCCCCGCCCTTCTCCGTGGCCACTCTGCCCAACCCGCACCACACCAGCAGCGGTGGCAGCGGAGGAGGCGGCGACATCTCCATGTACACGCTGTCCAGGGACTCAAAGCTGGGCAGCCTGGGAGGTGGCGCCCCCCCTCTGTATGGCACGGTGGACCGTGCCACGCTGTACTCAGCTCCACAACTACTTCCCAAAAGATTCCAGCGGCAGCGGCGGAGGAGGAGGAGCGGTGATAAGCAGCGGCACGCTCCCGTCGCACTCCAAGTCCAACTTGGCAGCGGCGGCGGCCGTAGCCCAGAATTCGGCGCCGCTGAACACCTCCACGTCAGCCGCCACGCCGGCCCAGCCAGCTCCGATATCTACAGCCACCATGGAGAGGGACAGGGACAGGGACAGGGGCAACGTGGGAACCCTGGACCGACTGGCGGCCAAAAGGGACAGGGATAGCAACTCAGATACACTTAATAGGAAAACTACGCCAGTTTAAAACTAAACCTCAGAGAGGAGGGAGAGAGGATAAAGAGAGGAAGAGAGTCAAAATTGAGTTTAGAGAGAAGTTAGAGATGTTAGGAAGAGCAGGGCTGAAGATGTGGGGGTGACACGTCGACGGTAACGTTTCTGTCCTTGAGCCTGGGATATCTAGCTGCCATAAATACTTAACAATATCTTAAACAGTCATAAAACACCTGATATTATGTGTAATTCATGACGACTGCCTTAAAATGGTCATGACTTGAGCTTCAAACCCTTGTTTGTAAGTTAATTACACAGCAGTGGTGTGGTGGAGGCTTCAGCACAGGGGATCTTTAATTTCAGCGTTGCTTTATTTCACATCGCTGTCCCAGACCATACCGAGTTTCACGGTGCAGCAGTTAGGGGTTAAGTGCCTTTCTGAGGAGGCAGGGGAGCTCAGTATTTATTTACTCTCCCTTTCTACATTTCATCACACTGTGGGGATTTAAACCGCAACTTCGAGAACCTGCTAAGCTTTGATTTTATGATTTCTAAGTCACAAGGCATTAAAACAGAAGCGAATCCAGTTTAAAAGTTCTGACACGTCTATAAACATTCACACATCCAGTTTGAACTTGAGGCATGTTCTCACCTGCGATCAATGCTTTCTGTTATTCTGAACTGAACAAATGTATTCAGTAATAAAAGGGGAAAAAAAGTGGCCAGATGGTTAAAGCCACAATTCTCTGTTAAATTTCAGAAAGAACAGAGAGCCACAGACGGGTACTTTCAGCCAAGTAACAAGCTGCTCAGTGACGAGTTGACTGCCAATTCGGGGTCAACAGTAGCTACTCAACCTCTGGTCTTAAGAGAGAGAGACCTCAGTCATATCTAATCTGCTGACACACACACACACAAACCAGAAGAGGCTGACACACTGTGAGCCTATTTATTTTTCATTGTGTGTCAAAGGTTATTACAGTGACAGATGGGCATTCTCCACACTCCCTAGATGAAGACACAGCCGTCAGCTTAAAGCTTCGCCCTGCACGCCTCCATTACACCACTGCCGGGTGTCGCAGTTTGGTTAAACACTGCAGAGAAACGTCCGTCTGAGCAGGCAACTTCATCTAACGTTGAATTTGCAAAATATTTGACGAATTCTGGCCAAAATGGACGTAGCTCGGTCATCTTGTTCCATGAAAATTACAATATGGGGGTACTTGATTTAAGCAGAAGTTAAACCTCCAAAAATTGCACCGTTCTCCTTTTGTAAGCAGGTAAAAATACAGATAATTGAGCTTTCTGGTTTCAAACTCAGAAATGTCAGTAGCTGGCCGGGTAATTCCTTAATTATTAGTATTGATCAGCAGCACTTTAAAGAGCTCGCTTGTGATTTATGTTCATTTTTTGCACCTTTGATCCCGATGAAAACGCCTGTGAAGACGGACCTTTGTGATGTTTAATTGCAAAATTGATCGCAGGGTTTTGTATGACTGTTTACGATGATGATGATTCGATACCGAAGGCTGCAAGGGCACAGCGTCCGTTGAGTGTTCCTGCAAAGGGCTGCAACCACAGGCGACAGGTTGGGGGGGTAGATTCACTTTACACTTGGGGGGGGGGGTGAAGTTTTACTTAGAACTTAGATGAAAAAAGATAAAAATTAAAATTATGTGTTGCTCCAGTATGAGATTTCAACCATTTTATCAATCCTCACTTATTAAAAAAACAGAAAATGTAAGCACATTATTGATTATTAAAGAAATTATTAGCAGAGTTTGTAAGGATCCAATTGAGCGCAGTATATTTTTGAAACGTTGTCAGAGATCATTTGAGGCGGGAGGGGGGGGGGTGTTTCCGTGATTGATGATAAGATTTTGGACTAAAAGCCTTCAACACATCCTGAATCTGACAACTGGACTGATCTGATGAACTGTGAATCAGCGTTCATCTGCGAACAAATTCCCCGGTCGACGAGTCGAAGGAGGAGGAGGAAGAGGAGGGAACGAGGAAGGAAAGCACAACAGGTCGCTTCAGTTCCCCTTCCCTCCATCTCTCTTTTAGCTATAACTATATACTATTTCGCAAACTAGAATAATAAATGTATTATTGAGTATATTATCAGTCCATTCACTTCAACAAAAAGCACATAATGTCTGTAAATGGTAAATCTTTGGGTTGTCTGTTCATTCTGAGTGATTGATCATCGCTAGGTTACATGAGATTGTAACTCCTTGAGTATTAATATCATGTTGCTGGTGTTTATATGATCGTAATGGTTATTGCAGGGTATTTATACACTTTGAAATCTTTTCTTTTTTGTAATTTCCTTTTTATATTCCTTTCAATTACTTTTCTTTCTCTTGCTTATGTACACTAAAAGTGTCAAAGTGGTGTCACGTGGAAAAAGCATGTGCACAAACGTGAGAGGGTGATAACGTGCAAATTCATTGTCTTCGTTTTTTGGGGGTTTTGTTTTACGATTTTGTTCAAATCGGTTCGTACAGGGAGAGTTGACTGAGTGTGCATGCTCTTTTTTTTTATTTTCAGTAACACCCTGTTTCACCCGCGCTCACACATTCACACGCCGGCACCGGCCCAGTAAAACCAGTCTTCCTGGTTACTGAGCAGCTTCCCTGGAACAATCGGGGGGCTTCGTGCCTTGCTCAAGGGCACATCGACAGTCGCTAATGAAAGCAAGTGTGTCATTTTAATTTCCTCCATCTTCTGGCAGTTGCTATACTTCTTTTTCAAACATCACTTTAAATTTTACTGTGTGCATTATTTTTTACTGTAAAACTTTTTTTTTAGATTTTCATGTAAATTTCTCTTTCCCTACTATTATATTTCTTTCATCTTACCTATTTCTATTCATATTTTATTGTTCTTTATTATTTATATTTTAATTTGAACTTTTTCTATCTTCCGTCATCATTTTATTGTCATTTCCTTGCAGGCTATTGATTTTGATTTTATTTTTAATTTTCTAAACATTACCAACGTAGCCTAATAATCAGTGTTTTTTAATTGTTCTGACCAGTGTATAACTGTAGGCGATAGAATTTATATTAATCTATTTATTTTCGTGGTGGTATGTATAGATATTCTTAATGTTATATCGTTTCAGAGTTCCTACACCTGTAACTTTGGGCTATTAAGGCGTCACGCCTGCCTGTGGCATATTGTCAGCAGCCTAAGTGTTGGGAGACCGAGCTACATGTGGTGTGTGTTGGTGTTGTCAGTGGTTGTAACACGGTAAACGATAAGTACATTAAAGTCCTTCAGCCTTATGCTTCTGAGGAACACGTGAATTGTTATGAAATCACCCAACGGAAACTGAGACGCATCTTAAATTTTACATTTTTTAACTTTTTAAGTGTTTGTGAGGTCGCGGTGAAAGCAGGCGTTTCGTTCCTTCGTTTTTCAGTTCATACCCCGATTTGAAAGCCATTTTAAAGGCGGCTCCTTTTCCCAACACTTTGGCTACTGACACGAGTCAAACTGAGACTCTTCAAATGGAAAACTGGTATATTTACACTCAGCAGACCGATACGTGTAAAGGACAAGTACGGAAAAGGGGAAGCAATACAATATACTGATCCTCACTGAAAAAGACAAAAAATATAAGGTATATATACATATATATATAAATATATAGATATATTCAATAAAGTTCTCTATGAAAATTTGGTTTTGTTAAGTGAATTATTCAGTACTCTAACGTGTACAAAAAGATCGTTACAAGACTGATTCAGTGTTTTCTGATCTCTCCACATGTGATCGAGGTTTTGTTTAATGTGTGTGCTCCATTGAAAGGTGAGGACCTTAAATGTTGATCCTGTTCATCTGCGAGTGATTCAAAGCATCGTAGGATGGCAGGCCACAGAGAGCCAATCTACAGAGAGGAAGGAAGGTTGATGAAATGTTAATTTCTTAAAAAATGAGGGTGAAATTTGCTTAAAAAAGACATCAGGCTCAGACATTTAGGTCAGACAACAGATGTGTCACTTTAAGACAACCAAGATAGATAGATAGATAGATAGATAGATAGATATAGATAGATAGATAGATAGATAGATAGATAGATAGATAGATAGATAGATAGATAGATAGATAGATAGATAGATAGATAGATAGATAGATAGATAGATAGATAGATAGATAGATATACTGATATGTGAAAAAGAATAATTTGCAGAATCTGACCTAAAAAAGGAAACAGTGGAGAAGATGACAGGCAGTAATTAAGACAGTGCGGTCTCTTAATAATGCTGAGATGTCTTTGGAGGAAAAACACAGGGAGGGACTGTCAGCCCAGGGGAAATGTGACAGTTTTTAATCCCGCTGACAATAGATCTACTGGCAGAAGCACACTGGAGACTGAGATGTGTTTGGTTGAAGCGGCGAGGAATGTGATTGGTGTCAAAGTTTTAATTAGTCGGCGCTCTCCCGTCTGCAATCCTCCCGACGCAGCGCCGCCACGTCTTCGCGTCTTTGTGCAGTGTAAAAACATGCAGCTTCTACAAAGTCAGTCTCTGTATTTCTGCATCCTTAACATGTCTTTTGAACAATGTAAAGACATAAGAGGCGTCGCAGTCATTTTGTAAAGAGAACCTGCTTATTCTGCTGAACGCTGACTGTCGCTGTAAAGAGCTGCATTTTTTAAATATGAGCATCGTGTCATTAATGTGTGGATCATCAGCGGTGGGAGGAGCATTGGTGGCGTTCAGCTATTTTGATTAAAAAGCAGAATTAAGGATGTGGACATTTAATCTTTCTGCACAATCGACTTAGCACTTTGCATTCAGAGTCAAAGGCCCATTGATCTGAGATGAAAAGTCCCCTTCGAGGTAATTAGAAGACAGATTAAAGTGGCCGAGGTTAAGCTGAACTGTAGGTCGCGTGCTTTGGTTTAAAAGAAAGCAGTCGGCCCTAAAGGTTAGGGTTCGGGTTAATAGCCATTAGCTGCTCTCTCATTAAAGAGATTTTAGAAACAGAAACATAAAAAGGCACAAAGGCTGATTATCCTTTTTGCCTTTTTTGATTTTGGTTGCAATCCATCCATTTTTAGCAGCTGTATTTAATTTTAAATACCTTTTACGTACCTAATTATGAATTATTTGATATAGATTTGTGCATTGAATGGTGTTATTTAATATACAGTATTTGCATTTCATTATAAAATGTATTATTAGTTGTTTCCCGAGCAAGCAGTTAACCATCACATATATTGAGAAGTTGGAAAGATTTCAGTCTGAGGAGTGAATAATCGTTATGACTCGACCACTGAGGCTCTGTGCTTCCTCGATATCAACACTCACCACAACGTCTCGGGTTATGAAACCGATGTTTCTGCAGGGAGTCTGCAAATTCAGCCTGTGTTTGCTCTGGTTTCCTCCCACAGTCCAAAGACATGCAGGGTAAGAAAATCAAATGTACCCCTGTAGTGCAGCTCAAAGTGTGAATGGTTTTATACAAGTGAGTATTTACATTTAACTGTGAGAGAGCTGGATATGACGAGGTGTGCAGATTCACTGCCAAACATGCCCCAGTGGTCAACTGTGGTACTGCAACAAAACTAAATCTATATAAATCTGTTGTCACTGTTGACACTGCAAACAGGGTCAGTTATTACTCTTTGTATAATGAGTTTTTTTTTAAAGCCATAAACTTTTAATAAGCTTTAATTGCAGCCTTTTTTATTCAAGACACATCATCTCAGTGTAAAGAGCGTGGACCCAAAGCAAACCTCCGTGATGTGTGCAGCTGCATGTGATGGATTAATGGACTTGGTGTTCATATAATACACAGCCCACAACCTGCACATAATGGATTTGCGCATACGTGGGAAAAAAATTTACATATAATTACATGTTTCCCTGCACAGAGAGGATTGTAACATAATATGATGGTTGTGTGGTCAATGTGCATTTCATAAAAGCTTAAAATATATTCTAACCCTTCTCCTATGATGTACCTGCCTCTCCTGTATTACCCTTCAGCACAGTTGTCTTACATACGGCGCGATACGATAATAGCCGCCGCTGTGGGTCAGCTTTCGTGAGTCAACAGGGGTCTGCCACCTGTGAAGGCATTCTGCGTTTTAATTTCCTCTCCTCATTCAGTCCGACACTCGCCGTCCAGCTGTCTCTCCTTCCAGGGCTCTTTGGTGGTGGAGAGCGCGTGCCTGCAGTCGCTGATAACGGCTGGGAGGTCTGTCATTCAAGATTACACTCTTATTTCCTCTTGTCCTCAAATCCTTCCTCTCCCCCGAAGGGAGATCCCACGACTGGAAACCTGGGCTGCCTGAGAAACGCCGCCTCTGCTGACGACTCAAACATACTTTGGACTTCATAGACGGGGTTCATACTCTATTTTCATATCGTCAGTCATGATATACACACACATATATCTGTGTCATGGCCAGGATTCAAAGGATTGTTGAGTGTTTTAAAGGCAAACATTCCTCTTGTGATATCTGAAACTTACAGATATTAAAATTACAGATATTTTTCTACTGGTATATGACATTTAACTAATTGAATCCCATAAATTCTAATAAATAACTGCACGCATTTTACTTTCATGGATTAAACCCTGATGTGACATTAAAAGTCTCCATTGAAAATCATAGTTATGGGATGTGTATTCATTCAGTCTCACTCCAGAATTGATCAAAGTAAAAGGCTTTCATTTTAATGCTGATCAATGTCTCAGCGGGGCGAGATTGAGTTCAAATATGTGAGTAAAATGAATAATATAAGATCTGATTCTGCATTTCAACAACGCCGTCTGATACGTGCATAAACAAAAACTTAATGTTGAATCTTCAAAGTGGACTGATTTAACTTTCACTCGCTGGATTAGTGGGATTTAACAGTGGATAAAGGTTTAGCTATATATACAGTGTGGTTGTGTGGACAGGACGTGGGGGGGTGGCAGGTCAGGTGTTTGCAGGTCATGTTACTGTAGTGTGTGTTTTTAGACAGGTCAGGAGACACGTCCTGAGAGACTCTGACTTATGCAAATATGTAAATCCAAACAAATCTGAGGTTGGAGTTGTAAATATATTCTAACCATGCAAAAAAAGACCAAACAGGACTTGAGTTTTTAATATTTCTTGCATTTTTACAGGTCTATAGCAAGTCTGTTGCTCTTTCTGTGGTTTTTCCTCGTCTGAGTATCGGGGCAGATGGTGTCACATGAGCTTTACAATCTGTAAGTTATGATTAATGCATTTGGTTACAGAAATAAAACTAAATTTGTTTTATAAGTGGTTCAGCCATGTCTTTTTTCTAACACACCATTAAATATTTGTCCCTCTGTAGTCGTTCATTTTAAGGCTGTATTTTAAAGCTTTATTTGCAGAGTTGTAGCTGTGAGAGCATCTTCTTTTGTGTTCTGTGTTTGTTATTTCTTGTTCTCTGTTCTTGTATTTGTAGGTTTCCAGTCATGATACACACTTCCTGTTTTATTTTGCATCCTTACCTCTTCTCACATGTCTGACACTTCACTTCCTGCCCTTATGTGCGTCCCACCTCTTTTATTATCCTGCTCCGTCCTGATTACTTCCACCTGTCCCCTGTTAATCTCCTCACCTGTCTCCACTTCCCCGTCACCCACATTATATATATCAGTCCCCTTCCTTTGTTTTCTGCATGAGTATCAGGAGATTTCTTTGGGAGAAAATGAAAAATAATGGTAATAATAAAAATAAATAAATAAAATAAATAAATAAAATGACAGATGTCTTCAAACACTACAAAAAGGTTACGTGGCAGAGGTCAAGGATGCAGTAAGACTCCATGAAATGAATGGATGTCACCTCACCAAGACTCACTTAAAACTACATTAGATTAGATGAGCAGAGGTGACGTGAATCTCAAAAATAAACTTTAAACCTCTAATATATGTTATACCACTGAGATATAGTAAAAAATACACTGTATATCTCTTTAGAAAGACATCTGATATTCACTCAATGACCACCAGATAAAGCTATTTGTAGATGAGCATTTAAAAAATGCATTGTCTTTTTTTAGCTCCTTGCTTATGTTGCTTTAAATTTACAACACTCGTCTAGACGTGTGTGACATTACAGCTGTCTTAATTTATGAATCTCCGTCATATTGCAGACAGTTGTGTTTGAGAGCTGGACTCTGCTCTGTCTGAGTTGGATCGTCCAGCGTCCATCTGGATCAACGTTCAGCGTGTAATGGTGGAGAGGCAAATTAAGAAAGTCCAACTAAACTTTCCCACACACTTGTGCTCTGGGTTTCAGCCAGTATTTGAGGGCATAATATCAGTTTTCAACACGTAAACTCTTGGAGGAGTGTATTTTATTTCCGGTGGGTTGGATGGCGTTCAGAGTAAATGACTTTTGAGAATGCGGCGTAGTGGAGGTCTGGCACTCAGCACCTTGATATGTGAAGTGTACGAGGAACATGAGACACAGAGACCCAAAGACATCGTCCATTCTCCCTCATATGAAGGAAAATGCAGGTGCATGAGTATAAACAATAGACAGATTTACAATGACACATGAAAATGAAAAGAGGATGGAGCTTTGTGATGAGGTCTGTATAAATGAGCCAGTTCAGAGGTTGCATTATGAACCATCAAGTTTAAGGATCCATTTTGCCTGTTGTTCATCACTGTCAAACTTTAATATACGTATAACGTTTATAGTTTTAATTTGACCATCCGCCATGAACGTCAGATATATTTCATTATTAAAGCTTGACGGGCAGCAAGAAAAAGAACCAGAGGCGATAATGTTTTATTTGGTGGCATCTCCAGGAGACAGAATGGCTGACACAGTGATAAGGTGTTTGCTGATAGACCCTCCGGGACGTTGGCCAGTTTTTTAGCTTTTCCACTTAGCGAGCTAGCGGTGTCCAATTATCCCCAGAGGTCCTCGGATAGCACATAAACACGAGTGTTATGTCCTGTTGGTTAAAAAAGACCCACCTGACTCTGCTGACTCGAAGAGAAAAGTTGTGGCTTTAACAACACAAGATCTGCGCTCATATGGCTTCATGGCTTCTCATATTAATTTGAGGAGGATAATTTGTGCAGTGAAGTGCATTGGATGACTCTGGGAATGGATGACATCAGGGCGTTTGGTTTGACGCAGGTTCAGATTCATGGATGCCGAGGTGCGTGTCATCATATTTATGCAGGACGAACACGGGTGCACGCGTGTGAGTTTGAACAATTTGAGAGCATGTTTGTGCTCCTGCCACGTCAAGTCTTATTGGCCACGGTCTATATTTAGCCGCGGAGGTTGCAGCCAAAACAGCATGGGAGACGCTTCAGAGAGACGTGAGCCTGGAAGGAGGTCAGCGTGGTGACTGAGATGTGCTGACTTGAACCAGCGGTAACGTTAGAGAATTGAGAAGGGGGGGTCCGAAGAGGGGCAGAGACCTCACATCCAGATGAGATGTTTTGTTTGCGATCTATTTACCTCCATGACCTTTAGTTTCATACAAACACTACAAGTTAACCGTAAAAGGGTTGACTTAATGACTTGAATGTGATATAGATTATTCAACCCCGCCAAGATCACGAGCGTGTACCGTGAAGCTGCCTTCAGGTGCCGTTGGAAAAATCAGAATTATGTCGAGAGTGCACACGGCTCACATAAAAGAGGGTAAAAGGGCCATGCTGGTGGTCTGGCAGTCTAAGTATGAACTGTATCGTATAACGGCATGTAACATGGAGCTACTACATCCTGAGTTCAAATTTAGCCTGGACCTTTGTTGTATGTCGTGGCGCTCGACCGTTCGTTGTGATATAAAAGGTGAAAATGGCGCAAATTTAATATCAAACAGAGGGTTAATGTAGCTGACAGCATATAGATGTACTGCATTTGTATATAGTAAGCAGAGTGTTTAGTTTGTTTTATAGCTGTTATTAGTGTCAGTGTGGTCTATATCACACAAAGGCTGTATTTTCACACCTGGTTTGTTGCGTTTGATCAAAGTCATGCCGGTCCACGATCCGCTGTTGTGCCTTACATGTGGCCTGTTAGGATTTACTCTGCCGGTTACAGATTACAGAGAAAACCAGAATTATGAACACAAAACCGGCACGGTGCCATTTGGAGCCAGTTGGGTGCCGTTTTCAACCCCAATTCTATTCCGCACCTGAATCAACAGCCCTGTTCTGCAGATGTACCGACAAACACCCCTAAAAATTAGCGACTGAAGCAACTCAAGTTCAGACAGAGCAAACCTCAGCACCATTGTCTGATTTTGCAGAAAAATCAACATTAAGATTAACCACTAGAAACTAATAACAATAGCCAATCTTCTCATTTTTGGTCTTGCTTGATTAACAATACTCAAATACATTAACAAAACTCAATATAGCTGGTTTAATCATATATAAAATTGTGTTGTATTTATTTGAAATTCCAGCAGAGGAGCTATCAAATTTATAGCTAGTTAGCGCCATCAGTTTTAATCATGAGGTGTAAAGTGGGACGGTTCATCATCAAAAGCCATCGAGGAGGCAGCGACGGTGAGCCGAGAACGTGTCGAGAGTGCAAAGCGAGCGAGAGAAGAGAAACCCGAGAGAGGCATTAAATATTCATGTCACGTTTAATAATAAAATGAAGTCATTCAGGTGGTGCAATTCTCAATCGATTCAGTTCAAAAAGAAAAAAGAAAAAAGTTGCAGAGACGGCTCACCTTCCATTCGAGCACAGAAAAGCACTTTGTTTTAACATAAATCATCCGAGGAAAAACATGGCGGCGTTTCACACTTTTAGCTGATTTAATACTCCGTACACTCTGCTCCACTGTAAATCTTTACATGTGTTTTCTAGTCATGTCTGCTTGTCAATATTCATGGTTTAACATATTCTACACTCAATACACAATGCATGAGCAGACAAATATACAGCGTGAAATAAATTACAAAATAAAAGCCCCCTTACATGACAATGCAGGTGCTGTATGTCTATTTCTCTCAACGCTCAGTCAAGCAAACGACAAAACATCCAACAGTGAGGAGCAGCTCTGCAGACAGGAAGGCATTTACAGAAAAAATAATGTTGCTTTTTTTTTTTCACACATCACTGAGAAAAGTTTTTGAAACGAGGTCCTCAGATTGGAGGTAAATAAACTGCTCTGTTCATTCAGCGTAAATGTAGTTTTCCGGGGTGTAGGTGGTCGTCTCGTTACCTGAGCAGGCAGGTGGCTGCGATTAAAGTTAGCGTCTATTCTTTGCATACTCAGCACGGACTTTCCCAGAATAAAAACACACAGCAAAGGTCTCATTTGAAAATCTAAAACCCTGAATTATCCTTCAACCTATGGAATCAGTAAAATCTATATATTTACCATTTGTATTCTCAACCTACAGAAACTAGTACTGATGATAAATGTACTCTTTAAAAGAGTGTAGGTACATTAACCAGCCAATATTTTCACATTTATCATTATAACTCACTTTATAAACCTTACATTCAGTTTAGCCAAATGCTAAAATGTTACTCAGCCTTCAAGGAAATGATTTGATTTAATCGTTCATATAGAAAGAAGTGGGATGTATTTAAGTATTATGCAAAGGTCTTATTTTAAGGATTATTTTAGGTTTCATTTGGTGAATGAACTAACAGCAAATTACTTCCAATACTTCCAATATTAGTAAGACAATACAGGACTGTTTCCCAAAGACATCTTAGCATTTAGATCAGAACATTCAAAACTAAAAGGGATATTTTAGACTTATAAACGTATATTAACTTATGGATTCGTATATATTAAATATTTTGTCTTGTGCATGTCAGTGAATCCCTCACTCTCCCACAAACATGCCCATGAGTCCTTCAGTTCACAGAAAAAGAAATATCCCTGCTAAGAAGTCTTTGGGAGACACCCACGCCCCTCGGCCACCCCTCCACACCTCCCTCACAAACAGAGAGGGGCAGATAAAGTGCAACGCCACCTCCGGGCCACTAACTGCTGCTGCTGTCCTTCTGAGGGAGGCACCGCTGCCAGGGGCTGTAGGGCAGCGCCAGGAGCAGGAAGAGAATCCCGCCCACGATGAGGACGGCCCCCGCGCAGCCGATACACGACACCGACCAAGAGAGCTCGTGGTGGAGGGGGACGGTGTGGTCGCTGGCGAGGAAGGCCAGAACAGACTGATGAAAAACCAGCAGAGAGAGGAGCACCATGATGCCTGCGGAGGAGACGGAGGATTAAAGGTCAACAGCGTCAACTCATCATCAAAAATAAAATAACCTCCGCTGCGCTATAATAAAGTCTCTTACACTGAAAAGACGCGTGACTGACCTGACACGATAAAGCAGACGGACGCCGGCTTGAGGAAGAAGAGGATCTCTTTACTGAGAGACATGGTGATGCAAATGGCCCCCATCACCATCAGGAAGAGGCTGAACAGAGCCAACATGGCCACCGCTATGTTAAGATCTGTACGGGGAAGGAAAGGAAGGGAAAGAGCTGTAATCATAAACTCTGATACTACATTAGGGACACCTGTTGGTTTTGAAAGTGTGCTGATGAGGTAAATCGAAGTTTTAAGTACCTTTAATGTGTTTTAATGTTTAACAGGGACAGCTCGTCATCATTATTACGCAGAACAGATGTTACTACAGGTTTTTAGAAAGCCTGAAATTTCTACAGAAAATCTTTATCTACAGTTTGCAAATTGCATACTCATCCATCATGCACTTTACTGGTAGGTTTCTTGTAGCTTTCCTGTTAAACTCACAATGTTGGGATGTAGACTTAAAGAAAAGGATTACTACTGAGGTAACGTAAGAATTTCAAGAGCAATAAAATCCCGTCTTATAAAGCTCTGTGCCCTTTTTCTGTGTCGGGTCACCCTGAAAATTCTTGGCTATATTTATATATTAATAATATAAACTCCATGGATTGTATTTCATCTTGTTGTGCCATTTTTTTATTCCATGTGATGTTTTTCAGTCTGAAAGTGGCCAGATGCTGTCTACAAAGACACATGTAAACATCTATTGCACAGAGAATGGCATTATGGGTAACCAAAGTCATGGAGGTTCACAGAGGAGCTGATGCACAAACCACCCACATCTCCTCAGTTAGCTTGTTTGACCCTGTGGCATCACACAAACTATGTTTTGCTGTGTGTGAAAAAGGTCATCCTCCTTTATCAAAGATCTTTCAACACAAGAAAACAGATCAACCTGCCATCCTCAGACGGGTTAAATGTCTTTCTTTCACTTTTTATTCCACTTAATGAACATTTTAGTCAAAAGAGAAGATTCACACAAGAAAATACGGCTGTATTTTAAGGCCTGTTGCGCGAGACAGCGACGTGGCACCGGCGAATAATGAGATTTTAACATACGTCTGTCTTTCTTCATTCAGACTTTGGCACCGCGTGATCTCAATACATTATGGAGCTGCCAGTGAAATGAGAGGTTAGACGGCAGCTCGGAGACACTTGAACGCGGCGTGGGCGGAATAGATTTCCAAACACTCAGAGAGCAGACAATGGCCAACCTGAAAGAGAAGCGGCGAAGGAGGTGAAGGGAGACAAAGAGGAGAAGGAGGATGGACAGAGGAAGAAAGGGATGGATCGTGGGAGAGATGACAGACGGAGGAGAGAGGAGTGAAGATGAACGGGCAAAGAGGGCGCAAGAGAGAAGAATAAAAAAGGATAAAGAAAGGAGGAAGTGGGCGGGGAAGGTGGGACAGAGGCCGAAAAGAGGAGCATGACTCACTCTTTCGCGTTGTCTTCTGAAATATCACAGCGTTTTCCCCCGTGGTGAAAAACTTGAAGTAGGTGCAGTTTGATTCTGCAGGAGGAAGAAAAAAAAAGAGAGGGAAGAGGAAGAGAAACAGTTACTGTAAACATCGACAGGCAATCTTGATGAGCGTCTTATTGAAATTCGAGGAGCTGCGTCTCGGACACTTTCAGTTTCGATAATTCTCCGTCAGACGTTCAATCAGCCGTGAACGTCGGCGGCAAGCTCAAGGTGACAATCCGGCGCTTCCTGCACAATTAGCGTTGTGCTTTCCTGATGATGTGTTACAGTAATTAGGGTTTGGCCGTCAAACTGGATGTGACACCTCTATCTGTTCACACACAAGCTAGCAAAAAAAAAAAAAAACATGCACACTCATCACTCTTAATTAGTCTGATCAAAGCTGCATCCTCACATCCTCTGAGTGCCTTAGCCTGTTTTTTTTTTGTTTTTGTTTTTTCGCAGCATCAATCTGACTCAAATCCCATTGATGAAATTCAAATCAAATCAGAGGTCCCAATCTAAACATGTAAGAACTTTAATCAGGTGAGAAGAGGCCACTTCTCATGTGTGTCCTGACATTGGCATTTAAAAACTTTTGTATGAATGACGTTTTTGTCTCAGTGTGTAAGACTGATTCTGAATGTCCTTTATTGTTCAGCACCTCATCAAAATGGCTTTGTTGTTTGCAAATTGACGATGATGACACCGGAATAAACAAAGACATCTACGTTATGGTCAGCAGACTCACAGAAAATCCATCCTAAAGCACTTTGTGTTGTCAAACTGGTGTCAAATAAGAGACAGCTCAGAAATATAATATCTGCTGTTTGTCTCTTTAAGTTCTTTAGATGTTTAAAGGTCCCACACCGGCCTGCAACCCCATTAACCACAGTAATCCTGGGAAAACCTTGTCTCTTGTTCTGATGAAAATCAAACAGCTATCCTGTCTGACAGCGATGACAAACACACTCAGAGCTTTCCCCTGTCTGCCTCTGTTGTGCTTTTAACGTGAGTCATCCTTCAAAAGGGGAGCTCGTACAGGTGAGTCATGGGAAGGAGGAGGGATGCCGCAAATAGCTTTAATCATCGATTGCCAAACTCAACCAAAAAAAAAGTCCAAAGTGAGACGTTCGGATGTCATTTTCAACCCACGGGCCTGAATTATTATTATTATAAGAAACTTATAAAAGCTTTAGACTGTAACAGCCAAAAACTGAAAGTAATTTCCTTTATTTCGTCTTTTCTTTTTAAAATTATTCTGTCTAATTATTCATTATTACTTATTTCTTACTTATACCCATTAATATTTTCTATACTTACTTTACATTTGGTCTGTAACATGTCATACTCATTTATCTTAAATTATCTTGTCGAAGATATGTCTTGTCTGTTTTAGTGTTTATTAATTAACCTTCCTTTAATGTTGTGGGTCAAATTGACCCCTTTTTAAAGTCTAAAGTTAAAAAATATAGGAAAAATATTTTGAAAGTCATTTTTTTATGAGAAACTTGGCCTTAATTGGTGTTATCATTATCATTGTTCAATCAATTTTGTAAAAGGTAAATCTAATCAAAGGGAAGTTAATCGCACCATTGCTCTGAATATTCATTGAATTGTTAGTAGTGATGTATAAATTATGTTTATTAGGCCTTTTTTGAATGTTTGAACATGCACCAGGAGCAAAATCTCTCTTGTAAGGATGCTTTCTGGCCTCAGTGAGACTTACATTACATTACATTAACGTCAATAAAAATGAAAACAGAAGAAAAATAAATGTCGCGCTTAACCCAGAAAAGATCACATCGTTTAGACACCCAAATCACAAAGACAGACATTTTCTTCCCAAGAGCTGATGACTTACAAAATCTAAATCATGCATCCCTTCACTTGTCCCCAAAAAAAGCAGCTTGTGGACTCGCTCTTTCACACAGTGACTCAATCTGTTAGTCAGCCAGAGCGCTTATCCAGCCAGCCATCAAACAGCGAGCCAAGCGTCATTCGTCTAGCCAGAAAGTCAGGTAGATTGCTCATTCACGCTAACTCGTTCCCTCAGACTGAGCCGTCACTTTGACAAACGTCCAGTCACCCGGCTGGTCCGTCAATCATCGGCTAAAAACTCTCCGCTCGGCCGGCGTTAAAGTTACTGCAGCCGGTCGGCGAGATCTCTCAGTGAGTCACCTCCGGGTAGTTCGGCGGGTCCGCAGCTCTCTCTCTCTGGGTCGATGTCGGCCACCCACAGGGTCTTGGTGCAGCCCTTCCACAGGCCGTAGTGAGCCGCCAGACATGTCTGAAACAAAACGAAGATCGGAGACGTTTATTAAAGACCAGATATATTCTGATTCATTTCTAACAGGAAATGACTGCTTAGTTGTGTTTTGTTCTCTACTGCAGGAAAACAGACAGATTAATAATATGAGATTATAAGTTATTTCTAGCATTTCACCTGGTTGTTGTAGAAATGTTTGGGAGGCGCCAGCTCCACCCAGAACTCCGTCCCCATGCCGAGGACGGTCAGGACTACGCCCACGATGGCCACGAAGAAGGCCAACTTGATCTGGTGACAGAAAACAAAACTATTTTAAATGAAAAATGATTCCATTATAAAAATAAAAAGAGTCGAGGGGATGCTTACGAGTGTTTACATGCACATGGCAGAAAGCACAGTGTCCTACTTTCTATTATTAAGGTGTGAAGGTGTAGATATCTGTTTGATCAGGTTTCATATATAGATTTATACTGACTTTATGTCTCAGTGCAAAGGTGACCAATTCTACAGACAGATGTAGAATAAAATAGACAATAAAACAAAGCAGTATGACATTAAAAAACAGAGGTTATGATTTGAATCTTGTGCAGATTTTTTATCGTTTCTGTGCATTAGAGTGTGTAACTATTTACGATTAACTTTACCGTTTGCAGAAATGCCTCTGTCCAAGTTAAGTTAATTTCACAAAGTCATATCCTTTTCCTCGCACAGCATTTAGCACTCTTACAACGATCGCACTCGTGACGTCATTTAATGTTTGAGAGAGTTTGCGCGCAGGGGACGGACATTACGATGTGCTGCGATACACAAAGAGAAGAGGAGAGTTTGTTAATTAAGATAAACTGAGAGCAGCAATGTGCAGCGAGGAGGAAACGACACCGAAGGGACAGAAGAGCCTCGCTGTTGTTTTTACTGTCTTCAACAGATGAAATATCAACTCCAAGCTGAGACACGTGGGTGGGATTTTCTTTTCTTTTTTTTTTTTTTTAACTTCCACCTTTGAGTGGAGATTTGGCAAGGGACCTTTTGTCTGGTCTTGATTTCTAAAGAGGGCTGTTTTAGAGACTTGTCTGGGAGTTTGGGGAAGGATTTAAGTCGAAATGATCCCTCTAACCAATCAGACTGAATGAAATTAAGGAAGTCTCAGCTGAAAATTTCCTTATTGAACATCAGCAAATTACTCTTATAATTCTTACTGTTACATCTCATCTCTTTAACGTCTTTGACCTTTTAGAAATACTTATTTTTTAACATTAGAAGTCCTTCATCTGCTCTTGTTGAGCGTTTCAGCTGATTGATTTGTTCCATCAAACTGAGTACGTTCATACAGCCTGAGGGAGACCACGCGCTGACGACACGATATAAATGACCAGTCACCTTCCCTTCCTGCGCCTCACTCATGGCGTGTCCCGTTGACGTCGTAAAATCCTGCGGCGCTTGTTCCCCCAGTGAACGTAGAGCGTCCGGACATCAGGCTGGCCAGCCAGCCCCAGCGCCCTGGGGTGCTCCCCCAGCCGGCGGGAGGCCTCCCATCGGTCCGGGCGTCACCGGACCCACCGTGCGTCCCTCCTCGTCGGTCACCAAGAAGGTGGACCACATGTTTGTGACAAAACAGGAAACAACTAAGACAGCCGAGTGGGAGTCAGTTCGTCAGGAGGACAAAAAAACAGAGAAAAACTGTCTGATCTCAGTTTGTTCCCATAAAGAAAACAGTAAAGAAAAGTAAGTACTGAAGTAAAGTACTGTCAAACAGGTTTATCTGACAGAAAAGAAAAGGAGGCTGAAGAAGAGAGGTAGAAAAAAGGCTGAAAAAAGAAAACGTGAAGAACTAAACAAAAAAAAAAAGTGTGATAGAAAAATTGGAACAAAGGCAGAGACGACAAACTAAACCTACAATGTCTCTTTAGAAGAAGAAAAAAAAGCAGGAATCAGCCTTCTCTTGAGAAAAGCCGGAGAAAAAACTGCGGCTTTGATGACGGATGCAAAACCGATAAATGAATCATGATGAAAAATGAAGACGTGTGTGGAAACGTGAAGCCGCTGAGAGTCTGCAGAGGTAGAAGAAGAAGTCAGGAGTGGAAGGAGTGATGCTTCCTAAAGGTGAGAGTGGAAGGAGAAAAGAAAAAGGGGAGAAAGTAAAGATAATTATGTAAGATATTTATATACAGAAAAACAGAGGGTCTGCTGTGGTGCACACATTCATGTAATTTCACCCACAGTTCATAAAGAACAGAAATCTACAGATGAAGAACGATGCAGGTGTAGAAATGCTGGCATGTTGTGCACTTCATGGCACAAAAATAAACCAATAAACAGAAAATAAATGAACGTTGGTGCAGAGAGGACGAACTGCATCGATGCTAGTAGAATTAGCACTGAGTTATTACATGCACGTCACTAGGGGCCAAAATCATAGATGTAAAAGGATGACAATACTGGATCAATACAAGTAACTTTAGATTAAATATAAGCATCTGTTCCTTTTTAATTGTGTGGTGTAAATGAAAACAAAACAGATCAGAGAAATTCACTGTACGTGTTAAGAGCCGTCATCAAAGAAGAGAGCCTCCTCCAATGACATTTCATTATCTGTGCTGTCAGTTCTGCTGTTTCATTTGGACAGCAAAGCCGTATAAAAGCACTTAACATAGTGAAATCAATTATCTATTTTTAGATGCTATGTGGTGGCAAAAAAAACAAAAACAAAAAAAAACATAGTGAAATCTTAACCTGCTGTCTATTCTAAGATGCTTTGTGGTACCTCTGCGGCACAAAAACACTCAACGTGTTCGAGCCGCTGATGAATTGAATCTTAAACCCTTTTTACGTCTGTAGGGTGAACAAAGCAGCTGTCCTGCCACGTTCCACCGGGATGTGGTGACAACAGACGCGACACGCAGCCCTCCCTCTTGTTAGCAAAAGAAAAAAAAAAAAGAAACACATCCCCTCGGGAGGATGCATAACTTGACTTTCACATCACCGTCTGTCTCGATAACAAGCTAACAAGCTGCAGTGTGTAACGTAAAGGTCGTTTTTCAGCAAAGTTTCTTTTGAAGATTTTAACATGAAACACCAAAGTACAATGCATTAAATATACATTTTCACACATAAACTTACCTCACATCTGAACTACTTTTCAGATTCAGACATTGGGAAAATGTGCAGATGTCAATTACTAAAGCAAGGATAATTCTGCAACTGATAAATACGATGCTTCGTCTAACTTATATTTCTATGCACAAACTATTAAAAAAACAGTAGTTTAAGTTAGTTTTATGATCATTTATGAACTTTATGACATTTCACCCATCACAGTTTGTATTTTTTTCATGTATTTGTCATAAATACTGCCGATTTTCAAAATATTTATTTTTTGTCTCTTAGCATAAAATCAGGTTTATAAGAAGCCATCTGTGCAGAGACATTTAGATTTACTATATGAAAATATTAAATAAATCAGAAAAAGACAGATCATATTTCTGTCATATAAAGTCAAATAAATCTTCAAATGAATAAAAATATCAGGCAAACAAAAGATGATTAACAGTTTTAAACAACTAACAGCATCTCAACCAATGATGAATGATGATCAGATTAGTTGAATCTTCACACTAAATAGTGATTTCAGCACAAATATTTTGATCTTCTGATTCAAAGTACATAATCTTCATTTCTACTACTTATAGTAGTACTAGAAGAAGTGACAGTATGAACTGTAGTATATTTTACACTGTAAGTTTTAAGCCAAAGACATATGCAGTGAATGTGCAGAGGCACATGCATCAGATGCAGGAATTAAACCTGCAAAATTTCTGGTACACAAGTCTGGTAACATGAGCTACTGATTGCATTGTTCACTATATAACTTTATCATGAACAATAATATAGATTTCTTATCATGCAGTTTCTTTATTTAAAACACTAAAACTGGTTATTATGATCTTGCTTTTATTAAAAATAAAAAACAGCAAACAGAACTACAACAAAGTTAGCTAGTTTAAAGTATAATGTTAGTGGAAAAAAAAAAATCAGCTGTTAGGAAGTGCCGGTTAACAATATTAAAGTAAACTCTGCCGTCCTTACTCATCAAGACTCGACAGGGCTCTCCTTATACGGCGTCCAATTGGACACGCTGGAAAAGTGGCACGAGAAAGAAAGTCATTACAGCGTCCAGCGACAAACACCTTTTTAACACATTCGCTCTCTCTTAAAATATCCTCCCGTCTCCGAAAGCGAGCAGAGAAAGTTCCCCGCGTCGTTTTGCACAAACGGCAAACTCCATAAACACTCAACAGGCGACGTTTGAAGAAGAAGATGAAGCCAGTTCAGCTTTATTACCCCTCACCCATCCACCCCAACCCCTACCCCGACCGGCCCAACACCACCCCTGTAACCCCCCCCCCAGCAGCCAAAAAAAAAAAAAAAGATCATGCTGAAATTAGACACATTGGTTTTATTTCTTTCACTCTTTAACGCGTGCAGGCCTTCGCTTCGCACGCCGCCGCGCTCACAAACACCACAACAATCATATTAACAAGTTGCTGACCTGGTTTTTGTGTGTGTGCTTCTGCTCGGAGTGACGGAGGGGAGGGCGAGGAGAGGGAGTAGAGGAGCGTGAGGAGGGAGGGAGGGAGGGAGAGAGAGAGAGTGGTGAGACGGGCGAGGGAGGGAGGAAAAAAAAAGGGGTGGGGGTCAAAGTAGAATTTGGTGTTACGTCTGAGAGAGGAGTGTGTGTGTGAAAGAGAGCATCAGCTAAATGTGTGTGTGTGTGTGTGTGTCCATATATTTGTGTATCATGTGTGTACAGTGTGTGTGTGTCTGAACATATATGCATGTGTGTGTGTGCATCCCTGTGTATTAGCTTGCAGGCCCCTGTGTACGTGCTCCCTGATCCAAATACCTAAAATGTGTGCAATGCGTGCAGTGTGTGTGTGTGTGTGTGTGTGTGTGTGAACTACGCAGCCACACTGTAGCTTCTGTAAGTGAATCTGTTTGTTTATGCTAAGGTGGGAGACGAGACTTTTAAAATGCACTTGTGTGGAAATGTGTCACACCACACACACACACAACTCCTTATCTGTGTGTATGTGCGTGTGTGTGCGTGCTGTGCCTCCCTCCTATCTATTTTATTTTTGCCTCCCACCTGTTAATGACATTAAAGCCGACCCGGGGGAAAGGGCTGCGGCGGGGGGCCAGTGTCAGCGCGACCCTGGCTGTGAGGCTCATGTCTGCGGCCGCCGCCACCATCCCGCTGATTGAAGAGGGAATTGTAGATTCAACACCTCGAAAACAAGTTGTGCTGCCGGTTGGCCGCCGCCCGGCTCACGTGGTTGGATGAGGCATGAGATCGAATCAGAGCGCACGGTGAAGACCTGCTGAGCAGCAGTTTAGTGACACTTTGTAGGAAAGGACGACTGAAGTGTTTGAAAAAGGCTCAAATAGTTTAAAAACATCCGTAAAGTGAAATATTAGGACTGACACCTGAAGCAGACTCATGATGAAAAACAGTAAAATCGTCTGTCTCTGGGTGGATTTTATCCGAGATGATAAATTTGTTTTACAGACTTTTTATTGGGATGTAACCACCATGAGCCCAATAAACTATTTCAAGCTCCTCAGTGTGATTTCACGTTTGTAAAAAATAAAAGAGGCAGTTCCAGGGACGCTGTTGTCGCGCTGCATCTGATGTCCGCTCTGCTCACAGCCTTAACCGAAGCCTGGCTGAAACACCACCTGGTCGATATAATAAAGCAATATTAGCTTGTCACAGATATGATAGATTTGTGTTTATATCGGCTAATAAGCAGCAAGAAATTCCAGAAAATCAAAGATATATTTGCATTAATTAAAAGACCAGTTCTACCATTACAAAACATACTGTAGTTAGAACCACCAGAGAGCACTGACGAGGTTATTTTTCTTTCATATCTATATGAGGATCAGTTAGGGTCTTTAGTCTTCAGGTGAATTCAGTGACACTAAAACACCAAAACACAGTGACCGGCTGTGAAATCAGTCGAGAACTAAAGCCAGTGTTTTCATTTCTGCACTGATGAAAATATCCTGCTGGTGCTGCGTGACACAAGTGTTTACTGAGAGTCATTCAAACGCGGGTGTTCAAAATTTAAGAGCTTAACTAAAGCATGACTGCTCTTTAGAGTGAAATCCAATAACCGGATCATTTCTGTTTCACGTGTAGGACCTCCGGACAGGACGCACAGACACAAAATGTTCAAGAAAAGCAGAAAAAAAAGCCTTTTGTACAAACTGATTTGTGTATTATATAGTATTCTCTAACATACAGGGTTTGTTTAAAGTATCTGTTCAATCATTTTTCCATCCATCTGATCTGAGGGTCAGCCGGTCCCATCTGCTGCCTGAGAGAGAGAGAAAATACTGCAGTCAGATGTGCCTCGCATTGTGATAAACGGAGTGTGTGAGCAAGGTCAGACAGATGGAGGACTGAGTGGACGGGAGTGAACGATTAAATAAAAGACGAGCAGGAGAGGGAGGGAAGAGGAAGAACGATGCACGCGGCTCAGATGGTTACCTCACCGCCGAGCCGGAGCGGCCCGATTAAAATGCTCGACGGAGGCTGATGGAGAGCGGTGCAGACTTATCAACCGATTACATGGGTTCATTTATTTATTTTTTATTGTAGCCCTGAAACTACAGCAGTTAAATGCTTTCATGTTGTGACTGGTGGAAACAGAGAAGCTTAACTGAACATGGTGATTTGTCCTTTGACATTTCAACCCTCCACCTTTTATTTTCTTACATAATTCAAGAGTTGATTTACTTCCAAAGCTGATCTGAAGAAGGCATAAATGGCTTTGCATACCTGTGAATATAAATTTAACTTTAACTCAAGAACGACATAGCTTAACTTACTTCACTTTTTTTATTTATCCTTTATTTAAAGAGGAATAAGAGACTTTACAGACTTTTACAGCACTGCTCTTTCCCCAGAGGAGCGACTGAAGGTCAATGTTGAAGGACGTTGAGAGTTCAGGAAAGCGAGTGCATTATTAATTCACTTTCATGTCATATGAAGCTGCGCTGACTCCTCAGCAACTCTCAAAAAAACAAAAAAAAAGGTACTCATGCATCTTTAAAGGAAAACAAGGGACTTTATCTGCCTGTAAATCAGCCCCCCCTTCCCCCCATGCAGTAGTGAGTTTGACCATGAGGTGGCACCACCTGGCAGAGAGGCGTGGGGGGACGTTGGGGGGCGGTACTGAGCCGCTCTGATCCTTCAGACCTGCTCAGGGAGTCGGCACGCTCGACCTTCAACTTGTGTGTTGCAGTGAGGTCTGATGAGATTACAGGAACACAAAGGGGCAAGAGGATTTATTAGGATGCATAACCTTTTGGGGACGAGGCGCACCTCAGCCCAGGTTCGTGTTTGTAGACTTCACACCACCAGCACCGCTGCAGTTTCAGTACCCTAACCCTCAAAGTGGATCAGACGGCACTGCGAGGCTCAGGTTGGGGGGTGAGTTTTGCCTAAAAATCTGTACCCCAACAAGACAAGCAAGTTTATTTTTATTTGCAGCTTTTTAAGCGCTTTACAAAGACACGCAAAACAAAAATGAAAAGGAAAATAAAACCCCCAAATGTAATAAAGGAAATAAAATTGCAGAAGAGCTAAATTAATCAATTATGCACAGGCAAACGGGTGAATTTTTATTTTCCTTTTTTTGCTACTGAGTTTGCTGAATTGCTGCTTTCTTTTCAGATTTGTGTCACAATTCAAACAGGTCTGGTTTTTCTTCACCTGGGAGACGCAGTTAGCCAAACAGCTTCGCAGGCGGGATTAAGAAAGAGGGCATCATATACCTGCAGCAATTTATGCATCCCCATTATTCAATTAGAGGGAGCAAACTTAGTAGTAGTAGGTAGTTTTACCACCGCACTTTTTGTCTTCTTGTCTTCTCTTGTCTTCTTGTCTAAGAATACACTTATCATCCTACAGTCCTACAGTCAGGTGATTATATTTCAGCAGCCTTTACCAATCGTTCTCTTACTATTTTCAGCCACTGACAGAAACAAGCAATAATAAATAAAAAAAAACATCACACATCTTCGGACCTCCCTTTGAGTTGGATCAGTCGCTCCCGTCGGACCGTCTGCCAGCTCGTCCTCTGGCTGTCAGTCACACTCTGTCAACCTACACGGGAGTGCGACCGTTTCACAAAGGTGAGAAACATTTTCCTCAACTGTGAACCGAAAACGGAAGAAAAGAAAAGAAAGTTAGCCAAACTTTAAATTAGCTAAAAGTAGGACTGGACTGTCGCAGAAATGACGAACCGATCAGACGAGATTTGGCTGCGGAGACGAGACTTTAACAGAGGAGCCAAATCAAAAGGTCCAACATAGTTATTAATACTGTTGACTTTATTATTTGGGCAGATTCACATTGGATCCACACAGGTGTAAAATCAAAGCTCAGCTGGTGGCAGCATCACTGAAGCTGCCGATACTTTTCTTGTTGTTGTCGTGTGAGTGAAGAAAGTGACTTTTGTAGAGAGAGAAAAGGAGGGATTGCCATGAGATGACACATTTAAAAGTTTGTAAAAGAGAGGAGTTCTGCAGAAACAAACGGAGATGATCCTCTCCTCGATCTCTCTAAATGTCCCTGATGATGTACAGGTGCAGGCACTTTTTCTATACATGACACCTTTTTTTTTTGTTCTTCGTTTTCTCTGTGACCTTGTTATTCATCCTCTCTCTCTCTCTTTGGTCTGTCCCTCCACCAGCAGCTCTCCTCCATCTTTAGTTTTTCATTGTATGAAAGACAATTAGACACAATCATCTGTCTGCGTCAGTGATGACCCGCAGGTCACGGTCCAAATGATCGTATGTAAAAAATGTTCCAGTTTCTTGATGATGTGTCACGGTAATTAAGGCAGAACAAAACTCCAACAAAGGGAGTGTTGTGTTTTCTGCAAGTGTTTTTTTTTCTCATCTGAAACCTCTGAACACACAGTAGAGAGAGCATTTCTAAAGTGTGGTACGTTGTCATGTTATGAGTGATAATAGAGGAACAAATAGCCTCTTTAAGCCACTTTAAAGACACATTTCTTCACTACACAGCTCTTAAATTTAGTTTTATGCTATTTGTTTATGACAGGTTTCATTTAAAGAGGCTCTAAAACTCGAAACTACGGTCAGTTACAAATCAGTCATGTGACATTTTAAGGATTTCATTTCTGTCATGCTTCAGTTTTATGCTTAACAGCTTGTCTGTGTCACAAACGGTTAATATTTTATTTTATTTTATATTAATTTGTTTGTCTTTGCAAGATCATTTCCTGGAAACAGCTCTTTATACAACAAATTTGCAACAGGAAATATATATTTTAAGGACACAAATATAGGCTGGATTTTATATTTTATTACAGATAACATATCTGACAATCAGCAAAATTAGATCTTAGACCTCTCATTGTTGATTACAGTTAAATTTAACCCCAAAGTGAACCCAAACTCATTCACTTTGTCCACCCACCATCCACCCCAAACCTCAAACACAGGACATAAACGCATCAGTCGCTCAAAAAACAAACTATAAATGCAAAGAATTGTTTAGATGAGTGGTTCTCAAATAAAGCTGCAATTGGCCGACATTTTGCACCAGTATGAACGTAATCTGTAGGAATCAGAATGGTTTATATTTGGTGAATATTTGGACATGAATCTGTTTTGTGTAAGTTATTTTATGACACAATAAAATCAAAGTGACATCAGCAGAAACCCTCGCAGGGGGAACATCGACCTGGAATAACAAGATGGCTGTTCGTTTTACACCAACTGTATTTACTTTAAAAAAATAATAATACTAAATAAAAAATGAAAAATATTTGGTAAACATTGCACATGACTAAGATTCATCAAGTCTTTCTTTCTGTCTTTCTGTTTCTTTTCTGTTTCTTCCTGCATTTTGTTTGTAGTACTGATGATGATGTTTGGTGCTTGGTTTCATGCAAATATCTTCTAAAATAAGTGTGGGACTAAAATAAGACCTCACTCAAGTGTGTGTCATGGTTGTTTTGTGAATCAAACAGCAGCATCTTGGTGCAAATCATTACCGTATGTTTTTTTTTCCCAGATCAACAAAAGCTCCTCTTATTTGAATCTTTCCTTTACAAGGTTGTTATCAAAGAGCTTAATTCAGACACATTTTTATTCAAAGACACACACATCCTCTCTCACTTAACAACAGGCTGAACTTTTAGAGGTTATATAAAGCCGTCCTGAGCTGTCAAATGTTTTATCAGATGATAAAGTTTCCAAATCCACTGTTTGAACGGAAAAATTCAAATTTATTCATAGTTTCATTTCTCTGTGGCAGTGTTTAAAATGTGCTTATCTCGCCCTGAAAACTATTACGTGTCTGTCAGTCCTACGCTGACTGAAACGCTTTTACCACATGAAGAGCTTTGTTTCATTCTGCCATGAATTCATTTGGGAATAAAATCATTTTCCGACAGCTATCATTCAACAGCACTCAAAAAAGAGAGCTGGTCTGTAAAAATAGCATCATTTTTTGCAGAGCAAAATGCTCAACGTGCCTGCCGTCCGTTGGAAAACCAGCGTAATTATTAGCGCTGAAGTCCCTGCATGGAGGATCTGTCATCCACAAGACTCCGTTTATTTTCATACTGGAACAGAAGAGCGAGAAAACGGTGGTTAAAAACGAGGAGATGTATTTCTGATTATGTTTTAAATTCTGTCCTACAGTTTATGAAGTTAGATCTTCAATAAAAACAGGACGGAGTTCATTCATTTCAAAGGTAAAGTCTAAATTTCTTAACCTCCTCTCTGCAGTAGCATCTCTTCATTTTACATCCCTCTGTTCAGTCCTTTATAACGAATCATTTTGAATGTAAAAGCATAAATTACTGAATTTATTGTCATTTAGAACAATACATACACTTCTTTTTTAAATAAAATCATTCTTGATTTTTTTGTTTTATAGTAAATCTACTAAGATATGAATGATGAAACTCTTTCACATCGACATTTCCTTGTTCCTTGTTGTTAAAATGTGTTTTTCAGTACTTCAGGAAATAATTTGTTTATTCTTATTTTAATGAATCATAATTTATTAATGAGTATTTTTGTAATTTTGAGTGAAATGCAGTAAAATATGTTGTTACTTCCTGTCATGTTTCCTTGTAATGTTCTTCAGTTTCATTCATTTATGCACTGTTCACTCTTTTATTTTGTACACTTACTTCCCCTTGTTTCAGTCGCTTCACTTCCTGCCCCCCCCGTGTTGTTTCCCGCCTGCCCCGCCCCAATTAGCTTCACCTGCCCTATGTTTGTTACTCACCTGTGTGTGTTCAGTGACACCTGCTTCATCCTCACCTGTCGTGTCGTGCATTTACGTCCTTTCTCTGTCGTGTTCATTGGTGTGTGTGTTTCACACTTAAGTCTATTATTATTATTATTATTATTATTATTGACAGTACTGTGAATATTGATGGGGAGAAAATGAAAAGTGACAGACAAAGAGCACAGGGATGGGAAAAAACCTAACCTAAACCCAAATGTATATCAGTATCATTTTGAAAGTCATCAATCACACCACAGTATATCAAATCAGACAGAGTTTAGGATCTGTGTATTCAGCTAATTTTCTTCTCAGAAACGCTCTAGATCATATTTTAAAAATGAAATAGTACTTGATTCAGAGTTAAAACAGAGCGACTCTTCCCTGAGCTGCACCTCGACTGATCCAGGAGCTTTTCACCCCGTTAAAATCCTTTGAGGTGGTTATATAAAGAAACTACACAATTTTTCCTGTAAGTGCATTATGTCTCCTAAGACGCTTTGAAGACACTGACTTAAAAGGTTTGCAGAATTTAAAGCTTCCAAAGAAGGTAATTTGCAGTGGGTTTGTTGGGGTGAGGGTTAATGACTTTCAGGTCTAAAGGGCTTTACTTTTAGTTTGAAAACATTTTTTTGAACTGACAGCTGAGAAACTTCTTCCATCAGCTGTTTCCAGCATTGTGTTGAAGATATATTAACAATCATCAGGATCCAACATGGACCTAAATATACCTCTAACAACACGTGACGTGATAACACAGCGTGTACGCCTGCAAAATGCTGTTTTGGTTTTGATTTTCAAAATAAGGTGCATGTAGTGTTTTCATGTTTGTCAAATACATTTTTAACCCAAAAGCAAATTAAAAATAGTATGACGTTGAGCTTGTTGAATAATTTTATATATACTGTGCTCCTGCGTTTATTTCTCGAGTAAACGGTGTATAATAGAAATTGTTTATACTTGAAAAATAAAAGTCCAAAAAAAGACTGACTGAAATTAATACTATCTCTCAAAAAAGATGTTATTTTATAAAATGAAATGATTGTAAAAGGATTTCATTAATTCAGTGTATCAATCAAATCAAATTCAGTGTATCAATCAAATCAAAGGAAAACATGGATATTTTACTTGTATATGTATGTTAAACTCCACATAATTGCACTAATAATTCAACATTTTAATTGACTAATTCAATAATTTGCACGTAAATACAACAGTGTTTTACATATTCTTTTTTTAATGTCTTCTTTAGTTTTATATTTTATTAAATTGTATTATTTATATTTTAGGTCTAAATTTTCCTTTATTAGTAATTTTTATTTTTGTTCTATATCTATTTTTTTTTCTTTTTCATATGTGTTTTTTTCATTCTAAAGTATTTTTGAGCATTATTGAAGGGAGTCAAGAGTTTCATTTCCAGCAACTTATCCGTGTAATAGTAATCTTGTGTATTCCAGTGAAGGGGAACATAACGAGGCAACAGCATTAAAAGCGTTATTAAAACGTCTGAGTTTATTCTGAGTTAACAGTAAACACACAACAGCCCCGGGTCTTTTTTTAACTCCTTTCTGGCATATTTTTATTTTTAGCGACTGTGTGTATATATAACAGATCATAGAGGGCTTTACCACGATGACCTAAATTGAAGGTTACGGTAATAAAAGCTAAGTGGCTGGTTGGCTGTCGATGTGTCGCCATAAACAGAATAACAGGGGTCAGAGCCGGGAAAAGACCTGATTGAGCCTGACACGGGGGTTAGGAGGTCAGCATCAGATGGACTTATGAAACCTGCTTAGGCCGAGAAAAGGTCCAGACCTGCGCGTAAGCTGTCAAATTTACAGGTGTCATGAATGTCACATCACATGACAATCACAGACACGAAACCTCAATAAATCTTCAATCATTTATCAGTGTTAAATACATGTATAAATACCTTTTTACCTCATTCTGTTTCATTTTATTCTATTTTATAATCTATTTTATCTAATTCATTTATATTTTCTTGTATTTTTATGTACCAGGCTGCTATGACTATGAATAAGTTGTTTATCTACTTATGTTAATAAAAAAAAAAAAAAAAATTATGTAATATGAAGTCAGAAGAAAAGCTACAACAGTCTGTTTAAGTCTGCAGGCAATGACTTCTGCCTCGTGCACACATACGAATTAGGTCAAAATATTTCCAAAATGGACTCCCCAGTAAAATTATAATTATTCTTTAACTTCATGCATGGGAATCAAGCTTTAAAAAATGACATGCTGCTAAATGAATGGGCTGTATAAGACCAGAGAGGCCTTGTGGATAAAGTTTGTCTTCTCCCGATCACGAGAAATCAAAAATCATGGAACATTTTAAAACCTAATTTAAAAGTTTGATCTATTTTCTCTCTGGGCTCCTGCTGAAAACATTTCAAGCTTGCTAAAATTTGTGGAATGAGGATGAACAACTGTCACGTCCAAGAGAGACTTAAATAATCTTTCAAACTTTTTTTACCTCTATAATTTCTACCAGTGATTTTATACTTGATGCATATTTGAGTGATTTACAAAAGGATTCAATTTCAGTGCTCTGAATCAAAAGTGCGGTAAATGTGAGGCGTTGGAGAGTCTCTCAAAGCCAAAGAGGGAACAATGGCTTCCTTCTACAACCACCAATATAGACATGGAGGGAGAAATCCATCGGAGAGGAGGAGACACAGAAAGCTTTCTCTACGCCCACGTGCGGTTGCAGAAAATAGACCAGAATGCAACGCAGACACAAGACCTGTTTCGGGTACTTCTCACCTTTTTTTTTTCTAGACTCAAACTCACTTAACTTTAACACTTTTGTTCTTACTATCGCTGCCACTCTCCACCTACGTGTAAAAACCCACGACTGAGTGCAGCACACTTCAGGCCGGTCCTGCTGAGGTTGGTGCAAGAGAGTCGTGAGAAATCAGAAATCGGTGCACGAAGCAACGACGGGGCAATATGACTTGATATTAACATACTACCACTGAATGATGGTTCCCCACACCTAATAAAGTTGAACAAAAACTATTAACTAAAGGTGATTTCTAAAGGTGTTGGAAGGGACTCACAAACATTGCTGTCCTGCAGAAAGGGGATAAAACGGTGTATTTTTTCATTTTATTTGGCTGACTTGTTGGTTTTGCCACATGTTTATTTCTACCTATCTTCCCTGTTGAGCCACTTTCTTCTTCAGAGCCTTTCCTGTACTCGCACCTGACTGCGTCTAATATATAACAATTGAAATAACATTGAAATTTATTTTAAAACATCTCCACAGTACCACAGAGGACATTTAGGGTAATTCCAGATATGTTGCACCACTTATCTCCAATATCCATGGATTCTTAATAGGGTCTAATCACCAGAGCCCACTTTAATAAATAGTCATATAAAGTTACAATCCTAAGTGAGATGGTGTCATTATATTTCTAAAGCACAGACAAAAACAACAACTGAAATCACATCTCTGGCTCGTTGTGTATCCTGATTGTCTCATTAGTAGGTCTGTCCACTGGCCAATCAGGTATGTGGGACTTTTCCAGTCCGAATCTTTGGCCATGACAAAGGACTGCGGTGGATCGCTCCTTCGCATACAAACAGATGGGCGTGGTTAAGATCTGTGGAGGCTGGGTCACGGTTAAAGGCTCAGCTTAATCTTCAATTAAAAGAGCTTCGGTCGCCAAAGTGATTGGAGTGAATTCAAATACAGTTTGACCTAGCATTGGGATCTCACAGCGGCCGCTTAAAGTCAGTTTAACACATTGAAATGTGTTTAAAGAGTAGAAAAACACGGTTTAACTAGTATTACTGTTATATGTTATAAGTTGCAGTTTATATCCATGTATCCCCAGACTCATGTGATATATGTAGTGAAGACTTTGAACGAGTTTAATCAGAGGTATGACTGTATTTTTGGGAGAAACTGAAATTATCACTATATTGTTCGATTCCATTAATTAATGTTTTGATTAATGTTTAATGAGAAACACATTTTCTTCACTTAGAGATTATTTTTACAGAGGAATGACAGATGGCTTCATCAGATAGTTCATCGACGATCACCTGAAGATCAGTATCAGTAAATCCAAAGAGCTTGTTGCAGACGACCAGAACAACAGGAGGTCATCTCTCCAGGGTGTCATCCGGGGAGAGGAGGTGAAGAGAGAGAGTTCATACAACTACACTGACATCCACATTATTAAATTAATAAAACTGATTTTACTTTTTTTTTTTTAAAGCTTTGTTGTCCTTGTTCTGTTGTATTTCTTTTTGTGTGAGAGGCAAAAAAAAAAGCTGATATTGATAGGACACAAAGTTGTAGCCTTGACAGTCGACAATGCTTCACATATGAAAGTTGCTGCAAAGAAGCTTGTGGATGCTTCACACACATCTTCAATAGAAGATCTAGGAAATCACCACAGTTTCAAGGTGGTACCCAAGATCAGTGTCACCAAGTTAACATCCAGCCAAATGTGAATTAATGTGTATTAATCTAAAGACTTCCTATTTTTTGTTTTCACTTCTTTGCTGTTTTTTTTAAGCTTCTCATAAAACAGATCATCTATCACTTTTCTACAAAGAGCGCAAACATCTCCTACTTTCTCTTGACAGCGGAGTAAAGCATCACTTGTTGCTGAAGTAGAGTACAGCAGGTTTGAATTATAACATTTTCACGAGTGACTCACAGAGAGAGAAAAGTTACACATAGAGTAGAGAGGTGTGTGTTTGAGAGAGAGACAGACAGAGAGAGAGAGAGACAGACAGACAGACAGAGAGAGTTAAAATTATCCACGTAAAGCCAATCCTCCTCAAGCTGATCAGTGCGCTGAATGGACTAACCAGCTTTGGGACTTCAAACTTGCAGGCAGGTAAGAAAACTTTTGTCTCTTTCGCACTAAATGATTTGATATTTTCTTCTTAAAAGCGAACCTCTGGGATTTTAAACTTTTTACCAAGAGCTCTCAAAAGTCATCTGGTGTGAGCTTCTGCTTTAAAAGTGTTGCTGGACGAGTGAACTGAACATCTCAGGTAGTTTGTTTACAAGTGACGCAGATGATGAACAAAGTGCTCCTGCAGACCGATTACTGTTAATGTTATTTTTCAAATCATCTGAAGTTTCTAGGGAAACATGTTTAGGGCTTTTAAATACTGTAAACACAAGGTGTGATTTATTTAGTTATGTAATGCACGTGGGATTTTCTCAAGGTGCCAGAACTGCTGTCAACCATAAGCTGTAAGCTTATGTGCTATATGTAAACTGCACATATAGCACGCAAGCAGCAATGATCTCATTTGTACTGAAAATATATCTACAATCGCTGTTAACTAAAACTAAAAACCCACTTAAATGGAATAAATTAACAGGCTAAACCTTTAATTATTGAGACATTTTTGAGAAAAGTATTTTGTGTTTTGCATTTGTTGCTCTGTGAGTCATGTCAGTAAAAGTCTGCATATAGTTTCGTTATAATGATAATGAATGATAATAATAATTTCCATAACTGCATCTTGTGTCAGTGGACGTCGAGGAACAAGTCTAGTTAACGGCACCTCCTCAGCTTAAACGAATCACATTGCCTTCCTGTGTGTTGCTGAGTTGTGATGTGAAGCTGTGCTGAAATGATTGTTTGTGTTGAAAAGGCTTGAACTGAAATTTCAAACAGTCTACACATGCATGTGTTTATTATGATTTACCTGTTAGATGACACCAAATGGAAATGATTGCATTGAAAGGTAGTTGATTATATATATATATATATATATATATATATATATATATATATCAGAAAAAGCAGCATACGTGTGAGTGAATGAATAAGATCATTTTTAGGCTTTTTCAGTTTGTCTTTGTGCTAATTGGAGCTCCAAAATGGGTGCAAAAGCGTTTTTAATGCTGACATTTATGAACAAAATCAAAATGTAAGAGATTTAGCATTAACAGTTTGTTGTTGGGAGACTGTATGTATATATAGCTAACATTTTCTCCTATCACACTTTAAATGCTTTGCCCCCGCTCACCTCCTCCTCATGCCCCCACCTCTGCATGTGCCTCACCTGCAGTCTGATATTCGGTGCAGCTGTGATGAGCTTTAGATCACGTGCGGCTAAGATCATGATGTGTTTGACACTTCGCCTTTAGCTTTCGTGCAATCACCTTATGAGGCTGAACTGCTGCATTTTGCACACATGAAACCATCCTCTTAAATCATACTCAAATTAACTACAATTAATTAAAAATGAGACTCCCACATGAAGTACTCCAGTAGCTGGATCACTTTTTAAAAAATTTTTTCACCGCATTATCATCCTGTTTCAGATTCTTTACTTAAATTGTTGTTTCGTTGTTGAAATTTCACCACCAAATAGATTTTTAACATCAGCAGTAAGTGTCAAACAGACATGTTTCAGAGGGAATCTTTTGTTATGGTGACCTTTGCATCCTTTCCACCTCCCTTCTCGTTCATCCCGCTGAGCCTTTGGTCCGCTCCGCCACAGCCCTGATGTACGAGAGGCCACGTGCAGCACTGAGACCTTGGTTTGACTCCTCTTCATTAGCTGCGGCGAAGCCAGAGGCGGCTTACAGGTGCCAAACAAAATGTGAGGAGATCCGTCAGCCCTCAGATCAGAAATCCACCTCTCGACAAGCGTGATGCCGGCGCTCACTCGATCAGTGACAGCCGAGAATCAAGATAAACGAGTGTATTATTTTAAAGGACAGTGACTTACATCCTGGGCTGACAGGAGGATTGAACACCCTTTTAGGCTGACAAAAGTTCATTATTTAGTATTTTAAAGTTCGACACCTGGCAAAACTTTTAACTTGGCACCATTTTCTCAATCTGGGTCCTCAGTGGGAACCATGTTACTGCTGTATGTTTTACTTTCTGCTGTTGTTCTCCCAAACAGCCACTCTTTATTTTTATTATCACCTTTTCCTCCAACACAAGAGTGCTTCACAGACAAAGCAAAGCCAAAATAAAACAGCGCAGAGTGGAGTAGAGTCAACTTCACGTGAAGTGCCTGTTAAATTAAAGTTACGAAGTGCTTCACAGAGTGATACGATGGAAGAACATTAATCGGTCCTTCATCTCGTCTACTGGCCAGAATCATAAATGAAAGAGAAAATCTGCGAGTCAATTATTAAGCTGTTGATACTTCTGACTTTTGATAAGCTGGCTCTTATGATAAGTTCTGATTAAAGTCTGAATGTCGCACCAGACAATCCAGAGCTCGGGCGAGAAACCTGATCTCCCCGCAGTGCCACCTCCCCCGACCTCTTGCACTAAGCCAGCGTATTGTCACATTAGACGTTTGTGCTTTCACTCTCTCTGCTCTGGCCTGAGAGGCTTTCCACGGCATCACAAGTATTCCCAGTCGGTCGGTCCGGCGAGGGCGACCCCGGGTCTCTGGCGAAGCTGTCCCTGTGTCAACTCGGGGAGAAGTCAGGCCGTCTGTTTGGATCAGCGGAGGTCACGTCACGAACTTCACACAAGTTTCTTCTCCTCTTAATGTTGTTGTAGGAAACTGTTCTCTCAAGTCCAGAAAAAATTAACCATTTTGAATCTCTCATCTTGTGCTTTTTTGACCAGCAGATGTTTTATAACCTTGCATGTGGTTTGCATTGATTTTTAAAATATTACTTGACAAAAAGTAGGTGTATAAAACTAGCTTGTGTTAAATAGTTCTCATTTCATATAGCATTACTGCGTTGCTGATTCCTTTGCTGTCAGTTATTTGATGAAATGTGGTGAAACGATCTCAGTGCTGCAGACAAACTACTTACTTTTGTTCACTGCATTAGAAAATGTGGTAATGTTTGCTAAATGAACCACTTTGGCTGATTTTACACTCTGAGTGACTGTTTTGCAAAGGATGTGTCGTTTCATGGATGTTCATGGACTTCGTCTAATGCTTCAAAACAGACAGGAGACATTTGAGCTTTTCCCATTACATGTTGACAGCGTGTCACCGGGTTTCATTGCGGGGTTCAGGGTAATGGACGCTGTTCAGAGCAAAATGAACAGCTACACTTTTGTGAAAATTACAAAAGAATAAATTACTGACAGTACAATAGTGCAGTGAAGCCACTCAGCACTCAGGCTGTTGATCGGGGCGACTCTGAACTGTAATTACATGTCGCTGCATGAGTGCGAGGGTTCAAAAAGGGGAATCGGTAACTTGTCTTTAGTCCTTTTCAGCCGATTTGACCTGAGCTGCTGATTTTTTGCAGTGAGATGAAGATACATAGATCATCAGCGTATGGATATATGTGAACACAGCTCGGTTTTGTTGACGTTTTCATCCCTAATGGAGCTTGTTTGTCTCAGATCTGGTTATAAACTCTTATCAGGGACGGCAGAGATATGTTACATGTAGATATGTTATATAAATGTTGAAATGGTAATAGTAGGTTAAACGAAAGATTGTTTTAGAATTACTTTGAACATTTTTGCTATCGAGTTCCTACCAAAGAAGGAAGATTTCACATTTTATCGGTGACATTAAGTGAGCAGCATTATGTTTTATTGAAAGATACTGATCAACAACAGAATTAAATTATAGAAGCAGAGGTATTATATGAAGATGAGCTGCTGTGACATTATCCTGGATTAAAGCGTTGAGATATTAGAAAAAGATGTAATCTTATTTTTATGAGTTTTACAGTGTAGAAAATTAGAGGGCACTCATGTAAAGGGTTAGGGTTAGGGTTGTGCATATGGACTTTTTAAATAAAGGTTTGATTGACTGCATGCGCCTGGTGGTAATTATGGATGACAAGAAACAAGTGGAGACATTTTGAATATATGGGTCATTTTTTTATCCATAAGGCCTGAGCAATGATAAGGCGTGCTATTTCCAGTGTAGTATGCACTGACATGTATAATCACGGTGTCCTTCAGGGTCCATTAACCGAAAGGTCACAACAGCAAACAGTCCTCTCAATGCAAAGTCCTCACAGCTACAATTCCTCACTATTTAAAGTCTCATTAACACAGTCCAAACAGTAAAATTACTTTAAAGTCCTCCTGACAAAAAGTAAACAAATCTGAAAGCCCTCATAACTAAAATCCTCACAGCTAAAAGTCTTCATCACTCTGCTAAACAAATCTAAATTAAACTAAAAGTCCTTGCAGGCAAAAGTTCATGTAAGTAAAAGTTCTCACAGTTAGAAGCTCTCAAAAGTCATTTTAATTAAATATTATGACAAAGGCGTGAGCACTCAAACAGCTTGTTTATAATGCAGAGAGTCAGGTGAGACTGCTGAGAGGACACGAAAGACAGTCACAGTGTTTTTTATAACTTTAAAGCCTTAACTTGAATGCACTCTGATGCATTTGGTTTGCATAACATGCTGAAAGAAAGTGTAGATAATGAAAACATCATATCAAATAAAAGCATACTTTAGCAATTGTTTTATGCTAACAGAGTTTACACACTTTACCACAAGTTTGTTATTCCAATATTTAATTACTTAAGTTAGATTTTGATTTAATTCAAAGCAGTCATTTATCACCTGGTGAAATCTTTATCTGTATAAATCTTATAAACAGCAGAGACACAGCTTGTGATATTTGTCTTTTATTCATTGTTATCGCTGCCTATCTTGGCTGGGACACTACTAAAAAATAGATTTTTCATGACAGCTAGATGAGAAATATGAAAAAAAATCATATTTGTGTTGTGTTAAACACTACAATTGATGAACAAGGCATAGTGATAGTTTGCTTAAAAGAAGAGAAAAGTTTTTCTAAATTGAAAGTCTGTTTGTGTCAAATAGTTTTAAATTTCTCATTTGGAGGATGTTTTGCAGATGACTTTTTAATGATATTTTCATTGTCACTCATAACAGAAATCCAAGAACTTGCATGTTGATGCAATACAGAACAAGAAAACGATATTTTATTTCAGGAGTTGATGCAAAACTTATCCAAAATTTCACATTTCTCACCCTTTTATTAGGACAACAGATTTTTAAGCTCTCTGATTGGACACTTTTCGCTGCAGTGCTCTTTAAACTGAAGTTATCTCCCAAAGGTGTTGATGAAAACCTCTTTGTCCACTTTGTCTACAATAAAAAAACAGTCTTTTCATCACGGTCGCCCCTTTTCTGTGGCGGTTAATCAATGGGGAGAGATTAATGTCCATCCTATGAGTGTTGGAAGGCTCCCCCGGCCCGTCACCTCGCTGTGTTTAAAGAAAGATTAAGACCTTTAGCTCCGACACAGGATGCCACGACACCTCCTGCACCATCGGCCTTCAAAGTGCCACTTGGCGAGTCACGTTCAGACAGACATGACTGGCACCTGACGGGGAGGGACGCAGGCTCGACTCATGTGATGTGTTGCGTGAGGCGAGGAGGTGAACTCAGGGCCCGTACAGGAGGAGGAGGAGGAGCATGTTTAAGCTGCAAGGAGGCTTCACGGGGGATGTATGTTCAGGGGAGCTGGATAACTGATCCGCACAAGGGGCTGGGATCGGCTTGAGAGGCTGAACGTGCACATGTATGGACACTGAACACACACAGGTTAACAGGGGCAGAGATGACACGACTACACATGGTTATTGACATTTGTAGAGCTTTCAAAGCATGCATCATAGTGCGAACACCTCTAAATCATCAAGTGAAATTAGATATTAAAATGAACAGTCTGACAAATAAGATCGCTGTGAATCCACTCCGAGGTCCATCTCCAAATACTTTTATTTGAAAATTAAATCGAGCACTGGAAAATATTCATTGCAGTAATAAATTTAAACAGGATATTAAAACAGAGGACAACCTTAAGGAGAGGATAATTAAAAAGAATGCAATCTTAAGGAGAAACTGCAGACTTCCTGTGAAAATATGTGATTTTTCTTCGTATTGGTTCATTCCTCATCGTTAGCACTGGCCACATGTAGAGCACATGTTCCTCTGCAGCGACACGTGTGACAACAAAGTCTTGACTTTGTTGTCAGGGGGAGCAAGTTCCTCAGGCGGAACCAGGACCCTCCAGCCAATCCCTCGTTAAACAGCATTAAACTCAACCAATCCTATTAGTCTGTCACCCTTAAGAGGAGGAGGAGGAAAGGAAGATGAGCTCCTGAGGTCTGCTCTGCCACAGCATGAGCTAAAGACGTTCAGAGCGACCTGGTGACTCACTCAGTCTGTAAATTTGAAAGAAAGAAAGACAAAGAAAAGAAAAGAAAATTGTGGGGGAAAGAAATAAGACAGATTTATTAATTTAATTGTTTTAAATTCATCCAAAAAAGAACGATGACAGAAAATAAATCTAACTTTTGTAATTGAGGAGGTGTAAAACCTCTGTTGTTGTTTTCTCTGCCCATATGACCACATGATCGATCAACAACATATACATTTAAATATTAGCTTGATATCAACAAACTGAAAGTATTTTGTCACTCAGACTTAAAATAAAAAAAAAAAAAACATTTAATAGTCTGGCGCTATAAATTATTAAAGGTATGGTAATATTTTTGTACCATACAAACTGTGTGCTCCATTTAGTACATAATGCACCATCACAATATACAAATTCAATATTTTTTTTAAAAATAGATATGGTAAAATTATATATATAGGGAGTACTCATTAGTCTCATTACTTTCTCTCTGAGAGAGTGAGCTGATGATGAACTTCCATGTCAGACAAAAATTATCATTAATAACCAACTAATGATCCACTAGTCTTTTTTTTTTATCATATCTCGTGCAATTATATTTGACACCATGGACCCCCTTTGAATGCAGTCCTATGAATATCTGTGTACACGATTAATATTTCATCATCCCTAATTTTTGCAGTTTTGTTCTTGCGGAGGTGGAGAGTTGTACATAATGTTTTGTGGAAATTACTGCAGACTTGTGAAACAGCGGCCTACTTTTGCTAGATTACATCTGAGTCAAGTATAGTGTATAATATCGTAATATAGATATAATAGAATATATATATATATATATATATATATATATATATATATATATATATATATATATATATATATATATATATATATATATATATATATATGTATATATATACACAAAACCCTGCATGTTAGAGCAGTTGTTTCTATCACCTGCAGCCTCGGGGTAAACAGCAGTACTCACTCATGTGTGATGCCTCGTGCTTCAGTGAAGTATCATGTCTCCTAAATCTCCTCTAATGTTGTCTTTAAGTATCAGACGGCAGGACTCACTGTCAGATTAAGGCATCTCATGTGCTGGCTGCAGTCACACCTCTGAACGCCTCATTAAACCGCACTTACTTTACTGATTCTGAAAAAAAAATCACGTGTTTATAGTTAAATAGCAAATTGTTAAGAAATCAGTGCAGATACACCTGGCAGGATTTGTCATCTGAAAGTACACAATCTCAGTATTTACCTTAATGACAGGCATCCATCCACCTTGCACTTATACCACTGACAGAAGTGTTGTATAGTGATTTTCTTATGTTTATTTATTTGAATAGTCAAGTTCTTGCCCATAACTGTTATAAAGTCTTTAGGTTTTGTGTCTTTGAAAACAAATCTTGAGGAGAAAGTGACAAGTTGTCATTTTCAGGCAGTCAACAGAAACTCCTGGAAATCACTAAACAGACCAGAACCCCCACAAGAAAATCTTATAACTTGTTGTTTTTCTACCTTTCTTTTTCTATAAAAAAAAACAAATAAGATAAAAGATTTTCATTAGTCATGTTCAGAGGTGTGTGGTAGATAAATTGATCGGGCATGAAGAAATGTACGTGTTACCGAGGCCACAGTGGCCTTCGCACTCTGTCAACCACGTGAGGACGTGAAGATTAGAGGGACCTTGAAGACGTCTCATCCTCCCTCGATAGAAAACTGGTGTTGTTGGGTAATTGTCGAGACTTTCCTTATGACATGATTACACAAGACAGCTGAAGGATAATTGCTGAGACAGTAAAGTTTCTTCCAAGATTTTGATATGAGACTGTACCCTTGAAGACCTTTTCTCATTTCAGATTTCTGTGAAATAAACTTAAAATAAAGTTAGGCTGAGTTATTTTACCTGGACATTGACCTGAAAAGTTTTCCTCATCAAGGTGCTTGTTTTTTTTACCTGTGCAAAGACTTTGGGTTAGAGAGCCTTTATGCTAAGCTAAGCTAATAAATTGTTGGCTGCAGTTTAATGTACAGACACAAGAATGGTGTCAATCTTCTCATCTAACTTTCAGCAACAGCAAATTAGTGCATTCCTATTCCTAGAACATAAACCTATGAAGTTTGACGCTGTTTGCATGTATAATCAATAGTTATTTTCTCAGGAGTGCAGCACCACAGAAAGTGCAGTGGTTTGTATTTAATGGGTGCTGTGGGTGTTTGAACTGGTGATAGGCTATAGAGATAAGGAGCTTAGTGGGAACAGCATCCTGTGTGCTCTGAAATGTCTCCTTCTCGGCTTTGCATCTCCCTCTCTGGCTGACCCAAACAGCATGTGGAGGACTCACCTTGTGCTGTGACACAGATGGACATGTAGCCATTCAGACATGTAGCCATTTCACTCAACATACGAAAATAATTTTTTTCAGCAGGAGAAATAGATCAGCTTAAAATAGATCAGCTCTGCTCACTTCAATAGATAGAAATGGTGATCGTCTCAATCACTGACAAGCAAAAAAAAGCAAAAGAAATAAGGCCTTTACACTGACACGTTTATATCACTTGTCAGGAATTCAGACAAATTAGGCAGAATGATGTGATTATATTGGGAAACCGATATTTTTGACTGCTGTTTACATAGTTTACAAGAATTTGACAGGGGGATATGTGCAAGTCAGCAAAGTTGAAGCCAAATGAGAGCAAAAATAACAGAAATATTCATGGGAATTGTTTTGAGCTCATATCAGAAAGACATTCAGTTCCTGATATAATAAAACAACCCAGCTATGCACGACTAGAGACCTTTAACATCAACATGTTTGCTGGGATTCCTCCCCTCTTATACACCATCTCCCCTCGCTGTACTTTCTTTAAATAGCCAATAAACATGCTGGCCGAGGGTGGATGAGCTCCGATGCTGAATCATGAGGCCCCGGTGTGAGTGACCGGGCTCCGCAGGCCCGCCCATGTTTCAAATGAAAACCAGCTTTCATTATGTGAATTGCTGGGCTGCGGTGTTGGGAGCAGATTAATTGGCTGTAATCTTATTACAGTGTGGCCTGCTGCAGCCCTGACGACCCCCCCACCGGCCTCCCCCTTAGCACCGTCTACCTGCCTGCTAACGTCACCGAACTTATACTGTAGTCTGCTGGCTCAGTGCAGACGGAGTCAAGGAGTGATTTGTTAATTGGAGATTAATCGTCCATCACCTTTTACTTACAAACTGTCTTCCTGGTATCTCTCTAAATGTATTTGGATCTACATGTAACTGCTATAAAGATCTATACAAATACTCATTTTCTCATAATTCAGTGTTTACCCAGGTTACCTTCCTTTCACTGTAATCCAGGACGCTTTAAGTGTCACTTCTTTAGCGAAAGGTAGCCACATCTTAGCAATGATACATCTAAGGTGATCTCTGGTGTTTGTTTTGTTGTTGTAATTGGTTGCAATTTAAATGATTTATTCTCCGAACTGGAAATTACTGTCAATAATGTATATATACTCCATAATTTTGAAACCGAGTCAGTTCAAGTTAAAATTTTTTTCCATTATATCTCAGTTTTCCTTGACTTGTTTTCCTGATATCTTGCTTCCTCTGTCATATAGGTAAGAGCACCCTGGGATCTGATGGGTGGTTAGAAGCCGAAGTTAAAGGGATTACTCTTGGCTGTTGAACACAGGAGGTCCTTAGAGCCAAAAGGGATCACTTGGCTGGCAGTGGCCCAGCACCTCTTCCCTCGAGACAGCAGAAGTACTTATCAGGATACATCAGCCCAGATCTAACAGCTTGTCAACTTGCCATGGAGCCAAGAAACCTTGCGTGATACTGCGAGGTTGTCTTGAAGGCAAACAGCTCAACTGTTTGGCAGCACTCTTTGTGTGCTTTTGGGATACTGCCTTAGAGTTCATGCTATTTTTCCTCTAAAAGGGATTTATGCTGTCTGGGAGGAGATTTTATCTGAAATTTTATTGTTGACATGCTTTGCCCCAACACCTTTCAATCCAACGCATGTGACCTCCATTCATGGTGTTCGTCATAACTAAGCTAAAACCTGGGAGGACTGTCATTTGTCAAGGTATAACTTGGACTCAGGCCAAATATGGCCAGGGATGTCAGTCCTCTGAGCCTCATGCCTTCATCTGCAAGGCACCAGCAATGGCTCAGAGTCTCTCTGGAGTTTGTCCACCCCTTCTTCCCCTTACGTTCTCTAATTTTCTACTGCTTCCTGTCATGTGCAGCAGCAGCAGGCAGTTTGCCTGGCATCGAACATGACTATGGCATTAGCCCCAAGTTTGTTTGCACCCCAATTCCCCCAGAAGCAGATCCCAGCTGCTATTCCCCACCCAGTGTGCCCCATGGACCGAGCAGTAATGGCCACAGTAATGGCCCATGGCCACGACAGCAGTAACCGGCGAGGCATGATGTCCGACGAGGCGAAAGCCACCATCTTGCACCTGCTTGCGAGAGCCTTGTGAGGCAAAAGGAGACCATCCTAGACCAGCGGGAGACCATCAGGGAGCTGACCGCCAAGCTGACCTTATGCGAGGGCTTCGGGGGTCACCATAGCATTGGACACCATGATAACCACCACGACAATCACCATGACAACCATCACGACACCCATCATGACAACCACCATGATGACCACCATGGGCAGCACGGCAGCCATCATACGTCATCATCTTCACACCACGGCCCGTCAGCGTATCACAGCAGCAATCACCACTACTCCCACGGTAGCCATAGGTCGGACACTCACCACAGGAAGGGCTCGTCATATGCAAAACACAGCTCCTTCTCCCCTGAACAGACAGGCAAAACACTGCAGACGCTGAAGGAGAGGCTGGAGAACTTGCAGGTGAGTGCAAAAAATCTGCAATGTACCCTCAGAGAAAAGACACTGTTTGGGGATTATCAGTAAAAAGTATAACACTGTAGTTTTACATTCAGACAGACTGTGCATGTGGATTTAATAAGAAAAAAAAACTTAAATAAGTTCTTCATAGGTAAGAACAAGGTAAAATTATCTACTTTGTGTAGTTTGTACCACATAGGGAAAATATAAGTGCATGAGGGGATAATCTACTTTTAGAAAAGAGAGCACAGGAACATGTCTTGAGCAATGCCTGGACAGATATCAATTAATAGATGGACTCCCAATACTCACATTAATGAAATTTGAGACACAGCTGGGAAGAAATGCAGCTATTTGTGATATCTTGAACCCCAAGCTTTATTACTCCCATGATGACCAACTTCTTGCCCCAAAATAAAGAGTTGGAGCTCCACCTTAATGGTGGCTTGTCCTGGTTGAACCACCACATTGACTTTCTGGTGTCATTTGCAGCACAGAAACACAAAATAATGGACCTGAAGCAAGTTTACCTCTAAAGAAAGTACATAGGTTATTAGAAAATAATCCAAGGTCTGCATCAAGGTAATGTTTTTCATTAGCTGATTTAACTGTAGTAGTAGATTAACCTATTAAAAGAATGCAAACAGTTAATACATTAACATTTTTACTGCACTTTCTCACTTTCAGAGAGCTGTTAAAATAAAGAGTTTCTTCTCTTTACCATAGAAAAACGCTGCAGGCCTCAAAAGGCACAGCACCGTCTCTTATCTAAATATATTCATATGGCTGTAATTACAGCTGTGATGTTTCAGGTGAAAAGGGTAAACATTATGTAAGAGCTCCTGAAGGAGGACTTACCACTTCTGCACTACACAAACATTTTGAAATACTTTGTAATGTGTCTGCAGAGAAAGGCTGAATAGTATTCAGGGAGGTGGAAGCTTATCAAAGGTTTGACTTAATTGGGGTCTTATTTTGCGTCATTAAGGGTCACAAGCTCAGCAGGCGAATCAGCTGCAAGTGCTGTCCACGGCCAAAATACTGTGCAATGGATGTTTTTCATGAATACATAGTAACCCAAATGACTGTTTGTGTTCGCTGCACTGAAAGATTTTTTTTTTTTTTTTGTTAATAATCAATATTTTCAGGGAGGGTTTGATGACATTACTTTTATTTGCATCTGTAGCTTTAGAATAAACACAGATGTTTTAAGTAAGATTCAAAAGTTGGAGAAGATGCATCTCATACAGACACCAAGAACCAGACACAAGTCATTGTCAGACACACACCATCTACACATCTACACAGCCTGTTGTCTATTGTCTCCAAATCTTTGAACGCTAACGTCCTCTCAGAGTTCACCATCTCTCTCCTGGATATCAGTGGCCAAGCCTGCGCTCAAACAGGAAGCTGCTCTAAGTTGATTAGCCCTCACCCCTGACCTTAAAATACCCCCGTGTGCAACCATCACATGATGTAAGGAGACGTGTGAAGTTTAGAAGAGGACAGGGGTATGATGGAAGGAGGAGGGTACAAGTCTCCTTGAGAAAAGAACTCCATATCTGCAGTATTGTTATCTGTACATATATCCAATGTTTATTCATCCCTGTTAATCCCATTGAGATTAACTATCTGTTTCCCCCCGGGAAATCAGGCCAAGTAAGTCAACTCTGTAATACAAGCCACTTATCTAGACATCTAAAAAAATGGTCTCACTTTTTAGTAGAAATTTGTTTCAGCTCAAACACAACAAAGCATCAAATCAGTGCCCACTTTTGTAGTTGTTGTTGTCTTTTCTAATTGTGAAACAATGCCCAGTATGTGATAGTGTGTGATACATTCCCCAAATTGTGTTCCAGCTCCTAAAACAAGCCATACATGTGGTTCTGCTGTCTCACTCATGTTACAACATTTTAATGATGCTGGTGTCACATTGCGAAACTAAAACCCAGCTGCCTGCTGGCCTGTGAAAGCCTCATCATCAGTGCAGGTGGTCTTAGGCTATGCTCAGGGAAAGTGTTGCCAGAAATGCCCTTCAATCTCCCTCGAAGGTGTGAAAAAAAACAGAAGGGGATCCAGGATTTACCTTTCGTCACTCCCTCCGCTAACAGGATGTCTACGCCACCAGCCTCTGGCCACGCGCCGAAGGGTGCTAGCCAGCCTCACCTTCAATTAGCTTCATCCTCCCTGACGAGGCTATTAATCGTGGTGTGCGCTGGCAGGGAACAAAGCCGGATTTGCTGGTGAGGAAAGTGAGGATGAGCAAGTGAGAAGAGGGAGGAGGACTTGAAGGGGGGCAGAAACTATTCCCCCTCAACCACAAACAGAGCCCCTCACCCCCCACAGATTTTTTATTTTCAAGACAGAGCATGAGGAGATGGCACTAGTGGGGAATGCAAATTATTACTATTATTTATTTTATTTTATTTATTGTTTTAATTGGGTTTTTTTTGTTGTTGTTGTTATTTTTTGAGGGCTTGCAGCAGCGCCCCCTCCAGCAGGTGGTGCCCTAAGCGACTGCCTATATGGCATATGCCAAGAGCTGGCTCTGACCTTAAATGTCAAACTATAATTCTTCTTTATTTACTGTGTATCACTGAATTCACTGAAAAGAACATCTGACTATTTAGTCATTTTAGCATTAAGAATTTAGTCATTTTCCTAAAGCTCCCCTTGGAAAATAGCAACAAAGCAATGCCATCATGTCATGGTCACTAATGTTTTATATATCCCACATCTTCATCAGTAGATTGAGTTTGCTTGATTTTTATGTCACGTTGAGGACTTCTGGTCCATACTAGCTTAAAAGTGAAGCAAGCGGGTTTAACCTTTAGTTGAACTTGAGTTGGATTCGCTTTGTCCAATTGTTCATGGGTACAGTGATTTGTCAACTCAGTGCTTTTCTTTGTCAAATTATTTGTCTTGTGTTTGCGTCTACAGGCCAGGAACTCCTCCAGCTCCTACTCCAGCTCCCTAAGAGAACTCCTCCAACGGAAGATAACTGCTTTGGAGGAGCAGCTCCACAGCTACTATAGAGATCACCATGACTACGGTCACCATAACGACCACCATGGTGATCATCATGACGACCACCATGGTGATCATCATGACGACCACCATGATGATCATCATGACGACCACCATGACGACCACCACGGCAGCAGCCACTACAGCAACCACCATTATGACCACCATGATGACCACCATGACGACCACCACGGCAGCAACCACCATGATGACCACCATGATGACCACCATGGCAACGGCCGCCATGCCGATCATCATAACAGCCAGCACAGTAGCAACAGGCAGCACCATCGTGGCAGTCACCATAATCGCCATCGCGACCACCACTACGACTCTCACCACAGCCGGCATTATGGTTACTATGGCAACCATCACAGCAACCACCGTGATGACCATCATGATGACCACCATGATGACCACCACGATGACCACCATGATGATCATCACAATGACCACCATGATGACCACCACGATGACCATTACGGTCACCACGATGACCATTACGGTCACCACGATCATCACCATGGCGACGGCCACCACGAAGATCATCACAGCTATCACCACGGACCTGGACACCATGTTGACCACCACGATGATCACCATGACAACCACCGCGGGAATGACCATCACCCGCAGCGGCTGCCTCTCAGCAGCAAAGAGATGAGTGTGCGTGGCACCGGGCACAGCAAGCTGGAAACGGTGTTCGGCCAAATGCACCACGGCAATACTGACCACGGTACACACTCACACACACACACTCACAGTTACACTACAGCTAAAATACATCTCAGGTAACCATTGTTATTAAATTTTAAACTTATGCAGTGATGATTTTCCAACACTCAACTCAGAGAAGACAGCAGTTTTACTCAAAAAGTCAAGAATTAAACCTGGCAGGTCAATTGAAGCTGCTGTTGTAAGACATTTTCCAAACAAATTAAAGACAAGAATAGGAGGCTCTAAGAAATCTGTCTAGTTTATAATCCCCAACAAAGAAAGTACAGAAAGACATTATTTTTTCTTGCTCCTTTTAGATACATCACATCACTCACATTCAATATTTTCAGACTCATAGTGTACCTTTATACATGTTATATTATTTGTCTCCTTTAGTGAAAGAACACATTTGCGCTGTTCAATGGTTTTAATCAATTTTATTGTGCACAAGAACAAAGATATTTTGTCTCTGCAGCTTTCAGCTTGTCAAGAGAGGTTTTAGTTTCTTTGGTATTTTGCGGAAACCACATTATATGGCTTTAATAATCCTAAACACAAAATCTGCACAAGAAAAACCTCAAAAGCATGAACTGTGTTTCACTCACACATTCAAACAAGGACTCTGGGTAGAAAATGGCAGCAGGATTTCATTCCCATGGTACATGTAAACAAAAGTGTCCGACTCAAATAGAGGCCTTTGTCCACTTTGGGCCACATTATTTTTACATTTACCATTTCACTCCGATGAAATCCCGTTATTATTTTACCTGTAATCCCTCAATGGTCAAACCTTATGAACGGACAAAAAGAAATTAGTTTGCAGTCTATTTCCAAACCTCCTGATGCACAGTCAGGGTAAATCTATGTATGTAGCTATTGAAAAATCAACATCATGACCTTCATGCATAGAAATAAAATTATTGTCAGTTAAAGCATTTGCTACAGAATGATCGATGTATATGTACATTATAAATGAATCAGCTGTATCTAAGTTCTGCACTGTCTGTCTCACCAGGAAACCACAAGAAGCTAAAGACTCCCAACGCGTTCCTGCTCGACTTCCCCATGAGGACCAACTACATGTACGCCAGGATGAAGCGTTCGGTGGTCAAGGAGATCTTTGCCCTGACCATCTGCCTGTGGATGAAGGCGGGGGCGGGCCCTGGCCTCGGCACTCCCTTCTCCTACGCCGTACCTGGACAAGCCAATGAGCTGGTGCTCATCGAATGGGGCAGCAACCCCATGGAGCTGTTAATCAACGACAAGGTAAAAGCAATGCAACAAAAAGTAATGTGCACACTCAAGGTCTACAAAATACTGAGAAACCCAAAGTTAGACAGTAAAAGCCTTTGTTGAAGTGTTTCAAATGAAATTGTTAAGTTGTTGTTGTTACAGTTCTGGGACAGAAAACACTGGTACAACTGTATAATGAAGGATCATGATCAGGATAATGAAGACTTAGGACCCTCCAGGAAGTTGTTATTGAGGGATTTTTCAATGTAAAATCTGCTTCTCTTGGCTTTAGGAGACCAGGATCGGGAGATTCTCACATCTCCATAATCACCATGCAGCAAAGTGTGATAGTCACAGCTCAGACTGACGAGATCAGAGGTATAAGGAGAGGACAGTGACCTCTGACTCAATCTGTAGACCGAGCTGTGTCATGCTTTGACAAACGGTTAGTCAGATGAACTTGTCAGTCGGCAGTGACATGAAAAGGTCATCAAAAAGAGGCACCTGTAAAAAAATGTGATAGTTTTTCAGTTATGAGACAAGTATGTAACTCCAGTTCTATATACGTATGTGTCCAGTGAATCATCACTCTATAGCGTAAATTTAAGAATATGAGGGTACGACATGGCCTGATCACTTACTGCTTAATGCGTATCATTTTTAAAGATTTAATATAGAACTATTTTTTTTGCTTTTGGAGCTCTCGCCATGCTCCTGGAAATTAAATATAAACACGGCATACACAAACTCACACCATATATTCATTCAAAACGCTTTGGTTGCTGGTGTTGAGGAGATTTTAGACCTGCAAAGGATGTCATGTCTCAGAAAAGGTGACTTATCTGTGCATCATTAGCTTTAAAAAAAATAATTCTCCCACAAAACACAAAGGAGAAACTCCTTAATTAAGCATTTTTTTGGGTTCATTTAATGAAAACGGTGGACATCTCAGTTTAAATGCAACTTGATTTAACGAGACATTAACCTGCACACTTATTCTTGACAAACAAATTATTCAATTAGTCTATTAGCCTTCTAATCTTTCATTCTCTGAAAGTCTGATACCCTTTTCCCCCTAAACAGGAGACAGATATTTGTCTTTTTCTTGCCCCAGTACTGTGAGCAGTGAGCTCAACAAACAACTCAACAAAGCAATTAATCTGATTATCGTAATTGGTTGGCCTAATTGTCTGCAGGAGCAACATTACCAGGAGGGAGAAACTGTCATGTTTGTTTTCTTCGAGGCATCAAACTGATCAATGACACAGTTAAATGATCTTCAGAATGAAGATTAATCTCCGTCTTTAAGTTGTTTTATAGAGTTTATTTGGATGAACACAGTGGAGATTCCCACATTGCGCTAATCCACTTTACCTACAATACTGAGCACTTGCCTGTAAATCTGGCTAAAGCTCATCCGGTAGAGATTTATTAGGAAATTTGTCTCCATAATGTTGCATTTGGTGCACTTTTGGTGTCAGGTCAGGCCTCAATTATGCCATTAACCTCCCACCTGCAGAATCTCTTAATTGATGCATACATCCCTTTTTTAATGAATAACAATTTGAATGTATACTTCAACGAGAGATCTAGCGTTTATCGATATTATTAGAGTTGTTGAACTTCGCTAAAGCGTCACAGAAATCTTTTTCACTTTCATAAATAAAAGCTTTGATCGTGACAAACGTAATGATTAATGACATTTGGTTTAGAGTATTTCCCTCATAAAAGGTGGTGTGACCCGTCAAAGGGGTCGAGGCTCCTCCAGATGGAAGAAGAACACTCCTCATCCTCACCGTTAATGTCACGTCCATCTCTCTCCATCTGTCCGACTCTTTCTACTTTTAGGCGGTGACATTGCCCATAACCATGACAGATGGGAAGTGGCACCACGTGTGTGTGACGTGGTCGACACGTGACGGCGTCTGGGAGGCCTTCCAGGATGGCGTGAAGAAAGGTTCAGGGCAAAACCTCTCGGCCTGGCACCCCATCAAAGCAGGGGGAACCTTCATCCTGGGGCAGGAGCAGGTAAGATGGAAGTGGTTGGGTTGGTTTGGTTTAGTATGTTCAAAAACTGTAGATTAATACAGCTGTTGGGCACAGTACGATGGTTACTAAAGCTTCAAAAGGTGGCAGTTAGCTAAAATGTGCATGTCATCCGATGCAAATTTGTGCCTTGTCTGAACCACAAAGGTTTGACATGGAAACGTTTGGATCAGAAAGCTCTAATAGTCAAAATAATGGAGATCTTGCTCATACAGGTACATCAGCCCAGTATCCCTAAAAAGTTCTACACCTCACAGTTTACATTCAATGCCAACCTTCAGTGCCGATCTACAAAGTACTGTGGCCTTAATGTTGCAAGGTGAAATGTAAGAGAGTAGGATGAGACGGTAGGACGGGATTTCACTAATCTGACCTTCATGCAAACAATCAAAGTTCAACATCACAGACATTCAATGTTTGGCGTTTTTGCCTTGATTTGACCTTGATCTTTCAGTCTCAGCCTCAACCGTATCGTAGTTTTCATGCACAGATGTTGTCGAAAGTGCTAAAAATCATAGCTATAGTGTTACTCATCCTGAGAAGAGACAAATACAGCTGGATTTATCACTAATCTTTGTTTTATGACTTTCAAAAGCTCACAGTTTGATGCTCAGTCGCTAATCCCTGAGTTAAGATTCATCCAACATTTCCATTGCCTCTTCTTCGCAGGACACGATGGGTGGCCGCTTCGACGTCAAGCAGTCCTTCATGGGAGAGCTGTCCGACCTCCAGTTCTGGTCCAGAGTCCTGACGCCCAACGAGATCTACAGCCAGGCGACATGCGGAGGCCACCTCGTCGGTGATGTCATGTCCTGGTCGGAGGAGTCGGTGGAGCTCCACGGGGGGCTAACTGAGTTGTCCTTTGAGCCCTGCCACTGAGGGCTGACACCGGACCCCCCCCTCCTCCCAACACCCAGACACCCATCATCATCTACACATCTCTGATTACATGCACATATAAAAATTGTGGGAAAATGTTCTTTTGTCATGGATCAAAGATTGCGGAATAATTTATTGTATTGCTCTCTCCGGTTTTTCATCATACTGGTCTGCAGAACTTTGACAACACAAGCTCAGCCATGGACATTAGACAGAGGAAGGAATTATTCTGCTTTTTCTATATTTTTTTTTTTTTGCCATTGCCATTCATTCCCGTTCGATCTTTCTGCCTTCTCCACCCACACCCTCACGTCTCCGCTCTGACGCTCACAGCAGGACGACTTTGAAGGCTCCAAAGAGCATGGCGCTTTGGGTTTGCAGGCTGCGCAGTCATGACTATGGCCACTCTGAGAGATCCAACACACATAATAGGAGTTTCGCTCCATCACAACGGGTGCAAAGGTTGCTTGCTGCCATCAAATCTGGCACAGTTAGCACAACCTACTGATGGTAATTTTGCACATTGAGACTGCTTTTTACTAGTATTTCATATTGAAAACTCTACAACAGGATTTTTTTTTTGTAGAAAGAAAAAAATGTGATGTCTTCTTCATAACTGTAAAATTGCATTTTGTCAATGCAGGACTGAGTATGAAGTTTTCAGTTTAAAACACTCTCTGTCTCTAAGTGGATCTGTGGCTCAAAAGTCAAACAGCCACGGGCCACCCGACCGCATCCATTCGCCGCTGACCATCCCTCAACACGTCACCACGGTAATGCTGATGTCTCCTCGGCAACTGGTGGCTTACGGCCGGATTTACATGTGGACAGCTCATCTGATCCTGCCTATTTCTGACCAGCTCAAACCACACGGCAGAGTCGGACACACACACTCGCGCACACACACTCAGAAAAGATGGAGAGGGGAAAAGAGAGGTCGTCGATCTCTGACTGTCTGTAGACGCACCTTCGTGTTTTTATAACAAAAGAGGTTTTTGTACCTGTAAATGATACCAGACAGTCTGTTTTTATTTATCAAAAGCATTTATTATGGCGTTTCTCATATTATTATATTTAATAAGTACATAGCACTTTTTCGACCTCTTAACCCTGTGTTTGTTTGTAAAGCACATATTTGGGACTAAACTGGTTATTTTTTCTTTATTATAACCCTCTTCCCTCTGAGTTAAACTCAAACTACATCCTGCGTTGTACTTTCTTTATTGATATTAAAAAAAAAAGGGGTGTCTGTTGTTGCCATAGTGAATCTCTCGGCATTAGAACCACATCCTCCTGACGGTGTCGCACTACAGCTGTAAATATCTGCAAAACGTTCCTTCAACTGTGATGCCAAGACGAGCAGCACTTTGAAACCATGCTCCTGTTTTCTCCTTATGATAGTGGGCCAAATGCACGTGACACATCTTTCATATGTTTCCTCCGTCTGTGTCGCGTAGACGTCAGTGTAGTTTGTAAGCTGAATGTTGACATAAGATGTAAAAAATATCATATATCATGTTATGCATATGCTTATTCTCGCCTTTGGTGTACATTTTAAGGTTTCTTAGGGTTTTTGGTATTCTTATTCTTGTGTCTTTGGCTGTAAATATCATTATAATGTGTAAGTATTACATTGTATTCAGTCAACATGTGTAAGCCAAAACTATAAACTGAATTGTAAAACTTGAAAGAGAAAGAAAATGCACTATAAATGCTGTCAAATATTTGTAAATATGTCAGGATTTTGAATAAAACTATTTAAAATATTTTATGAAATCAAACTGGACTACAAACGAATTTCACTCCACATTTTACACTCTACTAATATACTACTATATATCATATCCAGATGTCACTGTTCGAAAAAATGAATGTGTTTTAAGGCACAAAAATGACTTGGTCAGGTTTTGGGAAACATTGCAGTGTGAGTTAAATGATTTTAGTGGCGCTACCTGCTTCCTTTGACGTCATGGTCCTAATTAAAGTTAAACATGTGGTGAAGAATAAGGAACTGTGCTTTAAAATAGTGTTAAAGTCCAATACTTTGGTGCTGTGTAATTGTCACAACTTATAATCAAATGCCATCCTCCACATTGTGCGAAATGCTTGCACACATCGTCTTCTGTGAATCCCTCGTGTGTTTAAATCCTCTGCAGGAAAGGTGGACCCTGAGATAATTACACATTGCAAATACAATGAAGTGTTATTGCTGCAAAACCTAAAGCCATAAAAAGCATAAAAATGTGGTGTAATATAACAAAAATCTTAAAAGATGTAACTTTAAGTACAGAAAAAAATAACAAAAGAAAACACACATTAAGCCAAAGATATAGACAATTTTATTCTTCTGGACATAGAAGAAGATGAAAATGTATTTCCGTCACAGTAAACACTGAACTATTTGGGCCAAGTGGGTCTTTTAATGTGACCCAGTTAATGGGGGCCCTGCAGCTAATATTTCCTCTGGGGTCTTTTTATGATTAAAAACCAGGTGAAGCGCAGCTCTCAGGTGGGTTGAATGCAGGTGTAAATTTCTCCGTATGATGCTGATAACTTACAGTGTTTGGTGGCTTTAACTGCTGAAATCTTTGAGCTTGATTATCAGACACAGTTCTTCTTTGCATTCAGCTGCAGAGGAACCAGGATTTTTGCATGTTAAACACAAACCAGAGGTCCTTTTGTACCTGCTTTAAAGAAACAAAAGATTTTAGGTATTAAAACAACATATGAGGGATTAGAGGAACAGCTAACACAGAGCCATTAATGCAGCATTTACTGAAACAAAAACTCCATGCCTGTTGGACCTGAAGAAATTATGGGAGACTACAGAGGGCGGCTCTGCTGGAAGAAGAGCAGAAAACATCTACAGACCAAAGTATCTGACATTTTAAAGAAAAATTAAAAGTTTAAAAGTAAAAATGAAAGTTTGTTCACTTTACACAAAAAATAAAAGCATTAAGTGGATTTCTGAAGGCTTTTATACTTGCACAGACTGTCAAGTTAAAAGAAATTTTCTTTAGTTTTTCTCATTATAAACTGATTTTATTAACAAGCTGCTGTTTTTGTAATTAGTTTTAGGTGATGTTTTGCCATGCACATAGTTTCAGAACCAATAATCTCCAAACTTGTAATCTCCATTACAAGTAAGTGAGAAAATACTAATTCACTTCTAATCTCTCAGTGTCTCGAATATTCTCTGACAATCCAAAGCACAACAAACATTTTAATAAGATTATATATAGATAGATAGAATCACTTTTAAATATAATGCAGCCCAGTGCAACAACATCAGTCTCAAAAATCGACACCAGCCTCACAAGGACAGGATTTACAGCTGGATTGTTAATTTGCAGTAATGTAATCGGCTGTAATCTCAGTCTGTGTAACGTTTAAGTGCTGTAGTTTTTTGCTGGGTTGTGTCTCAGACTGGTTCAGTTCAGACTTTCTGCTTCGAGTAGTTTTTATATACAGACTCATCAATAGAAACAGGTGCATGTTTTTAATATTATTTTATTGTCTATTTTAACAGTTATAAAGATTTCAAGAAGAGGCCCTTTTCATTAAAAGTAACCACAATGAGCTGTACTTTAAAATGCACACAGCAACAAGTGATATATACAGAGAATTTACTAAATAATATCCAGACAGCACAACAGCAACAAAATGGAAGATAAAAAGTAATTTATATAAAGAGATATTTCACTGGAAGAGATGTTTTATGCTTTTCATAATTCGTGCCAGCAGCTGTCAATTTGTCAGAAATGAAGACGTCACTCTTTTCACGCCTTATTTTAGACTGAGCGTTTTCATTTGAAGGTTTACAGAGATGATTAACTCTAAATGTCTCAGCTGAATGGCCTCATCTTTTTCAGTCCGCTTTGTTTATTATTATCCTTTATTATTATTTCGTATCCATGGAAACGGGTGACGGGACGTTGTGCATGTCATTTTCTGTCTTTCTGGTGTGTGTGTGTGTGTGTGTGTGTGTGTGTGTGTGTCTTTCACCGTGTTTGTTTCCAGTCAAGCCTGCAGGAAACCAAACAGACTGGAGAAGTTCAACCAGTCTCATCGCCGCCTGTTCTCCCAGCATGCACTTCACTCTTAGGGTCAGGGTTGATGAGGACTCAAGCTTTAGACTCTGTGAATGAGGACATTTTAGGAAAGTTTTGACATTTTCACACTTTGCCAAAGTTCTTTAAACGAGTGATGAAGTTGTGAAGGTGCAGGTGAAGGTTAAGGTCAGGTTTAGTTGGGAGGAAAGATGTACATGTGGTGGTTGAAAATCCTTTAATGATTTAAATAAGTTGTATATTAGTAAGCAGCAGGACGATGTTAAAATCACACTGGCACTTATGCAGAATTTGACAAAAGTTCCTCTCTTACCACACCATGTTTGTTTTTTGTTGTTTTTTGTGCATTAATTACACTTTCCTAAATAGATAAGTTAAAATATTTGGTGGGCAAAGTTAAAAAGAAATGCTTTCCTCTCTCTCATCACCACTATTGACATTTCACTGGTACTTAACTGTTGGAGCTGTTTGTGGCTGTGGATCAGACTTCGATGGTACCTGGCAGCTTCCAGAGGTGAATGTGTGCAGCTGGCTGTCAAGTGAAAGTCCCTGAATAAACATGTTATTTAAAAAAAATGCAACTTTACGTGATTAAAAGGTCTGTAAATCCAATGCAGTTTGCACAAAGGTGAATGTCAGTTTTGCTGTTATCCGTAGTCCGATAGTTTTTTTTCAACACTGACAATAAAAGTACGAGGACAACCACACTGGGCTCTCTGAAAATCAGCTTGGTGATCTTTGTCAATGTTGACTGTCCAGCCATTCAGCAGAATCAGCCATGCGTCTGCAGATTAAACACAAGGGACTATTTGCAAAAACTGTTTGACCCAGCGGCTCTGATTTACATTGCAAAAGCACAGAGACCACAAACAGCTCAAGCCTGACCACCATTCAGATTACAGGTATTTTCTCTGCTTCTCTCTCTTTCTGTAACTAAAACAGCCCACCAAAGTGGACATCAAGCTTTCATTTCTTCCTAAATATTCTCCTAAAATTCATTTTTTTGTTGAACAGTGATGTAATTTGCACTTGTAGATGTACATTAAACAGCATTTTTGCATGTTTATCACAGTTACGCCTCATCTACAGCTGTTTCTTTTAATCAAACACACAAATTAATTGACTTGTTCGAACCACAAACTCAGTGGAAAACATTTTGTCATGCTTATAGTGTTGTTCTGATGAATTATGACAGTTTTCACACTTACAAACTGATAAAAAATTGCTTTGTACTGTTTTGTATTTCATGCATTTAAGGGCACATTTACGGATGTTTCCACGGCTGATCGTTGAGATTTGGCATTTCTGGCGCCGAAAAGGTCATTCGGTGCTCGGAGCAGATTAAAAAGCGCTCCGTGGATAAATCATTTCATACGTCTTACTTCTGTTTTGTCACCCAGACCCTCAGGGGGAAGAAATGTCTCCTGGAGTGGATCAGCTGACAGTACCGTTGCTTGACACCGGGGGGCGCTGTGGCCTCAGTGTGGACAGGAGGAGGTGTTACCATTTCCTGTTTTTATTAATTCATCAAACACATTGTGCTTCACTGTCATTAATTATTTTGCTCGTCTCCTTGTTAAAAGTGTCTGTGTTTCACGTGGCGTTGCTGGAAACTCGTCTGACCTCCTTTCCGAGTATTTTTGGGCCTCACGTGGAGCTCCATTGATGATATATTCTGCATCTGTCCAGTTGTAAAACATTTGAGATGCTCTCCCTGAAATATCAGCTGTGCGGCATTTGGACATGCACATTTGGACATGCACACACACACACACACACACACACACACCATCACAGAGAGAAGTTAAGAATAGATTTAAGACCTCTGTGAAATATGGAGACGTCTGCAGGGGGTCATCTGAGGTTTTGTTTTTCACTCCTACTGTACACGTAACACACGTTATAAAGAGGGGGGGGGCTGACAGGGGAGCAGTGACTACCTGGTAAGACAGGAGGAGGATGAAGAGGAGGAGTAGGAGGATGAACGGGGATAAACGGGGCTCCTGAGGTGACGACAAGCCACCGCACGCAGATTTCTATTCCTGCAGTCTGAGACAGAACAGTATGCAAACCTGAGATTAGTTACATCTGAAGATATTAAAGCAGTGATTTAAATATTAAGATAAATTTGTAAATATAAAAGGAGAAAGCATTAAATGAGCTGACCATGAAGAAAAAATAACAATAAAATACACAATGATCAGGTCAAAATGTTGTAATATAACATATAAATGTGTTTTAAACTGTTCTCATCAGTGTCTAATGGCTCTTTTGATGGCTTTTGTGTGATATTTTACATGGTTTTAAATGGGTATTCTGGTTTTGTCAAGAAATCAGAGCATTTAAAGGGAATAAATAACGTTTTCTGATAAATAAAAGTAAAAAAGACGCCAAGAATTAAGACATTTTTATATCTGTTGGTTCCTTTTCCAGAAAAACAGGGATTTTAATTTTCTTTGTCTTTCACAGGACAACTTTGAGTTGTAATTTACCAATTTACTTATCAGGAAATCCCAACACTTTAAGAAAGTTTTCGTCAAAGATCACACATTTATAATATTATCACAGGTTTAGATTTAAAGGCTAGGATACTTCACTTTAATAATATATGTTCAAGAAATACACAAATTTTTAACTTGGCATATCTGATGAGTGAAAATAAATCATAACAATAAAGGTAAAACCCAGTGAAACTACAATCACATGACCAAGATTTAATCCCTAAATCCACCACGGTGCCTAATTTCCATCCTTTCATACACATTGAAGCATCAAGTAAAGTCAAAGACATCTTTACTTTTTTTTCCTTCTATTTTAATGATGAATTCATAATTAAAGGATCTCCTCACTTTGGATCTGCTGTGATTACATTTGTCTTAATGGGAGCGGACTGGAAGACAGTGTTTTAATTGGATTATGTACTGTCATATGGAGGAGTAGTGGTTGCCATGGTAACAGATTAAGAGTGTGTGTGTGCAGGGATGCAGGTTTCAGGAGTGTGAGCTCGATAAAATAAAATTGAAAATAAAAGTGTTTTTAAAAATGTAAGAAAATTTGTTTTGTGTTTTAAATTATACGCCTATATATTAGTCATTTTCACTTCTATGATTTTCTTTCTACTACTGTAGAAGTCTAGTACTGTTTTAGTTTTTATTTTTTGGAGAAACTAAGAATAGGCAGGGTGGAAATTTAAAAATGACTTCAGGGACACACAGTAAATGATGAAGATGGGAAAACATAAGTATATTTTTTGCTTGATATCTATGTAATGAAAGAAATTTGAGTATGGTTTAATGGCTTATAGTTCTTATGGAAGTTTTTTTTTTTGCACATGATAATATTGAGCGCATGTACCAAAAAAAAGATCAATAAAGTAAAAGAGAGTATTTTCAATGTGCAATATTCTCTGTTTATGTGATTTAGAAGGTCTTAATCTTTGATTTGCAATTAATTGTAATAAATATTCGAGATATTATAAAGAAAATATACGGAAATATTGCTGCAAAAGAGGAATAAAGCATGATTTAATTTTAATACAACACACTGCTGCATGTCATTTTTGTGCATGATAAATAAAAAGCTTGCACCTGCTCGGACTCTCCTCCAGGTGTCGCTGTCATTCTAACCTTCACATGGAGCCTCAATTTCCCAGCATGCCTTGCGACTAAGCCGGCCCAGAGGACGCAGAAGAGGAAGGTTAGCGGAATTTATCTGAGGAAGGTAAACAGCCTTTTTATTGAAAATATTTACTTCCTGCTTCATCAGACTGTTGATAATAATTCATTTAATGTATATTTTATCTTCTGCTTTCATAAGTTCGTCTAAATAATCATGTAGGACATTAAAAAAGTCCTTTTAATCACCAGTAAACGAGCAGCAGCTGACCAGGCTTAACGTTAATTTCGCTATATTTATCTCTAAAGACTGACCTCTGTGAGCAGGATTATACTGTCATTATTAGTTTTAACAACCAGTGTTCATTTTATTTTTCATAATCAGATAAAGAGTTATTGTCTTTCATTAACTACCGACTCAGATCTAACGTTAGCCGAGCAATGCCTCACGTTAAATGAGAGCGTTGTATGCAGAGGTGGTATGCGGAACTCCATCTAGAAAAAGTGGATTTTTAAATATTTCATGTTTTTGGTAACATCGTACCTTCCAGAGCAAAATTAAAGGTTTATTATTAGTCAGTAGAGTTATCTGGTGAATTCGGCTCTTGATATAGTTACTCCAGTGATACCTGCTTAAACTGAGCAGATGATTAAATTCACCAACATGTGCTCGTTTCTATTTCACTGACATGGTAATACTTGTTTTTCTGGTCTGAAAATGTTCCCTGTGTTTCTACTTTGTCAGTGTGTAAACTTTGAGAAATCCTCTTATTGCAAATCTTATCTTTATCCACTGTAAAATTTTGGGATGATCTGTTTTTCTCACACGCCGTTGGTCTTTTTGCAGATATCCAGCAGCTGAAGATGTCTGACCAGATCGAGCAGAAGATCAAAAACTACAGGACGGCGCCGTTCGACGCCCGCTTCCCCAACACCAACCAGACCCGCAACTGTTTCCAGAACTACCTGGGTGAGAAAGACGACCTGCCCCACACAGTTTGTCCCTGCTAATACATCCAGTCATCTCGTCTTGACAGTATCGAGGCTGTTGATGTGACCCCTCAGGTGATATTTCTTCAGGTTTCTTCTGATGTAGAAAATATCTGTGTGTTTCCTCGTGTCAGACCGATACTGGACACTTCCCTGTTTCCTTCTCGAGCTGAACCTGAACTTTTAACTGAAGCAGGTAAAAGATGGACGCAGGTTACGTCTTTCTTTTGAGCTTCTGCCTTCACTTTACCATCATTGTTTCATGGTGACGAATGTGTGAATAAACGAGACGAGCTTTGACTGCAGCTGTAAGGCCAAACATTTTTCGAGGCCTTCAGCTTTCATCTTCACGCTCTTTGCTTTTTCGCTCATCGTCTGTTCATGCAAAGACTTGACAAGCTGTTGTCACGTGTGCTGAGCATTTCCAGTCATTTCCTGCTGGATCTGTTGTCCTCATAAGAGAAATGACAAACTGCACATTTCCTGCAGGGTCAAAGGTCAGTATAATGTTTGACATGCTGATTGCACCATTTCAATTTGTTTTTCTTTCTTTCATCCGGGGGACGATTCTTTTTCGCGGCTCTGTTTTGAAGATCTGGTCGTGGTTTTATTTCAGTTTCATTTTAAGCATGACGATCGGCCACACTGTCGATGATTCGTTCGCTCATCTTCTGGACTGATCACTGCTGCGTCGCTGCTGATTTTCAAAGTAAAAGAAGCGAAAGGCTCTGCTTTGTGAAACCGTTGTGAAACTTTACTGTAGAAAAAACAGACTTAATTTCGATGTTTTGGCAACATTGATTTAAAACTTTCATGCCAATAATTAAACATTGAATTAAACTGAAATTGACACCTTTATATCCTTTAAAAAAGCTATGTGTGTCTCTCATAATTGAATGAATATTTGATATGGACTTTAATCATCATAGTGAGTGTATTTAAGTTAAAGAAGAGTGTTGATTCTTTGGACTGTCTCTTTCTGATCAGCAGCCACGTCAGGGGGTCACTGCTGGCTCTTTATTTCCTTCTCTGACATCTCTTCTTCTCTCTCTGTGTCCTCTGCAGATTTCCACAGATGTAACAAAGCTCTGTCTGCTAAGGACCAGGACACAACTCCCTGCGAGTGGTACCAGAGGGTCTACAAGAGCCTCTGCCCCATCAGCTGGGTACGTTAACACCAAATACACCCTCATCTCAGCAGAGATCCACATGAACAGAGACACCTGCTGTGCTCCAACTCACACCAATAACTACCTAAATGTCTTTATATGAGACAGAATAACATTTTATCACCCGTGTGTAAAAATCTTATTTACATGATATTAATCTACCTTAAGCTTGATATCTTGGTCCTCTTTTGAGTTTCTCTCTTCTCTTTTTTTCTCTCCTGCAGGTTCAGAAATGGGACGAGCAGTTGGAGAACGGAAGTTTCCCCGGAAAGATCTGAACAAAACCATTCCTCTCACTACATCTCTTCATCTTAGCGTCTTAATGTGAAGCATCTTGTCTTCCTGTGCAGAAACAAATAAATAAAATATATAAAGTTACTGTGAACCCTGCTGTAGTTGTCCTGATTTACATTTTATATTGTTCCCCTCTTAAACTCGTGTCAAGAATTACCCTGGACATCCTGTAAGTCAGTAAATAAGAGAATTAGAGCTTTGAATATGTTTGAACGCATATGATAGAGCTTCAGGAGCTTTTATTTTGAAAAGTTAGAATAATGTACCACTTGATAGAGTCTCGACAGTGAACTTGACTGGTCTGATAACAAATATTAATCTGAGATCTTTAATTGGCAAGTAGTCAGGACCACTTTAATCCACATCGGATCCCATCATATTAGATTAATGTGATGTGGTTGATTATTTTAAAATGTAAAGGAGACGAGGTATCAGCAAGTTGGTGTAAAAGGGACACAGCTTTGTTTCTTTGTTCTGTTTCTTTATTGTTGATGTGAAAATGTAAATGTGTTGTAAAGTGAAGAACGTGAGGAATGGGGTCTTAAACATTTTGATGTTTATACACCAAAAATATCAGAAGGTGGAAGGGAGAAATGAATCATTAAAATCAAGTGAATTTTATTTATATATACCGTAAAATCCGAAGTTTTGTCAGAAGGCTTCACAATACAACAAATTAAACCCTGTCTGTAGTCCAACTGCTGTGTATTTAACATAATGAAGTAAAATTAGTAAAATGACCATGGAAAAAGAGACTGGCAATATTACATAAAGTACAAATATATTAATGAAAAGTTTTTTTAAAAAAAAAACAAAAAAAGGTGAAAATTGGAAAAACAAACTGATGACTGATTGTTTGTCGTAGCTCTTCTGGTGCTTTAGATCATAATCTCCATCTTTCTATGTTAAAAATGTTCAGTTTTCCGACTACGTTAAGGACTTCTCATCCTCTTTGACTCTGAAACATGAAATCAAAAGTTTATTCTGGCGAGATTTTCTGGTGGCTGGTGAGAAAACAAACTCACCATCAGGTCCAATCAGCAGCTCTTTCACGAGATTTTGGTCACTGAAACTTTGCTTTGTCACTGAAAGTTTAAACTTTATTGCATAATCATTTTACACAAACCTCCACGACTCACAGTCATCTGACTTCTGTTGTCTCTGAATCACGAGTGCATCATGAGACTAAGCTGCAGCGTACGTTTACATCTGATACCTGATACATCCGGTTTTATCTCTCTGACACCTTCCCTCTCTTCACAAACTCCAAAAAAAAAAAAGGCTGAAAGGTAACAATTTGTATGAGCGGAGCATCACTTGAGCTGGCCCGTTGCCTCGGTAACCTTGCATCAGCATCCGCAGCATCAGCACCCAGTGGCAGCTGTCAAGGTCGCCGGCGAGAGGCATGATGGGAAGGCGAGGATGCCATAAAAAAGGGGGAGGGGGAGACAGAGGGGAGGAGGGGTGGTGGTGACGGGGGGGTGCAATCACGACCCTCAAGAACCGCCCCCTCCGCGCATGCGCTGCACGCTTCGCACAGACTAAAGGCTGCGGCCGTGACGCGGATTTCTGCACGTAGAGGTTGGAGGGGCGGGGCCACGTCACGGCATCCCAGCATCCCATAGGTCTGTCCTCTGGATGGTTAACAAAACTAAAAACAAGTGCGTGATTTTACGTGCGGCTCCCCACGCAGCTCCTCCGTGTGAGAGCAGCTCCAGCGAGGAAAAGGAGGCGCGTCCGACCCGCGCACGCACCCAGCGTCCCGACAGGTGAGCTCACTCTGCCATCTGCGCAGCTTCTGTGCAGCTTTTGCGCAAATTTGGGGTCTTTTTCTGTTTTTTCTGGGGACGACATCCATCTGCTTCTAACATCCTGTGATATAAGAGCTGAGCTGTGAATAGTATCGATTATTAGTGATCGCTTTTGGAGATGGGGAGGGGGGACAGGCGCGTCGTGTCCTTCCTGCAGGAGCCGGCTGGTACCACGGACAGCGCCTAACGAGGTGTGTTTCTTTTCCCGCAGCTGTCAGCGCCGGCGGGAGGGTTCTGCAAAGCTTCCTCTTCTTTTTTTTTCTTTTTTAATTTTCTTCCCATCTCAGCCACCACCTGAAGATCTGTGAAGCCTTTCTGTTGGAGTACACTTCGTCCCAGCTGGATCTCTGAACATGGAAGGACAGGTGAGTGAATTTTCTCCCTTTTTATGGTGACTCACATTCAAGAGGTGATTTTTTCTTCATAGGGATGATTTTACTAAATGTATCCACATTTCTCTGGAGTTGTGATCAGTGAATTATGAATTATAAAGGAGAGTTTCTATATAAAGTCAGAGCTGTGTGGGCGGTGTGTGTGAGGCTGTATGTATGCCATGATAACTCTGTGAGTCACCCATGAGTACTGCAGATGTGTGTGTGTGTGTGTTTGGGCCTGCTTTCACTGTGCATGCTTGGTTTTTGATGTGGTGTGTGTTCAGTGGTGGTGAAGGGCAGAGATGAATGAGTATCCTCTGTTTCTACTTGTGTTTCTTCTGCATATTTGTGAGGACCAGATGTCTTCAGAACAAGAGACAAAATAAAAAAATGGCTCCTTTTTTATTTATTTGTTGTTTTAAATAAGGATTGAGGTTAGAAAAGGTTTAAATGATGAAGTGTTTTCTTCTCCAAACAGACTGAATTCTACATTTATCAGATATTTTGAGCAGCTGCAGTCTAGTTTGATTGCAGGAAATATTTCTGTTGTGTTCAAAATCATAGTAAATGTTTTATTTATTTATTTATTTGATGGCGAATGCATCACTGCCAAGGCTTAGGCTCCAGTTTGTACACTAGCAGGAGCAGAAAATAGACCAGAATGCAATGCAGCTCCAACAAGACGCCTCCTCTTGATGCTGAAGACGACGTCTCTGACTCTGCCGTCGCTCTGCACGTACACACGTTATCCACAGACGAACGCAACAGTGCTCCTCTGGGAACTGTGGAAAATCAGATTAGAAATTTGAATAGAAGTTGGAAGCAATCGAATGTATTTAATGAAGTCTGTGTGTGCTTTTTTTAGATTTATTCTGCCTTTCTTGCTAAAGTGATATTGATCGCAATGACTGATTAAATAAAGCAGAAGTTTGTGAGGCAGCAAAGTGATTCCAACAGAAAAAGTCAATCTGTGTTTTTTTAAATAAAATAATATTCTTATAACTAATTGGTAATACTGAACATTATCATATAACAGTAAATGATTATTCTCATATTTCTGTGGGTAAATTGTTGCTTGTAAAATAAAGAAACAAATCAAATGAAAATATTGTGCTGTGTGTGAAATCTTTAGTCCTGCAAAGAAACACAGTTTTTAAAATGTTTTCCCCAAAATTTTAGCTTTGTTTGACTTTAAAATTTGAGTTTAATGCTGTTGTCATGCGCAGAAACAAAGACGAATGCGTTGTGGTAAAAACTCGTAAAAAATGTAGTCAGGTAGTGAGTTTAGCCTCACAAATGTGTGTCATTGCGTGTGTGCAAACACTGCTCTGTCCCTGAAGGGCATCCTGTCACGTTCTGACTTTGCATCCTGCTCTTATTGCTCGTGCCAATAATCGACCTGCTCGTCAATACCCGACCCCACCTTTCACCACCCAAAACAGCTTGATGCGTTTCGCCCTCCCTCCTGCTGCAAAGCTGACTTGATCGGCTCTTCGGAGGGGAATCTGTGTCGGCTGGCTCGGGCCAGATCTGGGTCAGATGTGGAGTCTGTGTTTGAGTGTGTGTGTGTGTGTGTGTGTGTAAGAGTTCACACCCTCCACGCAACCATTTCAGCACTCGAGCCGGAGCCTCACTTAAGTTTATGAGCATGCGTGTGCAGCATGCTGCGCCGTGGTTACTTTCAGCCGGTCTCAATAAAATTGTCACCTCCAGGCTGTTGCCATGGAGACGAAGGAAGGAGGGGAGGGCGGGGGGTGGAGGGGTGGAGCTTTGTGGACGCTCTCGGTCGGATGGAGAGAAACAGTAAAAGAGAGAGAGCCTACAGAGGAAAGGAAAAGATGACGTCGTTCAAAAATTAAAGTGTGTGGAGCTTTGGAGGGTTGCTTGTCTGTCTGTCACGCTGCGGTCATACCTGTGTTACACCTGTAGGTATGTGGCTGGATTACAAAGGTTTCACCATGTGCAGATAGAAGAACAATCCAGCTTGTGTTAAAGCTGAAAGGCCATAATTCAAGATTTCATGTTGGATTTGTGCGTTTGGACAGTGTGATCGCATCCTGCTGTCATGACGCTGGTTGCCGTGGTAACGCAGCATCCGTTCGAGCAACTATAGAGAGCTGCAACAGGCTGCTAACACCAAAGTTAGTCCGAAGATGAATTATATGCCTTATGAATGATTGTCAGCTATTTTTTTATAGATCTTTATCACGTTTCTGCTCCTCTTCAAACGATAACAGACACTCGGTCCCCGTCCTGTTTGGAGTAATGAGATTAAAATGCTTAAAATCCATCTGAATGAAGATTGAGCTGAATGACGGGAAAATAAATTCAACATTCATGAGATTAAAGAGGATTGGAGATGTTTGAACAAAGGATTTGTCGACAGTGCTGCTCTACAGCTGTGTGGACATTTTCACTTTCACAGGTTTTAAACATAAAAGCGTCTAAAAAGCAGGTGTGTTCGCGTTTGACCTACACACCCTCGTTATTGACGTTTTGGGTGCCGTCATGTGACCAATAATTTCTACTGAGTCACTGTGACTTGACAAAAAAAAAAGAAAAAAACAGAAACGGACACAGTCGATGAGGGAGAGGAAAGAGGAAGGTGAACCTCAGGGCAAATATAGCATAGTGTGTGTGTGTGTGTGTGTGTGTGTCACGGGGTTGATAGATAGCTGTTCCAGTGTTCTCAAACACCATAATGAGTTGCGTTTGGGCCTCATGACGCGCTCAGGGCTCTCTCCTTTCTGTCTCATTTGATTAACTTTCAGCTTCAGTGATGTTGATGATTTCAGACGGGTGATGGAGGATCAGTTCGGAGTTTGTCTAAAGCATCTGAGTCCAAAAATCTCAGAGATCTTCCTTAGAAATTCATTAAAATTGCATAATTACATTAGCACTGAACCATCATTGCACTGATGTGAAAGCTTTTTTTGTAAAACTAGACGATTTTAAAGGACAGGTACGTTTTTGATATTTACTTTTCTGAAGTCCTTAAAGTTAAAGGTAAATCTTTCTTTAAAATCTAAGCTCAGTTTACTCATCATGAGGAGAAGCTTGCATTACAAAGGGGTTTTTGAAACATTGGGGCATTTATCAAGCAGGGGACATCTAAAGAGCTATAAGCTTTAATAGTTTTATTATACTTTTTTGTAAAGGTAATTCAAAGTAAATCACTGCTGATCCAGTATATTCTGTAATATGATATTGAAGTATAGAAGTTATGTTTATTCCAAATTTATTGTGATTTTTTTTCAAAACTCTCTGAAAGGGACTAAATAATATTATAAAACTGTACCCGTCATTATACAACACCTATAGCTCATCATTCAACATTTATCAACCTTTAATTTATGAGAAGAAATATCAAAAGTGGCTGTTTGGTATTTACATACTGAGATACAAACTAAAAGGCACACCCTGCCTGTCCATTTTCAGACACAGAGACGTGTCAGTCTGTGAGCTCACCGGGTTATTGATCGCTGATAAATGTCACCTAAATCCTCGGGGGACGTATGCAAACAAAGGGGAGGCAGCAAAACAGGGAGATGGCTGTTTGGCCAAAGAGCAGATTTTCATTAACTATGAGAGCTGCAGAGGACTGAAAACATTGATTTCACGAGGACGGGGGGGATTCGCTTAATGAATGCACAGAGGGAGAAGAAGAAGAAGAAAGGAGGTGGTTGTTGTTGGGAACCTCCAGGTGCAGGAGGGGGTGGATGTTTGCTTCTTGAAGACCTCGAAGGTTAAAAAATAATGTCATAAAATGTTTGTCAGCATTAAATATTAAAAGTGGAAACCACAAGTCAGTTTTTGTGAAATACGCTCCTGAATGTGCCAGCGATGCAACAACATACTGTAGGTTATAATCATGATATAAACTCCTCAAGATCTAAATTATTTTAAGGAAAACAAAAAGCATGTAATACACAGCTACATACAAGAAGCAAAAAAAGAATAAGTAGATGAATAAAAAAATTTGCAATTTAAAGGTAAGTAGATAATTTCCACCTAAAATACATCATAATTACAGGAAGAGTCTCAGGTCAGGGCTTAATCTAAAAAAAATCCAATTATAAAACCTTCGTTATTTCCAACCACACCCCTGCACCAGGTGGCTTTTTATAATTTGGACAGAGGATGGGAGGAGGACAAGCTTCGGCTTTCTTACTCTCAGTCATCAAAAATGATGATCGTTTTCAGGCATAAACTAACTCGGCAGAGGTGAAAAATGCAGCTTCTCTCTCCACCACATATACTGCCACATGTCAGGACTCCTCCACGTGTGAAGCGTCATGATTCGTCTCACGGCTCGCTGGTTCACTTCAAGGCTCTGTGGAGAAAATGAATCTGAAATTTTCACAACGTGAGTCACTAAAGACATGCTTACATAATTTTATTTTCCTATTTTTTGGGCCTAATCTCCTCCTGATGCTCTGTATGAAAGCATTAGCTCCATGTCTACACTGCAGGATGGAAAAGAAATAAATATTTTTTTAGCTTCTCAGCACTTTTTCAAATCCCTCCTTTAAATAATTCCAGTTTGACCTTCATGTCATTTCCCATTTATTTTTCTCTCTCGTCGTCTGATTGGTTCTGAGAGGCCGACACCCATCTCTTGTGGCTAAAATGAACCCCGAGAAGTGCCACCTATGCTAATATTACGTGACCTCGCTCTGTTATTGTCGTACCAAGGGCGGAGGATCACCTGAGGCCCGGCCAGGCCTCCAAACTGTCTCAAATTACAGCTGCGCGTTCTGCCCCGTCAGCACCGAGTCTCTTTATCTGTGCTGCAGACATCAGCAAAAACACTCACGAGACACAGTGGCCTAATTTCTGCCGCTGCCACTCAGCGAGACCTGCCAGAAACTTCATATGTGGGATCAATCAGGAAGTTTTTAATAAACTTTGACCTTTGTTGACCTCTAAATGCTTCAATAACAAACAAATAGAAGTGGAGAAAAAATATGCAGAAGAAAAGTGAAGTTTGACAGACAGACATCTCCTCGACATGACGCCTTCACAGAGCATCTCACCCTTTGCATGCTGGGATAGACTTCAGCTCTCAATGACCCTGAGCAGCAGTTTAAAAAATGTACAGGTGGAACACGATAAAACACGATAAAATCGATAAAAAACGTGCATTTCTTAAGGTTTGATCAATTCTAATGTTTTGGATCAGTAGAACAGCTGCTTCTGATATTTCCTTGAAAATACACCCAAGTTAAAGTCCACACTTTTTATTTTGATTGTGATTTTTGGTCATTTTGTTGGCCGGTTGGTGTCCTTGAGAATGACGTTGAGCCCCACATTTCCCCTGATGATCAGCACCTCGCATGGATTTCTCTTAATTTACATTTTAAACCTGTATTTTTATGCAGGGGTAGAGAGGGTTAAAGTTTGCTTTCTTTTCATGATTGCTTTGCCTCATACTCATTTTCCTCATTTGTTGTCTTTTAGTACCTTTCCTCAGAGAGCGATATAACTTTAGAGAGTAGAAAGTTTCTTTGCCATCGTTTTCAGGGGGAAACTTGGAGAAACTTTCCTGTTTTCTGTCCTTTTCCCACTGATGGGCTTTTAGTTAAAAGTCTGGATGTCTCTTTTAGTTTATACTGGTGACCACTGGTTTCTTTTATTGACTTTCAGTGGTAGAAATGACTAATAACAAACACAACTTTATCCAACTCTCTGTATAAATTATGTATAAATGTTTTTATTCTGGATTTATTTATAGATTTTGATGTAATGGATCTTTACATTACATTACATTACATTAAACATTAAAACGTCTGACCATCATGATGTCGGCGTCGGCTCCTTAAATACTCTCCCTGATTTCATTACAGAGATGAGTCCGTGGCAGGCTCGGTATTGAATTTTATGTGCATTTAGCTGATGGTGTTCAATAAAGAAAAACAGTCTCAATGGAAACTGACCACAGAGATAGGTAGATGCTTTATTGGTGAAACTCAGCATGTAGGGTCTTTAAGATTTCATACAAATGTTGTATATTTCACTTTTTGAGGGTTTATTTGTTCGTTTCAAGGTATTTTTTATGATTTTTTACTTTGTTCATGATAGATGAATTGAATGCTGGTGGCAGTCGTGGTGATTTCAGTGCACGTATGATGAGTAATCCTGCGTGTAGTCTTCATCGTGTGAAACCTGATATTATTGTTTATCACGGCATCACTGAGCGGCCTGGCGTCAGAGTTGAAGTTTTATTGCCTCTGTCAGCCAGCTGTAATTACTGAACGTCTCATTAAGAGCTCATGTCTCATATTTATTACATCCCTTTCTCTCTTTGTCTCCCTCCCCCATCCTTGTATTTTCATATTCGTCTCCATCGTCTCTTCGTCTGTCTCCGTTCTCCTTCCTTATGTTTCCTCCTCTCTCTCGCTGCAGGAAAAGCAGGTAACAGGTTACCTCCTGTTCTCTCTGGGCACCGCTGTCATCGGCTCGCTGCAGTTTGGTTACAACACAGGAGTCATCAATGCTCCGGAGCAGGTTGGTTATTAGTCGGACTCCTTGGCTCCTGGCTCGACACAATTTGCAGATGTGCCCAAGCATTCATAAAAAATAGATATCTGCAAAAATAGGACGTAAAGCCACAGATTTATCAAGTTTAACAGTCCAGTTTGTGTGAGATAAGAGAGCGAGTCAGCTGAGCGCTCAACTACTGCTCTTAAATAGGTAGTTTGGCTTTTGCTCTTATCTCTTGATCCCTTAATGTCTGGTTGCTGAGAAGCAGTATTTACACTACAGTTTGATCTACGGGGTCTCAGTTAGTTCAGTTTTCAGCTGTAGGAAGATACAATGAGTGGATTTAAACATGAAAATCTTTACCCTGTGTGAGCTGTAAATTGGGTTATTTGAGTACAAATACAGATGTAAATTGAAACTTTTCATTTACTATAAAATATCACATCTGTCCATTAAGTATGAATTGGTTTATTTCAGGTTAAGACTGGAAGCAGCTACCAACAACTCATAAATTTACTGATTAATCTTGTTTGTTCGGTCTATAAAGGCTCTATAAATACTTTGTCTTGACTTTTCTCTGTGCCAAGTTAAACAAACAAGATTTTATTAATTGGCTAAATAAAGTGGCGTTGGTTGGGAAATAGTTTTTATACAAAAGCAATAAATGCGCTAAATGTTAAATAATGCTAGATTGGTAGCATACAAGGTCGATTGCGGAGCGCAATAACTTCAATGCTGTATGTGTGTTTTTTATGTATTTATTTTATTCTTATATTTTCTAGTGTGTCTCTACTTTTTTAACTGTTTTTTCTGTTGTGCTTACTGTTCTCTGCATCTTTTAGCACTGCAAAAGCTGCCACTTCCAATTTCGTACAATGACAATAAAGATATATTCTATTCTATTCTATTCTAAAATAATATCATTGCATTTGATATACATGCAATACGCTTTATCTTAAAAACAGGCGAATGTGACAGAAAACACAGCAGCATTATTTCTGCTCTAAGTTTGTTGAATTTGTTTGTTCATCTTTCCCCGCCATCAGAAACTTCGATCTTTCTTCAACAACACGTGGGTCGAGCGTTATGGGGTGCCCATCGACCCGAAGGTCTGCACCATCGTCTGGAGCGTCGCCGTCGCCATCTTCAGTGTGGGCGGCATGGTGGGCTCCTTCAGCGTGGGCGTCATGGCGAACCGCTTTGGCAGGTAGGAGTGAAATATGTAAGATAATATAATATATGAAGATAATATATAAAGTTAATATTACCAGCTGAAGTGTGAACTTTTGTTTCTGTCATCTTTAATGAGAAGACACACTTGATATATTTCTTTTTGGACGTTTTCGACATCACTTATTGTCACGACTTTCTTCAGTCTGAGTGTTTTGTTTCTGCCTTTAATGGTTCAGTATATTTCCTGAGTGGTTCACCAGAACTTTCACCAGCCATTACTCCTAATGGAGCTTATGAAGCGTGTCTTTCTTGGGCTACTCAGCTCTAATGTTCCCCAGAGTTCGTCCTTCATCCCTCCATTTTCCTGATTTTTACAGACTGCCATGAGTGTGTTTTCTAACTGGACAGTCAAACAAGGAGTCTTTTTTGTACTTCAATTTGTATGAAATAGTCCAAGAATCCAGTTAAAGAAAGGATTTGAAAGGAATACTTCAGCATTCGAGGGTAAGGGTATATTTTTAGGTATTCCTTTAAACTGATGTAGCTAATAAAATCCAAAACTCTGCACAAAAGACAAAAACACAGTTGAGACATACAAAAGAAAAGATTTCCTGATAAAATGGCACATCCTCACACGTAAAACTGGACTCACATTAAACTGGACTAACAGCCATTCATCAATAAGCTAATTAGACAGGAAAGCTCCTGACCTTCACTCCTGACACAGTTAATCAGTGAGCATGTCCATTTTTATCTTCTTTAACAACCACAAACCTCCCCTCACCACCAAAGCAAACACTGGCACTAATCACGTCCATGTTTAAACAGTGTACAATCAGTTGCTCACAGCTCCTCCTCCTGCTCCTCCTCCTCCTGCTCCTCCTCCTCAGGCGCCGCTCCATGTTCCTGGTGAACTCTCTGGCGGTGATCGGCGGCCTCCTCATGGGCTTCTCCACCATCTGCTCCTCCTACGAGATGGTGATCGCCGGTCGCCTGGTCATCGGCCTCTTCTGCGGCCTCTTCACCGGCCTGACTCCCATGTACGTGGGCGAGGTGTCGCCGACGCCCCTGCGAGGAGCCTTTGGCACCCTCCACCAGCTCGGCGTGGTGGTGGGCATCCTGATCGCTCAGGTCAGGAACCTCAGACATCAAACTGAATTTCTTCTTCCTGTTTCATTAATAACGATGCTGATTTAGTGTAAATCTGACCCTCGCTCTTGTGGCCCTTTCAGGTCTTCGGTCTGGAGGCTCTGCTGGGCTCGGACAAGCTGTGGCCCCTGCTGCTGGCCCTCACCGTGGCCCCCGCTATGCTGCAGTGCATCCTGCTGCCCTTCTGTCCCGAGAGCCCTCGTTTCCTGCTCATTAACCTCAAACAGGAGGAGCAGGCACGCAAAGGTACGTACTACTGCAGTACTACAGCTTCTAATACTACTGTCTGTACTGACAGTGATACTACAGTTACTGCTGTCACTCTTCATATTAACCCTGCAGCTCCACTACTACTACTACTTTCTACTAAGAGTACTACTGCAACTACAAATACACGACCACTACAGTCACTGCTGGCAGTACTGTACATTTTACTGTCATAATTACTGCTAACACTGCTGCTGTTCCTTCTGTTTGTATTACTACTCATGCTGCCAATACTACTACTGCATGACGGATACTAACATCACTGCAACTTCTGGTAGTATTACAGTAACTATGAATGTAACTATGCACTATGCAATATAACTAAGCACTACAGCTACAACTAACAGTACTGCTGTCTTATCTGCTGCTTTATTACGATGACCACTACCACTATAGCCACTGCTGCAGTACTGTCATTACTAATAACAACTTTACTACTACACTACTGCTACAACTACACTTGTACTCTACTATCAGTCCTTCTACCTCTGATTAAATGGTGTTATTGGTATTATAACTTCTGCCTCTATCACTACTACTGCAATTACTACAATACTGCACCCTCTACTACTACTACCTTTACTTTTACTATTACAAAGATAAATACTGCAGCCAGTTCTAATACTGCTCCTGCTTCTGCAAAAACTCCTCCTAATATTCTGCTCCCTCTGTTTGCATTACTTTTACTTATACCGTGTAATTACAAAGCTCATTGCCACTGCTCCTCATATGCAATACTGCCGCTTCTTTCAGTATTACTACTACTACGACTAATGGTGCTACTTTGGTTGTGACTGATAGAGAAATAAATAAATAAAACACATGTGACACAGAGGAGAAACAGAGTAAGAAGATGAGAGAGAAACAGAGAAGTATCAGATCCTGTTAATAGGAAACAGAGATGTGCTGAGAGAAGAAGAGCGGTGAGAAAAAAAAGGAGGGGAAGATCAAGGAGAGAGACAGAAAATGAGACAGAGATAAATGGCTGTAGTTCTGGATTCACGGGGGTGAGATCAGGTTGATGTTTTAGCCCGGAGAGAAGAGTCCTTGAGCAGGCAGAAGGTTTTGGCATCTGTTTGCAACACGTCGCCCGCCGGGGTCGACTCGGAGGCGCTGACCCACTTTTCCTTCACACAAACAAACAGGAGGGTCGGGCTCGGCGGCGGGACCTTTTGGGTGTGTTGCTTTCTACACCGCTCCTGGTGAAGATAAACAACCTGCTCTGCCTTTTTTGTATTAACAGCTGAGCCACAAAAAAGACAACCAAGAGATCTGAACCGACTGTGGAGGACTCAGAGGTCACTGCAACTTTAAAGCCACTGTGTGCAGGGTTTTTATGGGATGTTTTTATGGGATAATGTTTGTTTGTTGTACAGTGAGTCTCTTGAAACTGGTGTTTTCTGTGTGTGCTTTGAGCCACTTCACGTTTCACGAGGACAAGCTGATTAGCGGACGTCCATGTCTGCTCACCACGTTGTCTTCTCTGATACAACCATTAGAGGGTGCCATAGTTTGGGATTTTTTTAAAGTATTTGTATCACTTTATTGGATGCTATCCAGTGGAGCACCGTCAAGAAATGATGAGAGAGATGACGTGCCACAAGGGTTCCCGTCAGAACTTAGACGAGGATTATTGTAGTTATATGATCAGCGTTTTAAACCCACAAAGATGCCCCCATATAGACAAGAAGGCAATATTTAAAACACAACATCTGGACCTATTATTTCTAAATGATTGACAAGTCATTTAACACACGGATGACTTAAAGTTTTTCTACATCAGAAGTGTTCCTAAATGTTGAAAAATGTTGTTGGTAAAATAAGTTCAAGGTTTTCTACTTCTCTTGTTCCTTCTTTGAAGGCGAAATGGCCGCAAATAATCAGTAATCATGAAGATAGCTGCTGGGGTTACAATAAAAAAGGTAGTTTTTGGACTTTTTTCATACTATGTCCAAAATCAAGAATTGCCGTCCTCAATTACAGTATTTATGTGAACATACTATAAAAGATTATGTATTGAACTCTGCTCGTTCTTCATTGACTGAGCATCACCAACCAACCTGCATTTTTCTTTTGTGTGTCCAACCTAAAGCGCTCCACCTGCATTAAACACACTGTGTTTCTATTTCGTCGACAGCGCTGGTGCGTCTGCGTGGCAGCGAGGATGTGAGCAAAGACCTGCGGGAGATGAAGGAGGAGAGCGCCAAGATGGCCATGGAGAAGAAGGTGACCATCCTCGAGCTTTTCCGCTGCGCCGCGTATCGGCAGCCCCTCCTCATCGCCGTCATGCTGCAGCTCTCCCAGCAGCTGTCGGGCATCAACGCTGTGAGTCACACACACGCAACATACAAATACACACTTTAACACACTTTTTTTACACTGCATAGTACAGTTTAAGCAATCATTGCACCTATTAAAACTAAACATATTATAAGTATAGCATAGTATAAGTATTTAGAATCAAATTTATACTGCAAAGAAAGTTCAAGAATCCTTATTTCGTTTATTTATTTTACATTTCTGTCTTCCTCTTTATTGCTTATTAAAACTTTCTTTCCTACAGTCACTAGCTATTAAGTGTGACAGAATATTTCAGTGAGATATGGATCAATACGTAACTTTATAATGCAGATAAGTCACAGCAGAGAGAGACTGAGGTTCTGTAAAAAGTAAAACAAATACACAAGTTTCAGCTACATCTTCCCAAGATGCGAAATAACAGATTCACGCATGGTAAATCTATAAAAATTTTAAAAATTGAGACTGACATTGTAATTCCAAACACTTTTTAGTAGAAAAATAGGTACAAGTGAACTGAAGATGGCCAAGAAAATAACTTACAACACATTTATTTAGATAATTTTAAAATATGTATAGCTTAAGCCTTCATTTTTGTCTTTTCCACCGTCTCTGTGCTCTTCAGGTGTTCTACTACTCAACGGGGATCTTTCATTCGGCTGGCGTGAAGCAGCCCATCTACGCCACCATCGGAGCCGGCATCGTCAACACCGTCTTCACCGTGGTTTCTGTGAGTGTCGTCGTTGTTTTCCTCTTTCTTCCTGTACTTCCTGTTTTTGTGCTCCGGGCCGACCGTCACCCGCTCCTGTTTCTGTCCTGCAGCTCTTCCTGGTGGAGAAGGCGGGACGAAGGACTCTGCACCTACTGGGACTGGGTGGGATGGCGGTCAGCGCTGTGCTCATGACCGTCTCCCTGCTGCTGGTGAGCACGGTCACACCGATCACCATCACTATACACATAAATACACACAAATACAATTCATTCTGTTGTATGATATTATTGCTGCCAGCTTTAAGAGAGTAACCCTGAAAATATACACAATACTAAATGATTAGCTTCCAGTGTATGCAGGATCACAGTTATTACGATCAGTTAAGCAGGAAGTGATGCACTGCAGTTTTAATCGGCCTGAAAGAGAATGATTAACTCAACGAAACAACTTCATATGAAGGAATCGTTTTTGGTGGCCTCTAGTGGTTTAATTCATCTGCTCTGATCAATTCAGTGTTACATTTTCAGCGAATCAACATGGCTTTTCATCCGGTATTAAATGACTCTTTAGCTTTCTTAGAATGCTTGTCATGTGTTTTACATTAGTTCATTGCATGCAGAGGAATTTACAAATATATTTAAATTATTTGTGCACAATAGAGACAAATTAAACTATTTAAAAACTTCCAAACTTCCTCACCAAAAATGGTTGTTCATCAGAACTGTATTTTTTAAACTTCCTTATCCATCATCACAAACATGCTTTTAATAAATCAGGTACAAATGACACACTTAATCACAAAAGTTAAGTTCTATCAATTTGTTCACAGTCAGATAATTACTAAATTCTGCAGAAAAAAATATGAAAGGTCCCTTTTTGTCAATACAAGCTGTAGACCCAGACTCATTTTCACAAAATAAACTAGACGTGAGCAAACAGTGACCTGCAGTATTAACGTGTCCACTGGTGTTTAGCTCCAGTTTGGTCTCCACCACCTCCTGAGGTAAATATCTGACTCTTGTATATGCCGAGTTAAGAAGATGCTTTTGTACCTCCTTTCTTTATTTTCTGTGCATTTGGTTGCTTTTTTAATGTATTGAGACTTGTTTGATAGACTTTAATTTCTTGTGTGCATAATTGTTAAATTTCACTCAAAACAGGGGGTGAAGTGAAGGCAAACAAACACTTACTGAGTACATACTATAGGTTGAATACAAGAGACACTTTTTACGTAGATTGATCAGGCTTTATACTCACAATTCTGACCTCTGAGGCTGATCTCTGTTCAGCCCCGACCCAACAAAGTAGTGTGCAGTTCAGTCTTTCTGCCACAAGGTGTTACTGGTTCATTTGGTCAGAAAGAACTGAACAGATGTCCTGACTTGTTATTAAAGTTTCTGAATAGCCTTAAATGTCAGTAAGATGATTAAATAATCATTGAATCAGTGAATGTCTGACGTTTTCCTCTCTCGTCTTTTTTTCATCCCAGCAAAAGGACGTTGCCGCTATGAGCTACATGGCCATTTTTGCCGTCATGCTGTTCGTGGCGATGTTCGAGCTGGGCCCCGGTCCGATCCCGTGGTTCATCGTGGCCGAGCTCTTCTCTCAGGGGCCCCGCCCGGCCGCCATGGCCGTGGCCGGCTGCTGCAACTGGACAGCCAACTTCTTCGTTGGAATGAGCTTCCCCAGACTAGTGGTGAGGGAGGACCGTCCTTTTTTCTTCTTTTGCCTCCTTTTACTGTCACTTCATTTAGATTTTTTTATTCTGCTGTTTTTTTTTAGTTTGATCTCACCCTTTGTAATATCTCAAAACCACCAAAGTCTTTAAAATTTCTATTCTATTCTATTTTCTTTAACTTTTACTTTTTCTTTCTCTTCATTTATTCTCCTGCCTCATATTCAGTCACAAGATGAAAATCAAGTATTTCTTTCACATCCTGACTCCCCTCTCTCGTCTCTTTAGGAGTTGTGCGGGCCTTGGGTCTTCCTGATCTTCACCGCCTTCCTCATCCTCTTCTTCGTCTTCACCTTCATCAAAGTACCGGAGACGAAGGGCAAGACCTTCGACGAGATCGCGCAGAGCTTCGGCAGCGCCCCGCCTGCCGCCTCCTCGTCTCCTGATGACCCCCCCGCCACTGCCAGCACCGCCGTCACGCTCCCCGCCTCACCGGTGAAGGAGAAGGTCCCGCTGGTGGAGGCGCCGGCCGCCGCTCCGCCCCCCGCGGCCGAAAGCACGCCGCTGGAGGATAAATCCAACTCAATGGTGCAGGAGAGCGTGTAGAGCAGCTGGAGAGTTCGTTTTAACGTGTGAACGAAGAGAGAATCACAGAGATTTCAAAAATGCTGTAAATTGTAGTTAATTATCACAACTCGGAACAATAGAAACTATAATTTTATAATAGATCCACTGAGAACAACAGCATTATCAGTTTATAGGCTTTGACCTTTACAAGGTCATGCTCTCTGCTGTCACAGTTACTCCTTAGACTTCTTATCTTTTATTTCCTTTAAATCCTCCCATATTTATTCCTAAACTGTGAGGGGGATGCAGACACTGTACCACACCACAAATTAAACCTAACATACATTCCTAGGAATTAAGCTGCACTCGTCGAAAGGGTGAGTCCTTTTCAAGACAGCTGTGTCTAGTCGGGACAATGCTTTTCCAACGCGGCAAACAAACGCCGGTCGTGTTTGTGGAAGTGTGTTACCGCCACGTGTCCGGTAAAGGTCCAGGTGACACGCCTGTCACTGCAGACTAGAGGCAGAGTGTGTTGAGGACGGCGCAGCCTTCATGCAGGTGTTTCCAGATGGTCCATTAACTCCTGAGTTCAGGTCCATGTAGAGTGAGTGAGGAGACATGGATAGCATTGATGCACCTTTCTTTAAATCCAAGTATTTCTGTTGTAGTGGATATTTTAGTGCAATATATCTGCAGCTGTAATGTTTAGTTAAGCTTATTTCTGTCGTGTTTTCAGAAGTGTTCTCTAATCACAAGTCTAAGAAGGGGTTATTTTTTATTATTATTTCAGGTCTGTTTGAATATGAGCTGACAAAACCGGACAGCTATTTAGCGACGCCAAAGTACTTTAAAAACCACCTGGTGAACACATGTGACCTCAGATGTGTTTCTTCCGGTCGTTAAATTTATTCACGCTAACTTTATTAACTCTGAAATCCAGCGCTCAGTTAAAGCTTTAATCCGCAAGTTCGTTCGGCCTCGTTTAATTCGCCGCCAACCTTCGTGGTCATTTTCGCGCTCTCGTCCAGATCTTCTGGTGTTGAAGTCGGTGCTCAGTTGTACATGTATTCAAAACAAATGAGTCATTAATGGTTCCTGTTCTCATGTATTAACAGGCAAATATATAGAGGCACATAGATGTTGTGGGTTATTGCTTTATTTGAGGCTGAGAAAATCAAAACTGACTGTGGGTAGAAAAATGTTAGCCAAATGATTTTGTAGATTACAGTAGGGTAACGTGCAATGTATATTTTTGTGTTGGAAGATAAGATTATGAGTATTTATTACAGTAGAAATTGATTTTTGTACAAAGTCTATTATAATACACTAAACCAAATTTAGAGTCGTATAATGCTTTCCAGAATTCGCCCGCCGTGGTGAAGTCGGCTCAAAGATTTCGATTCGACTGAGAGTTAAAAACTGTAGATCTCATCCGCCGCTCTCTATTTAGATGCACTTTGTTAACTGGGTAAGCAGCAAAGCGAATGTTACAGCCACAATCACTCGTGTAGAAATCGTCGAGCACAGCAGCGCTTTACGTAAATAATAATTAGAAACTATATTTACCTGAGCGATCGCGTGTATCCGGTCGAGCTATCATTAGAATAGATAAGATTAGTATAAATGTGCAATCAATGAAAAATCAAGAAGTTGAAGGCAACTAAAGGGGAAGTGCTAATACATTTGTTTGATTAGAATAACTAATTAATTTATTTAGTCATTATTTCATATTTCCACAAAGAGAGAAACGACGACTGTGACACTCAAATGTGTTTGACCTCAATCATAATCTGAGAAATTAGTTTTTTAATTGAAGTTGAATATGTTGAATCAAAACTTGAAAATGAGATATTAACTACTTTGAACAGTTTCATAAAACAGGGATGGGATAGGTTGATGAATTTAAAGCATCTTTGGTGAGAATATTTACTTTTCTAAGCAAATTAAAAGGAAAAAAACTACAAGAGAGGAAGATGCTTTTTTTTATTGGTCTGTTTGCTCCAAAAACTGTGATCCTCTGGTCTTTGCTCGAAACCAGTGAGATTATTTCTGCCTCCAAAGCGACGCAAACTGACTCTTAGAAGAACTAAAACTCCAGTTTGCCTTCAAAAAATGGGAATAACATTTTGTGGTTAAACTCTTAAATAACTTGTGCAATGTATTTCAGGTGACTAACATGTTGTAAAATGACATTTAAAAGCAACGACACACTGAACGTGAGTTTTCAGAGAAGTAGCTCTTGAATAATGAAATGTATAAATGTGCTGTGTGACGTATTCCACCTCTGAGAAACCTCAGTATGATGCATCGTACGCGCCGTCTTAAAAATCAGTGTGTTTCAGGCTTTGTCTGTCGGGTCCGTCCAGCTCGTGACGCTTCGTCTGAAACGTTAGCCATGTGTAGCATCGCCAACCTTTACTGATGTGTGTGTTGCAAAGATTGTACAGTATGTTTGGTGTATTAGTGTTTCACATATAAGTATGTTTTGCAGAGTCTGGTGGTGATTACTGTAGGAAAAAAATACAGTAATTCATTCTGCACATATTTATTTATTTATCTATTTATGTATTTATATTTTGGCTCCACTGGGAGGATATTTATCTTGACAAGTGCGACAGTTGATTGGAGTGATTGACTGATTTTTCGCTCGTTTTAGGAAATATAAGCCTGTAAGACTCATTTGATGTGAGTTAAAGGGGCTTGTTGAGGTGAATATTTCTCACAGTGAGGACAGATCACAGCTTCGTGGTGTATCGCTGCTCTCCTCTCCCGGTGGCGTTTGGTGTCGTGTTCGGCCTCTCCTGCAGGTTCCCGCTTCCTCTGTCCGTGACTGCCACGCCACACCTCCCGACGCTCCTCTTTTTTAAATAAGCCACTAACACTGACACCTGAGTGTTTAAAATGCTTTCAGCTCAGCCCGCCTGGGTTTTGAGTTTTGTTAAAAAAACACACAAATTTCAAATACCTCCAAGAT